>CM069131.1:35151179-35450825 GCA_035221665.1 Okamejei kenojei | reverse complement strand
TATTTTTTAACTATTATCAGTTTGTAAAAAAATGAGAATTGCTGAGTAATATTGGGTTAGAGCAATGTCGTAGTGTTCCTTTTCACAGTGGCAACTCCTAAACTCCTTTAACTGGTAACTGCTTGGCCTGTCAAATGGCTACATGATGTTTGAGTGATGGCACCTGTTGCCCTCAGTAATTTTGGTAGTGAAGGTCAAATTGTGTGGCTGGAAATGCAGCCACGTGTATCCAATCTCCTGGCTACTTGTCGTATAGATGGTTGATGACGATAACAAGGCTGTTACAGCCTCTATTAAGTCTGTTTGCTTTGTCCTTTGGCAAAGTCACAGACATGGTGAACTGAGTCAATTGTGAACCCAAGTAGGTCCATTGTCATAGAAGGTGGTTAAATTATGATTTATCTGGATGGAGGACGAACCCCCAGCTTTTCAAATAAGAGCTTGGTGGCTGATGAAAAACAGCCGCTTTGGCTATAACTCCAGAATTTTCCCACAAATTAAGATATCATCCAGATATGCCATGACAATATGTTTCGGTTTTCGGAAGGAAGAAAAGAAGAAGAAAAGCCAAGGCTGGTTTTATATTTTAGTAACTTAGTCTGGGGAGCGGATGTTAATCCATTAGCAGCGCTTGGTACTACCAGATCTGCCCCCATCCAGTTACATTTCGAATATCTGCGGTGACACTTCTCTATTGGTACTGTAATAGTATGCATCTTTTAGATGATACAGCCATGAAATTTCTTTGGAAAAACTAATTGTTTGGCAGTAACACAAGTTTTCCATTTTGAAAGGTGCATACTGCACAAAAAATATTCAGCTGTGTCAATCAACGAGGACGTGGCATCCACCACCTTTTTTGTTTTTTTGTGATGAAAATGTTAGACACAAACTCCAGAGATTGTGTTTGGATTTCTCAATTTACTCCTTTTGTATGTATCCTCAAAAGTTCTGCATGACCTTCCAATCTTTCTGTTGTGAAAAGCACAAACGTTCGGCTAGGTGCAGGCTGAATCGGAGAGAAAGAAAGGAGTTTGTGAATGAATTCAATTTTATATTCCTGGATACTTGCAGTATAAAAGGATCAGAATTTATGGAAACTCCATGCCTCCGATAACAAGGGAACCTTCCCAACTGTGAAGAACTTGCAGGACCCTTATGTTCCGGAATAAACCAGACCCATCTTACCTCCATGGATACCGGTGGAGCTTTGTTCATTTCTTCCGTCCTGTCTCTGGGGGGAGTGGAGCTGGAGTGTGGGGTTGGCACTTTTTCCTTGAGGCCGTTTAGGGCTTGGTCTAAAAAAGACCTTTGTCCTGAAGTACGACCTTCAGGGTTTCACCGCACTGCTGGGTATAGTGGTTTTGCTGGTGGATGCGTAGGGGTGCTGCGCCGAAGTGTGAGGTCTTGGCAGTTGATGGCCTTTTTATTAGTCCGACTGCTTTTGCCTCTCAGTCGGGATCTTTGACCTGCTTCGGCGTTATCCACACAGTAAAACTAGGCGGCTGTTGCTGCTGGTCCTTGCACAAACCTGCAAATTTGGGGTTTAACGCAGGTCAGCCACACTCTTTCTGAAGCAATTTATCTCAAATTGCGTGTTGCAGGAAGAGTGCCAGTGCATTCTTGCTGTTCATCCGACATGTCTTTCCATCAACCGACATGGCAAATGCAGTTATTACAGAAGGCCAGTTAGTAGTTTAAGGATTTTGTGTATCTTATTACTTCCTGGGCTCTGATGCCACCACCGATGTGTCCCTGGAATTGGGTTGTTCACGCAGGAATATTGAGGGGAAACACAGTTTATGGTGCTAAATTACTTAGCCAGTTGTGTCATTCATTACCTGTTACCTACAGTGGTTATGGTGAGGTAATTGATGCTTGCTGCCAGCTGTGGCTCTAATGGCTGTCCTTTTTGCGAGGGCATCGCAAATTTAGAGACCAATGCCGAGCAGCTTCTGTTCTTCTGCACCCCTAGCACACTAGAAGTGTCTTCAGCCAAACCCCCATCTTCAGAGCCAGCACAGTAGTGACTTATTATGCTCCCCTCCGAGGAGAGGGAGACATTTGGCAGCCCTGTACAAGGTGCTGCCGTGGGTGTCCGAGCAGACCCACGGTGACAAGGCTCCGTTTGTTGGAACATGTCACGTTGCAGCAGTTGCTCCTTCAACCACTCCATGCGAGATAAACGGCCACAGTCGCTATCCGCAGGCGGTGAATCTTCCTGCCCTGACTACGAGCTTATCTGACTTTTGAGTGGCCTTCCCGCCAGTCCGAGGTACCCCTATGGGCTGTGCCGGTGCCAAGTCGGCCGCTGCTGACTGCCCGCATTCCCGCGGTCCTCCGCAGTCAGCTTCTTTGCGGTCTGTTTGTCCATGAGTACTTTGTTCTGTAAAAAATAAATCATACAGAACGGAAAATGACCTCAGAGTAGTAGAAACTTACCTGCAGGTCCGTTTTAAACCTACCGCTGGAGGAGCGACGCCTGTCGCTGTGTAATGTGTTAGACAAAATGTCGCGCGGGTCTTCACGTATCTTCACTGTTTATCAACATGAGGACCAAAGTTGTGCCAATGAATGTCAAAGAAACCATTATGAGATTGAGAAACAAGAATAAAACTGTTGAAGACATTAGCCAAACCTTAGGCTTACCAAAATCAACAGTTTGGAACATCAATAAGAAGAAAGAAAGCACGTGAGCTTATCTGCACAAAGGGAATGGCAGGCCAAGGAAGACCTCCACAGCTGATGACAAAAGAATTCTCTCTATAATAAAGACAATTCACTTCAGGTGTGGATTTCTCAATGATCACCGTCCACAGAAGACTTCATAAACAGAAATACTGAGGCTACACGGGAAGATGCAAACCACTGGTTAGCCATAAAAATAGGATGGCCAGGTTACAGTTTGCCAAGAAGTACTTCAAAGAGCAACCACAGCTTTGGAAAAAGGTCTTGTGGACAGATGAGACAAAGATTAACATAACAGAGTGATGGCAAGAGTAAAGTATGAGGAGAGAAGGAACTGCCAAAGATCCAAAGTATACCACCTCATCTGTGAAACACAGTGGTGGGGGTGTTGTGGCCTGGGCATGTATGGCTGCTGAAGGTACTGGCTCACTTATCTTAATTGATGATGCAACTGCTGATGGTAGTAGCAGTATAAATTCTGGTGTAAGACACTTCCCTATCTGCTCAAGTTCAAAACAAATGACTCAAAACGCAATGGCCGGCAGATCATTCTACATCAGACATGATTCCATCCATACGGCTAAAGCAACAAAGGAGTTTTTCAAATAAAAATGGTCAATTTTCTTGGAGAGGCCAAGGTCAATCCCCTGACTGAACCCAATTGAGCATTCCTTTTATATTGCTGAAGAGAAAACTGAAGGGGACTTGCCCCCAAAACAAGCAAAAGCTAAAGATGGCTGCAATACAGGCCTGGACAGAGGCATCACCAGAGAAGACAACCAGAACTGGCGTTGTCCATGAAATCACAGACTTCAATGCAGTCAAATGCATGCAAGGATTATGCAACAAAATACTAAACACGACGATTTAAATTTACATGACATTGTTGTCCCACAAACATTATGGTGCCTTAATGGGGGAGGAGTGGGGGACTATGTATAAACACAGCTGTAATATCTACATGGGAAACTAAATGTATAAAAATGGCTTTATTAAAATCTGTCAATGTGCACTTTAAAACAGATGTGATTTTTTTCATTACTAATCTCATTGGGGAGGACAGAGGCAAAATAATGATGGGTTTTCTTTGTCCCAAAACATTATGGAGGGCACTGTCTGCAAAATCTCTTCAAACAATTCTCAGCGCATATCTCTTAACATTCCATTACCAACTAATGTGCAGTTTGACTCCATTGTTACATTGACTACCACTTGTGCTCCATGTTACATTGTCACCACTAGTGCTCCATTACATTGCTACCACCCTTGTCCGTGCCGACCTGCAAACACCCGAACGCTGCACCATCGACACTCTAGGAACAATTTACAATTTACCAAAGGGAGCTGACATGGACGCTACAGCTATTAGTCCACAAGAGCAGGGAGGCCTCCTGGGCTGGGCGTTAGCGCCCTGGTCACCAAAAACAGGGGGGGGGGGGGGGGGGGGGGGGGGAGGCGGATTGTCCCTACCTCTCAAAACATGGAGGAAGGGGGAAGGGGGGGGGGGGGGGAGGTTGAAGTGGGATTCCCCCAGGATTTACCGCCTAGGTAAATACATTAGTTATATCTGTCATGTTGCTACACTAGTGACCAGTGCCGCCAGGGTTACATTGCTGCCTTGATGCTCCATGTTACATTGGCTTCTCTGATGCTCCATGTGTACGTTGCTGCCACTAGTGCTCCATGTGAGTTGCTGCACTAGTGCTCATTGTTACATTGCTGGCCATAGTGCTCATGTTACGTTGCTGCCCTCTTGTGCTCCATGTTACGTTGCTGCCATAGTGCTCCATGATACATTGCTGCCACCTATGCTCATGTTACCTTGCTGCCACTAGTGCTCCATGTTACATTGCTGCCTCTGATGCTCCATGTTACGTTGCTGCCTCTAGTGCTCCATGTTACATTGCTGCCACTAGCGCTCCATGTTACGTTGCTGCCACTAGCGCTCCATGTTACGTTGCTGCCTCTAGTGCTCCATGTTACGTTGCTGCCACTGGTGCTCCAAGTTACATTGCTGCATCTAGTGCTCCATGTTACATTGCTGCCACTAGTGCTCCATGTAATGTTGCTGCCACTAGTGCTCCATGTTACGTTGCTGCCTCTAGTGCTCCATGTAATGTTGCTGCCACTAGTGCTCCATGTTACGTTGCTGTCACTAGTGCTCCATGTTACATTGCTGCCACTGGTGCTCCATGTTACATTGCTGCCTCTAGTGCTCCATGTTATGTTGCTGCCACTAGTGCTCCATGTTACGTTGCTGCCTCTAGTGCTCTATGTTACGTTGCTGCACTAGTGCTCCATGTTTCATTGCCGTCTCTTGTGTCTAGTGCTCATGTTTTACGTTGCTGGCCTATAGTGCTCCTTGTTACGTTGCAGACCACTAGTACTCCATGTTACATTGCGTCTTAGTGTCTAGTGCTCCAAGTTACGTGGCTGCACTATTGCTCCAGTTACGTTGCTGCCATAGTTGCACCATGTTACGTTGCTGCCACTAGTGCTCCACGTTACATTGCTGCCTCTAGTGCTCCATGTTACGTTGCTGCCACTAGTGCTCCGTTACATTGCTGCCTCTGATGCTCCATGTTACATTGCTGCCACTAGTGCTCCATGTTACGTTGCTGCCACTAGTGCTCCATGTTACGTTGCTGCCACTAGTGCTCCATGTTACGTTGCTGCCTCTAGTGCTCCATGTTACGTTGCTGCCTCTAATGCTCCATGTTACGTTGCTGCCACTAGTGCTCCATGTTACATTGCTGCCTCTAGTGCTCCATGTTACATTGCTGCCTCTAGTGCTCCATGTTACATTGCTGCCACTAGTGCTCCATGTTACATTGCTGCCACTAGTGCTCCATGTTACATTGCTGCCACTAGTGCTCCATGTTACATTGCTGCCTCTAGTGCTCCATGTTACGTTGCTGCCACTAGTGCTCCATGTTACGTTGCTGCCACTAGTGCTCCATGTTACATTGCTGCCACTAGTGCTCCATGTTACGTTGCTGCCTCTGGTGCTCCATGTTACGTTGCTGCCACTAGTGTCTAGTGCTCCATGTTACGTTGCTGCCACTAATGCTCCATGTTACGTTGCTGCCTCTAGTGCTCCATGTTACATTGCTGGGTGGGGGGCCATAGTGCTCCATGTTACGTTGCTGCCTCTAGTGCTCCATGTTACGTTGCTGCCTCTAGTGTCTAGTGCTCCATGTTACGTTGCTGCCTCTAATGTCTAGTGCTCCATGTTACGTTGCTGCCTCTAATGTCTAGTGCTCCATGTTACGTTGCTGCCTCTAATGTCTAGTGCTCCATGCTCGTTCCTCTGCCTCCAATGGTCTAGTGCCTCCATGTTACGTTGCTGCCGCCAGTGACCCGGTGCTGAGCGAAGCCTCACTCGTGCGCCGGATGTTGGCGGCGCATGGTCATGACCAAAGATGATAGAGATTGCCGTGACGTCACGGCTGCGAGTTGTGCGGTTCCTCGGCCGCTGCCGCGAGGACCAACCGCCCGCCCGCGCGCTCCCGCGGCCTCGCACCGCCCGCCCCCTCCCTCCCTCCCCATAACTCCCTCAGCAGCGGGAGCCACCGCCCGCTCCCTCCCCACTAACTCCCTCACTCACTCCCTCAGGCAGCGGGAGCACACGCCCGCTCACTCACCACTCCTCAGCATCGGGAGCCATCGCCGCTCCTCCCTCCCTCCTCCTACTCCTTCATCACTCCCTCACTCAGCTGCGGGAGCCAACGCCCGCTCCCTCCTCAGCACTCAGGACCGCCCGCTCTGCAATCCACTCGCTCGCCCCCCCCACTTTCGCAGCTGCTGGTAAGATGCCGAAAAAAAAGACCGGGGCGCGAAAGAGGTTGAAAGCCGCAAAGTGCGCGTAAAGTTAACGCGGGCGGACCAAAAACAACGTGGACTGCCAAGCAGGCCTTGCAACGCCTTCCATGGTGAATGGACTGTCACTCAACAGTGACACCAGCATGATGGGCGGCCAAGGGTCGTCCAAGCTCCTCCCTTTCATTCACTGCGCCCTCGCGTTTCATGTTATATCTAAGGGATTGAAATCTGTCATTGGAGACTTTTAACCGAGTGTCCTCCGCAAAATTGCAGTAACCCAATGAATAATTACATTACAACCGTGAACAATTGCTGTCACTTTCGTAATGCTGTAATGATTGTCATTCCATGTGGTCAGCTAGCTTGGGCTTTGAAGCAGTGATTTGCAGAAGTATAAATATAGACTAAATCAATGATCCCTGGACGCTATTGCTTCATAGTGTTTCCCGTGTGATACGTTCCAGAATCCTCCCACCTGAAAAGGGTCTCGACCCGAACGCCACCCATTCTTTCCAGGAGATGCTGCCTGTTGTTTGTGTCTATCCTCGGTTTAAACCAGTATGTGCAGTTCCTTCCTACACATCTCCCACCTTGCATTCTCCATAAACTAAAAATTATCTAAAAGTGTGTTGCTCATCTCCTAACTTGCACAAAGTTTTGCACATCTGTGACCTTGCTGACATTGGCTCCTGATTAGTAATGCCTCTTTCTTTAAATTGTATTATATCAAAATCCATCCTACCGTTTGAAAATGAGGGTTGGGAAAACTATAGATTTGTAAATATGAAATAAAAACAGAAATTGTACTGTTGATCTGCTGGGCATATCCTTCAGAACTGCATTTTGCATCTTTTTGCATTCCTTTGCCTGTATTCTCACTCTCTTTAGTTATTGTTTAACCTTTCTCTAAATGTGTCCATTGACTGGTTAACTATATATAACTTTTTCCCAAGGCAATTTTGGCTTCACCTTCAGCAAGTTAAAACAAACTTATTTTCTTTTTCTACCAGTTTTTTTTTAATGGTCAATGACCGGAAACGTTAATTCTTTCTCACTTTCTACAGATGTTATCTGACCTGCTAAGCATTTTCTCTTCTTTGATCTTACTCGTTTCTAGTTCTAGAACCATTTACAGTTTTACAATCCTTTAGGATATCTGGGCTGCTCCAATTTTGGCATCCAAAAAATGTTAATTTGGCCAAAGCGTTTGCACACCCACACACCAAACTCCTGAAACAAACAATTAATTCTAAATGTATAGGAAGGAACTGCAGATGCTGGTTAAAACTGAATATAGACACAAAAGCTGGAGTAACTCAACGGGTCAGACAGCATCTCTGGAGAAAAAGAATAGGTGAAGTTTCTGAAGAAGGGTCTTAATCCAAAATGTCACCTATTCCTTTTCTCCAGAGATTCTGTCTGATCCGCTGAGTCACTCCCAGCTTTTGGCTACACTCAATTTCAAAACACTGCTTGTGAGAGATTACCAGTGGGTTACCAGAGAAAAAGACTCCTCGAAAGTGTTGGTGTATGACCTACAAAGTGGGAAAATGGGTTTGGAATGTATTGACAAACCGGAGTTTTTATACATTAGCTATTTCGAAGATGGAGCATAACTCAGAGCTCCAGGCAGCATCTTTGGAGAAAAGGAATAGTAATGTTTTTGGGTCTGACCCATCATCGATTAATCTGGGAGAGGGCAGTTAGAGATATGAAAAGATACAAAGAACAAATGAATGTAAGCGTATGAAAAGAACATCCAAAGCTAGTCAACGATGATTCAAGCGAAGGTGAGCCCATCCCCCCCCCCCCCCCCCCCCCCCGAATTGTCCCTTATTGTCCGTGAAGAAGGTGATAACGAGTTGGAAATACAACATGAAACTAAGCACAACAGTAAAACTAGTAGATGACCAGGGTAGGGAGAAATGAGAGAAAAGAGGGAAAGCAAGTTAACTTGTAGAGAAATCAAGCTTCAATTTCATACCTCTGATTGTAAGGTGCCCAAGCGAAATATGAGGTGCTGTTCCTCCAATTGCTGTTGGGCCTCACTCTGATAGTGGAGGAGGTCAGTGTGGGAATGGAGGGGAGTTATAAGTGTTTTTAGCAACTGGAAAGAATCATGTATTTAGGCGGACTGAGCCGGAGGTTTTCAACGAAACGATTGCTACCTGTGCTCGTCTCGCTGACATATAAATGCTTAGAACAGCGGATACAGTAGATGAGGTTGGAGGAAGTGGGCATAATGGCGCAGCAGTAGGGCGGCACAGTGGCGCAACGGTAGAGTTGTTGCCTTGCAGCGCTGTAAGCACCAGAGACCCCAGTTCAATCCTGACTAAGAAATGCTGTCTGTACATCTGTCTCACCTGAAAGAACGCTGTTCCCGGCTGAATCAGGGAAGGAGGTATTGAGACAGAAGTTCTGCATATTGGTGGGAAAAAAAAACAATTCACACTACCTACCTGCCCGTTACCACCCATCTCATCTGTGAAACAGCTTACAGTTTATTACTTTTCCCTAAGCAGCCACCTCAGAACCCATAGACCAAAAGGAAGTCATCCTCAGTCCAAATATCTACAAGATGTTGAACTTTGTGAATTGTCATGGAAAACGTTACTGTATTAAAGGTGCTTAAAAAAAGCAACGCCACCTATTTATGTTCTCCAGAAATGCTGGCAGAGTAAAAATAGTGTACTGAGTTACTTCTTTTTTTCTAATAAGTACACATTTTTTTTGGTCATTAATTAAGATTAGATGTCACTTCACTTGCTTCTTGCAGTTCAGCAGGATTAGCCAGTAAAACAATTTACTCATGCTGTGATATAAACCCAGTTTTCTTTCTATGTTGATTGTTTGTTTCTTTTGTTTTAAGGAAATCTTCATAGATCAGTATAAACGTCAGTCCCTTAATTTCGTACAACAACAGGATTGTTAGAATTCGCTATTTTTACTCTGTACACTGGTCTTGCATTGCAGATTGACACAGAATTCCTGGATTTAGAATGATGTGTAGAGTATTACAAGTTCAAAAGAAGTTTCGCTAGACATTACACTTTTTCATTCACTAATGCACTCCTCATTACAATTAGACATTTTTATGTACACATTTTAAAATAAAATCCTTCCCCCTCCACTCACTCATTTTGTCGCCTCCTGCTGGCCAGCCACCATAAGGGCTGCTGCCGCCCGGCTCTCCTCGAAAAACGTTGACATTTTTCCCAACGGCTCTCCCCCCCGGGCCCCGACATCACCATGCTTTCAAGCCAAAGATCGCTGAGCCACGTGGCGGAGCGGCGCGTCATCGGCCTGTAACCCGCAGGCCATTGAGGGCGTAACCGCAGCGTCCGACGGCCTTAACGCATTTCTCTTACGTCGTATGCCGCGTCTCGACGGCGTACGAGCTTATTTTCGCGGCGTACGCAGCGTCTTCACGCCGTACGTCGTCCGCAGCCCTCGCTTAGCATCACGCCCCGCCCACTCCACCCTCTCCCTCCCTCTCTCTTTCCCCTCTCTGTTTCCTCTCGCCCCCTTCTCCCCTCCCCCCTCTTCCCCTCCCTCACCCCCCCTCTCGCCCCCCTCCGTCTCCCCCTTTCCATCCCACTCACCCCCCTTCCCCCCTCTTCCCCCCCTTTTCCACTCTCTCTCCCCCTCCCTCCCTCCCTCCCTCTCCCCCTCTCAACCTCACGTCCGGGGACCAGACCCAACGGGTCTGCACTTGGTCTAGTAACTCTTAAATTTCAAATTAACCTTGCCCAAGTGTTCTTAAATTAAAGGTGCATGCCCCCGATAATCACGGGTAAATTCACTCTTAGCATTGTAGACGTTTTTAATTCACTTGCATTGCAGACACTGCTGAAAAGTAAATGAAAAATGCATGCTCAATCGATTACAATTCTCTTGCAATACATGGTTTTCAACTCTGATGGTCATGTGAACAAAACTAATGTACTCTGTCTCAGCTTTGGACAGTGGTCTACAGGCCATGCTAAACTTTTTTCCACCAACAATTTTTTTCCACGTAATCATCAGGCCTGCCGAGCTCTGGCTGCGCCACAATCTGCGCAAAGCCGCCGGCACGGCTGCGCACCTTCTGTGAACACGTTTAAGAAAGAACTGCAGATGCTGGAAAAATCGAACGTAGACCAAAATGCTGGAGAAACTCAGTGGGTGGGCCATGCAAGGATTGCATGTGGCTGCCTCACCTGCTGAGTTTCTTCAGCATTTTTGTCTACCTTCTGTGAACACGTGATTTGATGCCTGCCATCCGGGGCAGGATCCATGTATACACGTGATAGATGTGGCCCGCCATCCGCTCGCAGACATGCATCCTGGTCCATATGCAGAACATGGTTGCCAGCCCCTGATGTAAGTGGGAGTAGTGAAAATGAAGTATCAGAAGAGAAGATTTGAAACTGATTATAATGGCATTCTACAATGATTAATAGCAAGTGGGGAGGTGGGGAGGCAAGAAAAATCGAAAGATTGTAAAAACTAGTAACTGTAGATTCTGATTTATTACCAAAGATAACGCAAATGCTGGAGTAACTGGTGCCGGTCAGCAGGTTTCCTCTACGAACGCCAACCTGATTGACAACTATCTATTTTTCTCCAGAGATGCTGCCTGACCAGCTAGTTACTCCAGTCATTTTGGTGCCTTTCCATTTAACAAAAACTTTGTGTGTGGTTTTAAGTAATGTCACAAGAATACCCATAAATGGTCCAGGATATTGCCAAATGTGACTTAGTAATTAGTTATCAGTTTCTGAAGACATTGTAGACTGCTTTTGAATCAGCGTGTCACATTTGACCTTGCATGGCTGTCAAATACAAGTGGAACCAATGATAGACACAAAATGCTAGAGTAACCCAGTTGGTCAGGCAGCACAGAGTCATACAGTGATAGTGTGCAAATAGGTCCTTCGGCCCAACTTGCCCGTACCGGCCAACATGTCTTCTTCTTTGCGTATGAACTGTCACAAGCCTAAAGTCTGGGTTTTCGACAACTTGTTCTATTTGAATCATATTGATTGTGCACGCCGGGTTGATTGCAATTCGTCGAAACAGGCGGATCACTGTGCAGGTGCAATCTCCCCACCTCCGGCCAAACATGTCCCAGCTACACTAGTCCCAACTGCCGGCATTTGGTCCATACCCCTCCAAACCTGTCCTATCCATGTAACGTCTAACTGTTTCTTAAATGTTGGGATACTCCCTGCCTCAACTACCTCCTCTAGCAGCTTGTTCCATACACCCATCACCCTTTGTGTGAAAAAGTTACCCCTCAGATTCCTTTTTTTTTTTAAATGTATTTTTTTTTAAGATAGAGAAACATGTGATATATAGTGCGTGAGAAAGAAAAAGGTGTGAAAGAAGAAAGTTGAGAATGAAAAAAAAAGAAAGAAAAGAAGAGTAGAAAGTAAGAGATTAAGGAGATCGTTATCTATATTCTTGACCATCCCTCATCCATTTGGATATCCTGAAACAGTTAGCTTCTACGGTTTTGTTGCACCATATGCTTCCCCAAAATCGACAAATGGAGACCAACTCGTTAAAAATTGGTCTGATTTATCTATTAGGAGGAATCGCATTTCCTCAAGATGTGCAGTGTCCAACATGTTTGAAATCCACATTTTAAGCATTGGTATGGCTGTAATTTTCCAAAAGTTAAGTATAAGTTTTTTTGCCGTTATTATAACCATAATTAAAAAATTTAATTTTGATTTGAGTTCAATTATACCCACTTCCATTACTCCCAAATATAATAAATTTCATATTAGTTCCAGGTTTATTAAATAATTTTGTCAATATTTCAAAATATCACTCCAGAATTTATAAAGTTTTATGCAGGAGACAAAAGAGTGTGTTATAGTTGATTTTGGATAGGACATTTATCATCAAATGGAGGAAGAATTTGGATAGAATTTGATTCAATCTAGTTTTTGAGTATTATAATCATGTAAAATTTTAAATTGAATTAAATTATGTCTAACATTAACAACATTTGTGTATATATGTAAAATACTTTTCCATGTTCCTTCGATTTTTTTTATCATTCATTCTCGCCCCACTCTTCTCTATTGTCCATCTGTCGATGTAAATCTATTTTTCAAATACGATTATTTAAATATGATATTAATTTCTGTGTCAGCTTTAATGTTCATATGCGTCTTACCAGTGGCTCTGAAGTTATGTTTTTGATCTATTTTTATATATTTTTTCATGAAGTCACAGATCTTAAAAGTATTTAAAAGATGGTTA
Source organism: Okamejei kenojei (assembly GCA_035221665.1). NCBI lineage: Eukaryota > Metazoa > Chordata > Chondrichthyes > Rajiformes > Rajidae > Okamejei > Okamejei kenojei. Next base: position 35,438,060 of record CM069131.1, on the reverse strand, counting down.
GTTGTCAGTTTAAATTTAATTGTAATTGTTGGAAGGATAACAGATTTCCCATTTCAACATATCACCGATCCTTTTATTCCCATCCTTCCCATAATGATATTTTTTTCAATAAGAGATGGTTTAAATGAAGGATATTCACTATTGGCATAACAATGATAGGTTTCTTAATTTAAGGATATTTTTAATTTTTTTCCAAATTCTTATTGATCATGTATAATTGGGTTATTCTATATATTGTGTTGGTTCAGTTTTTATATCGGGGAGAAGAGGATCGCTGCCTATATACAAGAGAACAGTCCTCTTTCTTCCATTCTGTCTTATCCAATTGTGTCTGTGGGTAGAACTGTCCAACCAGTAAATTATATTCTTAATAAGTGCACTACCCAATAATAGTACAAAAAGTTCGGAAGTGGGAAAGTCACCCAATGGTCTTTGTTTGCACAAATGTTTTCTTTGGATTCGTGTGATCATATAATCCCAGATAAAATTGGTAATATTAGAGTCTAGTTTTAAGAATTTTTTTGTATATATAATGGCATAGATTGAAATAGGTATAATATTCTGTGGTAAAAAGATCATTTTTATAGCGTTATCTGCCTATTAATATATAACGAAGTGTTTTCCGAATTTAATCGACGCGTGAATTATTTAATAAAGGCATAAAACTAGCCTTAAATAATGCTTTGTATTTTCTAGTAATTTGAATACCCAAATACTTAAAATTTTCTGTTGCAATTTTAAAGGGGAATCTTAATAGGTGTGTAGAGTCTTGAGGTTTTAACGTCATCATTTCACTTTTATTCCAATTTATTCTGTATCCAGAAAAAAACCCGAATTCCTCTATTAAAGTTAATAAGTTTGGTATGCTCGTTTGTGATTTTGTAACATATAAAAGTATATCGTCTGCATATAATGAAATTTTATTATTTGAGTCCACCCCTCAAATTCCTATTAAATCTTTTCCCCTTTAGCTTAAACCTGTGTTCTCTGGTCCCCGATTCACCTACTCTAGGCAAGTGCATCTACCCGATCTATTCCTCTCATGATCTTACATACCTCCATAAAAACTTCCCCTCATCCTCCTGCGCTCTAAAGATTGTCCCAGCCTACTCAACTCGCCCAAAGCTCAGACACCTCTAGTCCTGCAACAGTCCTCGTAAATCTTCTCTGCCACCCTTTGCAGCTTTGACAAACATATTTCCTCTAACATGGTGCCCAGAACTGAACACAGTACTCTAAATGCGACCTCAACAACGTCTTATACAACTGCAACATGACCTCCCAACATCTATACTCAATACTCTGGCTGATGAAGGCCAATATGCCAAAAGCCTTTTAAACCATCTTATCTACCTGCGACTCCACCTTCAAGGAACCGTGCACCTCCACTCCTCGATCCCTCTGCTCTACAACACTACCCTACCATTCACTGTGTAGGTCCTGCCCATATTAGATTTCCTAAAATGCAACACCTCACATTTCTCTGCATTAAATTCCTCAACCAGTCCTCAGCCTACCTGGTCTATCGATCAAGACCCTGCTGTAATATTTCACAATCATCTTCATTATCTGTAAAACCACCCACTTTTGTATCATCTGCAAACTTGAGCATCTCGGGAGATAATGGATTGATGATGTTTTCAGGTCGGAACCCTTCTTCAGACACTACCCGAAACGTCACCTATCCAATTTTCCCCCGAGTTGCTGATCTGACCTCAGTTAACTGCAAGCATTTTGTGCCTATCTTTGGCATAAACCATCATCCGCAGTTCCTTTTTATTATTTAAGTGAAACCAATATTTATATTCACGCAATTATTAAATTGAAAAAAGAGAGCATTAAGTTGAATTATATTCTTTTTAAAAGCCATTAAAAAAGAAATAATTTGATGTGGTAAATTAAAAACAAAATTAATTTGCTAAAAGTGCTCATTGAATCGGTGCAATTAATCAAAAAAATAATAATTTCCCACTTGTCGTGATTTTTGCCATTATTTCTGACTTGATCTAGATAGTAAAAAACTATTAATGCTGGCCGTGCCCAAATTAAAATAAGAACCTGGAGGTGCTAGCTAATTTCTCCCTCCCTTTTCCCCCTCACCTCCACCCTTTCATCACTTCCCTACCCCAGCTAAATGTTTAGCTGAATGTGCTTTCATAAAAGTTTGCATTTAAAGAGTAAATTGTCTTATTAAATAATTGTATGACGGTTTGTCTTCGCTAGAATTTAGAAGATTGTGGGGGGATCTTATAGAAACTTACAAAATTCTTATGGGGTTGGACAGGCTAGATGCAGGAAGATTGTTCCCGATGTTGGGGAAGTCCAGAACAAGGGGTCACAATTTAAGGATAAAGGGGAAGTCTTTTAGGACCGAGATGAGAAAAACATTTTTCACACAGAGAGTGGTGAATCTCTGGAATTCTTGCCACAGAAGGTAGTTGAGCCCAGTTCATTGGCTATATTTAAGAGGGAGTTAGATGTGGCCCTTGTGGCTAATGGGATCAGGGGGTATGGAGAGAACGCAGGTACGGGATACTGGATGATCAGCCATGATCATATTGAATGGCGGTGCAGGCTTCGAAGGCAAAATGGCCTACTCATGCACCTATTTTCTTTGTTTCTATGTCCCATGATCAGATGACCCTGGGCTAACCTTTCGAAGCAGTTAACAAAAAATGTTGATGCATGTGAAAAAAGGTTGCCTGAGCATTCTTTATGAATGAATTATTTGAACATTGGCATCATTGGTGTTGCCAATGTTTGTTGTCCATCCTTAATTTTCCAGGTTTAGAGAAACGGAATAAATTTAATTTAGTTAAAGAGTAAAATTTCTTGCTAAAATTCTTGTTTGTGGCTGTTTTAATTCTGTTCTGAAACATATTTTCCCCTTGTTTCCAACAGGAATGCGATAAGTGCCAAAGGTAAGAGAACAGAATTAATGCTTTCAGCTTTTGTAGTTTTGAGTCAGCATGTTTTTTTGATTTAATATCTGTACTCATTGTCAATCTATTACGAACATATTAGGCTGTTGTAGAACAAAGACATAAAAATTTCTGTTTTATTGTCAGACATTTTCATTGAAGTTTAGCTGTTGTCCAAAAGACTATTATTTCCATGTGTCACAAAAATGCTGGAGAAAACTATGGAGCATCTGGAATGCGAAGGAGATAGGCACATTTCGGGCTGAATCCCTTCTTCAGACTGGTTGGGGGGGGGGGGGGGAGAAGGGAAGAGAAGGAAAGAGGAGGAGGAGCGGCCCGAGGGCTGAGGGAGAGGTAGGAAGGGGAGGAACAGCAAGGGTTACAATTGAGAGAATACGATGTTCATGCCAAGAATGCTGACTCCCCAAGCGGAATATGTGTCTGTTCCTCCAATTTGCGGTGTTTGCTCACTCTGGGCGGTGGAGGAGGCCCAGGAAAGAGAGGTCCAATACGGAAATGGAGGGGGGAGTTGGAGTGCTGATGCGACCGGAGGTCGGTAGGTTAATGCGGACCGAGCTGAGGTGTTCGGCGAAACAATCGCCAAGCCTCTGCTTGGTCTCACCGATATAGATATGCTGACATCTAGAGCAGCGGATGCAATAGATGAGGTTGGAGGAGGTGCAGGTGAACCTCTGTCGGACCTGGAACGGACTGCTTGGTCCTTGAATGGAGTGGAGGGGGGAGTAAAGCGACAAGTGTAGCATCTCTTGCGGTTGCAAGGGAAAGTGCCTGGGGAAGGAGCGGGAGGGAAGGGAAGAATTGACAAGTGAGATGCGGAGGGAGCGGTCTTTGCGGAAGGCAGACGGGGGAGATGGGAAGGTGTGGCGAGTGGTGGAGTACGTTGGAGGTGGCGAAACTGGCGGAGGACTATTTTTTGTATGTGTCGGCTGGTGGGGTGAAAGGTGAGGACCAGGGGACTCTGCCCTTGTGCGATGTGGGGGGAGATGGGGAGAGAGGGCAGTGTTACGGGGTAATGGAGGAGAACCCTGGTGCGAGCCTCATCTATAGTGGGGGGGAGAGGGGGAAACATATTTCCTATTTGTGTTTAATCTGAAAGGAAGGGTGGCTGTTAATTGTTTGTTACTTGCTTTCACGTGACAGTGTCCATGTCACAGTGGAGCAGATGCATGTCATTTAATATTTCTGGACATAACTTTACATTTATTTTCCCTGTTCACCTTCCTCGTTTTGGCAAGACGGCAAAAGAACCGGGCTTTTTGTTACTTCTGTAGTTCGGTTCAAAAGTTACCTATTTGTGCACAGTGTGGTGAGTTTTATTCAGTAAATTCTTGGATTATTGCACATGCTTTAATGTGTTTTCTACGTGTAACGTGTAATGAATGGGAACATTATTAGGTGAAGCTACTATTTAAAAAAAGTACGATTAAAGGTTTCAATTGAATAAAATATTAATTGCTTTAAAAGGATGACATAGGTTGGCGTTAAGGGCTCTTGAAAGTTCTGTTAGCAAGAAATGTAAAGTTACTTTACCCTAGGGTGGGCGAACAATACATACTCATATGGATTTATCAGCTTCTGCTATTAATGATATCCTGAGTGATCTTGTATAAGTTGATTTCATGTATATTTTGTAAATGCGTAGGTTTTTTTAGGCATTTTCCAACAAATAGTATTTGAGATTTATCATTTTAATGGGTTACATTTGGTGGGGTTAGAAGGTAGATAAAGCGGAATGAATTTGGGGATCTTGGGAAATTTGTCATATGGAGATAATATAAATATTGCTAATGTTCCATGATTGCTTCTCTAGTGGGTTCAACACATTATCACCTGGGCAAAGTGTACACTTATAGCCAGAGGTTGATATTTCAGATAAATGCATCAGGTGTAGGCATAGGTGGTTATTTTGGTTTTCAACAAAAATGGGAATGAGGATCAGTTAGGAATGTCACAAACCTCATGTTTTCAATAACATTTCATGGAAAAGATTGTAAATTGTGAAAAGATAAATGACAACATTCTAACAACTAAACCAAGGAAGACATTGGACATTACCTGCACGATTTGCTTTTGGAGGGAATCAGTGTACTTAATCAGGGAGGCACTTTGCGGAAATATTTGTATTACAAAAAAAGACGGTATATAAAGTGTTATATTTTTAGAATTGTTGATGCATTTACTGATTTACTGTTTGTTTTAAAATTGATGTGTGGAATCAGTGCCTGCCTATTGATTAGTTGTTGATCATTGAGAGAATTACTGTGCACCAGTGTTATGAATGACAATCAAATAATAGACACTGGCAAATTTGAAAGCTGGATTGTTGCATGGCAGGTTTTATTTCAATGGTGAATGCAACTTGCAGTGGGAAAATGTACAATGTGAATGTTTAAGATCTGTGGTAGGAAACGGGCATGTCTGATTAGAAATATGTGGAAATAATTGTAAACGCTGCTTATCTACTCAGCTTTCTGTGTCACACTTGTCAGTTATGCCTCTGATGCAATTCAACATACCTTGTAGTCTCTAAATCTTTCCTATCCATGTCCTGGAGAGCAGTTTATTGTCCCGGAGAGCTGGATTGTCAATGACCTGCTACTGGTGGGGCAATTTCTGTGCATTGCATACATCAACCTTGGAATAAGTCCTTATTCAGCATGTGAACACACAATGACTGCCCTTACCATTTACAGCCTCTTTCAATGGCTGCTATTCCCTAACAGTCCATATTCAGGATATTAGGAATGTGGAAGGAGAGTTTGATACTGTTTGGAATATGTATGAAATACATTGCTATCCTAATTTGAGTAGTCATCAGGGTTTTGCATAGACCAAGCGCCCTTACATCATAACGTTTTAAGAAAATCTCTGAATTTTTGCATCATGGAGAATGTAATGTTATCCAATGACTCGTGTGAAAAACAGTGAAACAGGTGCTTCATCACCGAGTACTCATTTCTTTTAATTGACTAACAACAGTTGCTCAAACCTCAGTGAATAAAACACTGCAGATAATGGAGATATGAATGATAATCAAACCAGTGAAGATTTCCTGCAGGTCAGTTAGCATTGAGCAGACATACTTGTGCTTTGGATACAGATTGAATATCATGAGTATCATTATTTTTTTTACTGACAGTGTCTCCAATGTAAGTTGCATTCTTCTGTACATTATAGGTAAAACAAAATGTATGTTGAAAAGTTCAGATTGCGTTGTTAAACATCCCGGTGTCTACAGTACAGGACTTGCCATGGTGGTGAGTATTTACTTTGCTTTTCTCCAAGAGGCTAACTAGAAGAATTTTACATCAGATTAGGGCATTTCACATCCCAATGCACAGTGTACCTGCCTTGACCATATTTTCATTTCACCGTTTCAAATATTTTGACTCTGTTTGAAAATATTTGTCATTGAAGTTAAGTTTTTTTGCATAACATCTTCGCCTATGTTACTAAATTTAAATGTAGTCCTTGATCAAGGTCCACGACCAGATGAAGTTCTAAGTCTGAAAGAGAACAAGTTGGCTTTGTCCATGTTATCATTGTCTGAGTGGTGAACGTAAAACCTTTCCATCTGAGTAACTGTTACCTGTAGAAATTTGATGCTGGAATATAAGTTTTAAAATATAACAATATATAATAAACACCAGATGTCTAAATCAAGTGTTAAACCTGTGGATAGGGAGACAACAACTGTCTTTTCTTTTTTTCTTCCTTTTAGGGAGCAATTTGTGACTTCTGTGAGGCCTGGGTGTGTCATGGCAGGAAATGCCTGAGCACACATGCTTGTATCTGCCCACTTACTGATGTTGAATGTATTGAGTGTGAGAGAGGTGTATGGGATCATGGTAAGGATTGGCTGCAATTGCGTCTTTTGAGGATGATTAAATAATGTCTTATACAATGGTCCACCATTATTTCTAACATCTGTTTTTATTTTGATATTTGCAATTTTCTGCTTTTCAATCTTAAAATTATTGATGGCACATTTAAGATGACTACTGAATGATTTTATTTGTTGAGAACGGGTTGGCTCCATGTTAAACGAATCAAGATTTTAATTGTTTTCCATAATCTATTATCTATATCATCTGCTAAAAGCGAGGCTAGTAAAAAGACATAACATTTAGCTGGAAACAAAATTATTGCTTTGTAGGCATAATTATGATTTATTTTTCATTGTGACATTGGGGAAGGGAAACATTGTGCCACTTAAACAGCTAATGCAAGGGGAAGGCTCCAACACCATCCCAGCTTCAATTCTGGCAGAGTCCAGCATGCAAAGTAATGATGCTGTATATTTCATTTGCAACTGAACTTGAATGTGGATGATTACACTTTAGTTTCCACTCAAAATCTTCAGCATCACAGAAGCCAAACTTCTGCCAATTTAAAATGCACTGCATGACAATATGAAATGACTGAGAGCAATGGATGCAGCAAAGGCTAACCTTGGAACTCCCACCTCATCAGCACTGTGGAGTACCTTCACCAGAGGGACTGCGATTACGTTGCAAAATAAATCCTGACCGTGCCTGTTGTGCTCAGATCTCACAAAATATTAATAACTAAGAAACTATGTGCTGTTGGAACTCTCTATTCATCAGGTGGTTATCAGGTCATCCAGATGGTTATTCACCAGGCAGGGTGCCCCCTGAAAAACTCATTGACTGGTAAACCGGTATTCACCTGATTGGCAAGACCGAGCAGGGTGCAGTGTCATTCTGAAGGGTCTTGACCTGAAACGTCACCCATTCCTTCTCTCCAGAGATGCTGCTTGTCCTGTTGAGTTACTCCAGCATTTTGTGTCATTCCACCCGTGGCTATTATTCATTATGACCGCCTGCACCAAGTTACTCTGGGCCGAGATTATAAATGTATATACTAATATAGCCTACGGGTTAACTGCCATAATGTGTGTATGTGTGTGCGCGCGCATATACAGTGCATTCAGAATGTATTCAGACTCCTTCACTTTTTCCACATTTTGTTACGTTACAGTCTTATTTTAAAACTGATTAAATTCTTTTTTTTATCATCAATCTACACACAATACCCCAGAATGAAGAAGAGAAAACAAGTGTTTATAAACTTTTGCAAAGTAATTAAAAATAAATAACTGAAATATCATGTTTACATAAGTATTCAAACCCTTTGCTTCTTCTTCTTTCGTGTGGTGTGCACAGCCTAAAGTTGTAGGACAACTTGTTCTATTTGATCTTCCTTTTGTGCACGTCGAGTTGATTGCATTAGTCGAAACAGGGCGGACCACGTGAAGGTTGCAATCTTCCACCTTAGACCCTTTGCTATGACACTTAAAATTGAGCTTAGGTTCATCCTGTTTCCATTGATTATCCTTGATGCTTCTACAACTTGATTGGAGTCCACCAGTGGTAAATTCAATTGATTGGACATGATTTGGAAAGGCACACACCTGTCTATATAAGGTCCCACAGATATCAGAGCAAAAACCAAGCCATGAAGACGAAGAAATTGTCCGTAGACCTCCGAGACAGGATTGTGTCGAGACACAGATCTGGGGAAGTGTAAAAAACAATTTCTGCAGTATTGCAGGTCCCAAAGAGCACAGTGGCCTCTGTCATTCTTAAATGGAAGAATTTCAGAACTACCAGGACTCTTCATAGAGCTGGTCACCCGGCCAAACTGAACAATCGGAGGAGAAGGGCCTTGGTCAGGGAGGTGACCAAGAATCTGATGATCACACTGACAGAGCACCAGAGTTCATCTGTGGAGATGGGAGAACCTTCCATAAGGACAACTATATCTGCAGCATTCCACCAATCAGACCTTTATGGTAGAGTGGCCAGACAGAAGCCACTCCTCAGTGAAAGGCACATGACAGCCTGCTTGGAGTTTGCCAAAATGCATGAGAAACAAGATTCTTTGTTCTGATGAAACCAAGATTTAACTTTAAGGCCTAAATTACCAGCGTCACGTCTGGGGGAAACCAGGCAGCGCTCGTCACCTGGCCAATACCATACCTACGGTGAAGCATGGTGGTGGCAGCATCATGCTGTGGGGATGTTTTTCAGTGGCAGGAAAATGGGGAGACTAGTCAGGATCGAGGGAAAAGAATGAACAGAGCAAAGTACAGAGAGAATCCTTGATGAAAACTTGCTTCAGTAGCGTTCTGGACCTCAGGGACCGGGGCGGAGATTCACTTTCCCAACAGGACAACTACCCTAAGCACCACAGCCATTGACAACGCGCGTCTTGTGTAGAGTAGTGGCTTTGTGACAATTCTGTGAATGTTTCCGTTGAGGGCCCAGCCAGAGCCCCCACATGAGCCGATCGAAGACATCTCTGGACGGGATCTGAATATAACTGTGCATCGTCTCTTCCCCATCCAACCTGACAGAGCTTGAGAGGATCTGCAGAGAAGAATAGGAGAAATTACCCAAATATAGGTGTGACAAGCTTGTAGCATCATACCCAAGAAGACTTGAGGCTGTAATTGCTGCCAAAGGTGCCTCAGCAAAGTACTGAGTAAAGGGTCTGAATACTTATGTAAATGCGGTATTTCAGTTATTTATTTTTAATTACTTTGCAAACATTTCTAAACACCTGTTTTTGCTTTTTTATTATGGGGTATTGTGTGTAGATTGACGATAAAAAAAAATTTAATCATTTTTTGAATAAGGCTGTAACGTACAAAATGTTGGAAAAGTGAAGGGGTCTTAATACTTTCGGAATGTACTGTATATGTATGGGTGTGTACAGTGCCCTCCATAATGTTTTGGACAAAGACCCATAATTTATTTATTTATATGTGTGTGTGTGTGTGTGTGTGTGCGCACACGCACACACTTCTCATATATATGGCCGGCAGCGTCCTGTATACGACAACATGCAGTGGAGTCATAAGATTTGATTTTTCCTTTTATAAAGTCTGCTACATTAATGTACAATTAAGTGTTTTGATTTGAACCAATTGATGTAATTATTTCTGAATTGTGTTGCATGAAGTAGATTATCATGTGTCCATATTACAATTGATTTTCAATATTGAATACAATTCTTTTCAATTAACTGATAACTGTATGCCTACACATATCAATTTACTCTCAAAACTGCTGGCTGGCATCCAGTTAAATCAATTTGTAACCGATTTGCTGTTATAGGGGGCGCCGTCCTGTACGGGTATGGCTGCCCAGCCTGCAGCTGTCCGTTTTCACTTTTTTTTAATTTTTAGAGTTTTTGTTTTTCGGAGCTCTAGTCTTTTTTATGTGGGGGGGGGAGGGGGGGAAGGGGAAGGGGAAACTACATTTTCAGGGTCCCTACCTGGTCGGAGAGGCAGCTTTTCTTCGGGCTGCATCTTCGACCCATCCTCGCGGCCTACCAGCGGGCCTGGAGCGGCGATTTCCCGAGGGGACCGCCCAGAACCTCGGCTGGGTTGCTGCGCTGGGGCTCCGGTGAACTGAAGACTGCTGACAAAAACATCACGGAGCCGCGGGGCTGTGGAGCGGCCAACTGCGAGCGGCGGCACTGAACTTTCTATCGGGAGCCTCCATCCCAGTGGTGGAGCTCCATCCGGCGCGGCCTTGTTGGCTTCGGAGGCCGAGGACCCCAGTAAGAGGCGGCCGTTCCAGGTGTCCCAAGCCACTGAGAGGCTGCTCCCGACGCCGGAGCACCATCATCCGGCGAGAACGGCCTGGAACATCGGACCCTGTAGCAGCGACTGCGGAGGCCTCAATAGCCCGACTATGGGTGAACTGGGGATGGGACTGGACTTTGCTGCCTTCCCCCACAGTGGGAACCATTGTGGGGGGATGTTTTTGTGTCTACTGTTAATTCTATGATGTTGTGTATTATCTTTATTTGTGTGCTGCATGGCAAATCAAATTTCACTACGCCAACTGGTGTACGTGACAATAAATGTCCTTTGTCCTTTTGTCCAATTGCAATAAAATAATAGCCTAATTTCATGCAATATGTACAGAGATTTCAAATTTCAGATGTAGAAGATATCATGACATCATGGCCTGCTCTGACCATGATCCTTTCTTTTCAAACTTTGTGGGAAAATTAAGTTGAATGAAAGCTGATGATATGATTGGGTTTTTAACCTGTGAAGCTATATTTTAGCATTTGGCTCGGGACCTGTACTCGCTGTAGTTCGGAAAGATGGGAGCTAGCTGTGAAGGGGGTGGGGGCGGGGAACATACCAAATAATGAAAGGCCAAGATAGTGGATGTGGAGAAGATGTTTCCAGTAGTGGCAGAGCCTAGGACCAGAGGGCACAGCCTCAGAATAAAAGGGCGAACCTTCAGAAGGGAGATGAGGAGGAATTTCTTTAGTCAGAGGGTGGTGAATCTGTGGAATTCATCGCCAGAGACAGCGGTGGCATCTTGATTAGTAAGCGTGTCAAATGTTACAGGGAGAAGGCAGGAGAATAGTGTCAAGAGGAAAAATAAATCAGCCATGATCGAATGGCGGGGCAGACTCAATGGGCTGAATGGGCTAATTGTGAACTAATTTTTGGTGAACTTTAAAAAATTGTGTTCTAGGGCCAAGCCTGGATTTTTTGCGTTTTCTCTAAACCAGCTTCTCACTGATGTAAAGTTTAATTGCTGTTAGCTCCTCTTTCAGAGGAAACCTCTAATAGAATTTATGCATTTTGGTGGCACAGTAGCACAGCAGTAGAGTTGCTCCCATACAGGTTTGATCCTGACTACGGGTGCTGTCTGTACGGAGTTTGTACATTTTCCCTGTGACTGCGTGGGTTTTCTTCAGGTGCTCTTCTTTCCTCCCGCATTCCAAAGACGTGCAGGTTTATAGATTAATTGGCTTCTGTAAATTCTCCCTAGTGTGTAGGATAGAACTAGTGATCGTTGGTTGGCGATGAGCCAAAGGGCCTGTTTTCACGCTGCATCTCTAAACTAATCTAAAACTAATTTCAGAATTGTGATTACCTCTTCACTTGGACCTTGCCTCTATACTTGTGGGATCATCATTTGCATCTCTTTGCACTATAGGAGGAAGGATATTCCGGTGCTCCTTCTGTAACAACTTCCTCTGTGAAGATGATCAATTTGAGCATCAAGCCAGTTGCCAAATTCTGGATTCTGAAACTTATAAGTGTAAGTTCTTGTTTATCTGAATAATCACTTTGATATTGATCTTCATTGTCGAAATGACAACAATAAATTTACTCATTTTTAAAGTTTCCATTTTGGTGATCGACTGGAGGCAGGTGTAATACAAAGTATCTTTTGTACAGTAAGTCGAGACGTATGTTAAATGAAAATCTCATCAGTGGCCTGAAAGTAACCAAATGATTTCAGAACAACCATTGCTGAATGGGAACTAGACAGAATAAAATGTTTGTAATGTTGAGGAATTAGTCTCAGAATTGTTCTCTATTGATGTTCATACAAGAAAAAAAATGATATTGGGTGGCGGAGAGAATGTGAAAAGGGTAAAAAGAAAGTGAAGGCACTACAACTATCTATGTGCTGCATTTAACCAAAGCCATTTCAAGATGCATTTTTGTTGTGACATCTCGTAGCATTAAGAAATATACAAGGATTCACTCATTTCATTCAAGATTGGAATACTTGTTGTCATGCGCATAAGACTTTCCATGCAACTGTGCCAGGATAATTATAATCCTCCAACAAAAGAAGAATGGTTGGGAGTTTAAGTTTGTGGTCGGAGAAAATATTTATTGTCAGTTTATGATTTATTAATTATGTTTATACCTTACTAATCAGAACTTAATTTCCTGCCAGGCATCTCTTGTAATCGTCTAGGACAACATACCTGTCTACGTTGTAAGGTAATACAGATCAGTTTTAAATAATTCTTTGCTCCTTTGAGACTTGAGCCAAAATGTGCCAATTAAATTTGTAATTGAGAGCAAAAGCATCTGCTTTGTAAATAACTTCCATTGAAATGTAAACCTGTATACATTTAAAGCTTCAATTTCCATGAGAGCTTCCGTTTCTCAACAATTATTCTTTATATCCCTCTTCTTTCCTGAAGGCCTGTTACTGCAGTGATCATGTTCGCAGCAAGGTCTTCAAACAAGAAAAGGGGAAAGTGCCACCTTGTCCTAAATGTGGTCATGAAACACAGGAAACAAAAGATTTAAGCATGTCCAGTAAGTTCAATCATTACTTGAAATGGCTTATCCATGCATGTATACCAATTGCTCTCTACAGCAAAATAAGACCATTGTACAATTGAATTGGTTGAATGAGCGTCTTTTCTTACAAAGTCTACGTTATTCAACATTGCGTAGAAAATAGATTTTCAAAGATAATAACTTTATATTGAACCATATGTCACAGGCATGTTTCCCATATGTTAATACAAAATCATCATTCCTATTCTTTAGTTTTTATAGGTCTCTTCCCCACCATGCATAGTTTCTCTTGTTCTATCAGTGACAGTGCCTTCAGCTGTTGCATCCTTTGCTTTCTATATTGTTACATTATCACTCGCCTTATGAAAAGCAGCTCCTTTTGACTACACCTTCCCTCAACTTTATCCTCAACTGGAATATTATCTCCTGTACTATATATCTTGGGTGTTTCCCCGTGAGAGATGTTTATCGAGCAGCTCCAAATAAAATATAACTCAACCAAATTTTAAATGAAGCTTAAGATTAAAAAATGTTATTTTGTCTAAGACGTTTGAAATAGATGCAAGATAGATTAAAATCTGCATTTTAGATTTAGAAGATTTAAGATATCTGAATTGCTCCTGTGTAAAGAAGGTGAGTTGTAGTTCTTGAATCATCAACATAAAATCAAATCTCACTCTTTGAAGCTTTCTAAAAAGAGCTATCTTATTGGAGGTTGGAATGCTTAATTACTTTGAGGTGCATCGTTTGTTCCCAATATAAAATAAATATTTTTAACCATATTTCCCCTAAGTGAGAAGCCAGCCTACTGAGGCCATAGACTGGTTATTTCACCTGGCCTGATCAGCCATCAACCAAACTGGAGAGTCCTTGTAAGTTAAGGTATAAAAGTGGAACCAGAAACCAGATCTGATCTGGTGCTATCTAATTCAACAAATGGTCCTTCACATTTCTAATCAATTGTTGCATTGGGATTGAGGATTCCAAAAAGGAGCAAGTAGTATGGAAATGGTATGAAGACAGAGTTGTCCAAGTAGACTGGGAATAGTAAGCTAAGATGCAGTTCAGACGTGTGGAAAATATTGAAACAGTGTAAACCTTTTCCAGGATTTTTCCTAGTTAGAAAGAGGAAAGAGAAAAACAATGCTATCTGTGGTTAAGAATGGAGGACAAGGATTATATTAAATTGAAAAGCTCACAAGCAGGGAGAAAATTGTTTTTGAGAGAAAACTGGTGCATAATATCAAAATAGGCGGGAGGGAACAAAATGTAAGGGTTTGCATGTTGGCAATTGGAAGGGCATGTTGTAACGAGGACATTGTGTTTCTGCAATGAAATGTAGATATACTAAGTGATTGGGTAAAAAAAATGTGAAAAAAACAAAGGTGAAAAATAAAGATTAGTGAAGACAAATGTAGGTCCCTTACAATCAGAGACAGGTGAATTTATAATGGGAATCAAGGAAATGGCAGAACACTTAAACGATTACTTTGGTTTTATCTTCACTAAGGAAGACACAATCTCCCAGAAATACTAGGGGACTGAGGTAATACTAGGGGACTCTAGTGGGAGGGAGGAACTGAAAGGAATCCACATTAGTCAGGAAATGGTGTTAGGTAAACTGTTGGGACTGAAGGCAGATAATCCCCAGGGCCTGATGATCTGCATACCAGAGTACTCAAGGAGGTGGCCATAGAAATCGTGGATGCATTGGTGATCATTTTCTAATGTTCTCTCGACTCTGAATCAGTTCCTGGGGAGCCAATGTAACCCCATTTTGTAAGAAAGGAGGGAGAAAGAAAACGGGGAATTATAGACCAATTAGCCTTACATCGGTAGTGGGGAAGATGCTTGAGTTGATTGTTAAAGATGTTATAGCAGCGCATTTGGAAATCAGTGACATGATCGGGAAAAGTCAGCATGGATTTATGAAGGGGAAATCAGGCTTGACTAATCTTCTGGAATTTTTTTAGGATAAAACAAGTAGAATGGATAAGGGAGAGACAGTGGATGTGGTGCATCTGGACTTTCAAAAATTATTTGACAAGGTCCCACACGAGATTAGTGTGCAAAATTAGAGCACATGGTATTTGTGGTATGGTATTGACATGGATAGAGAACTTGTTGGCAGACAGGAAGCAAATAGTAAGAATTAACGGGTCCTTTTCAGAATGGCAGGCAGTGGCTAGTGGGGTGCCCCAAGGCTCAGTGCTGGACCCCAGTTATTTACAATGTATATTAACTATTTAGACGAGGGAATTAAATGTGACATCTCCAAGTTTGCGGATGCCACAAAGCTGGGTGTCAGTGTGAGCTGCAATGAGGATGCTATGAGTCTGCAGGGTGACTTGAATAGGTTGGGTGAGAGATGCATGGCAGATGCAGTATGTGGATAAATGGTGGCAAGAACAGGAGGGCAGATTATTATCTGAATGGTGTCAGATTAGGAAAAGGGGAGGTGCAATGAGACCTGGGTGTGCTTGTACATCAGTCACTGAGAATGAGCATGCAGGTACAGCAAGGAGTGAAGAAAGCTAATGGCATGGTGGCCTTCATTGCGAGAAGATTTGAGTTTAGGAGCAAGGAGGTCCTAGTGCAGTTGCAGAGACCTGGTGAGACCGTACCTGGAGTATTGTGTGCAATTTGGGTCTCCTAACTTAAGGAAGGACATTATTGTTTTTGAGGGAATGCTGTGTAGCTTCACCAGGTTAATTCCCGGGATGGCGGGACTGACATGATGAAAGAATACGACTGGGCTAGTATTCACTGGAATTTAGAAGGATGAGAGGGGATCTTATAGAAACATAAAATTCTTAAAGGATTGGACAAGCTTAATGCAGGAAAAGTGTTCCCAATGGGCTAAATGAATCAAGGGATATGGGGGGGAAAGCAGGAACGGGGTGCTGATTTTGGATGATCAGTCATGATCATATTGAATGACGGTGCTGGCTCGATGTGGGTTATTATTTCAATGCACAAAGACTGTAAATGAGTGAAGTTCAGAGGGATCGAGATGTCCTATTGCATGAATCACATAGTTAGCAAACAAGTCAGGGGAGCACAGTAGAGTTGTTGTAATAGAGTTGCTGCCTCAGCACCAGAGACCCGGTTTGCTCCTAACTATGGGTGCTGCCTGTGGAGTTTGCATGTTCTCTCTGTGACCACGTAAGTTTTCTCCAGGTGGTCCAGTTTCCTCCCACATCCCAAAGACATGTGGGTTTGTAGGTTAGTTGAATTTTGCACATTGTCGATAGTGTGTAGAAAGGCCTAAAGATAATTTTTCCACACTGTATACCTAAACAAAAGTCCAAGTAGCAGTTAAGAAGGCACACAGGATGTTTGTCTTTATTGTAAGGTGGTTGGAATTTTAAAGTAGGGTTGTTTCATCACAGTTGTACGGGATGTTGATGAGGCGTTGTTGTGGTCCACCTTGCCTAAACAAAACACAGTAGTTTTGGAGGCACTCTAAAGAAGATTCCCCGCGTTAATTTCTGGGATAAGATGGTTAAATGGCTAAACTGTTCGGGTCTACTTCCCTTGAAGTTCAGAAGAATGAGTAGTGACGTTATTAAACACACATTTAAGTTCTCAGGGGGGCTGAATGGGCTGTTTATTGAGATACTTACAATGGTTGGAAATTCTCCAATGAGACATCATAGGTTTACATTTACATTTTTTTTCTCTTTTTTTTCTTTTAAAATCTTTTTATTTTTTTTTCCAAAGAAAACAAAAATAAAACTTTTTTTTAAGCACAGTGCAAGAAAAAAAAGTGATAAACATAACAATGATATTGATACATAGGGATCGGGATTACATTAATAACAGGTATACCCTGATATGAGACCAATGTCAAAATACACATTGAGTATAGACCTCTATGTAAATATAGTTAAATCTTTAAAATAAAACTTATAAATGTAGAAAAAAACACAAAAAGAAAAAGAAAAAAGGAAAAAGCAAACCCGCCCAACTAAAATAAATAAATAAATAAAATGAGAAAAAAAATAATAATAAAATAAAACTAAAAATAAAATAAGTTTACCGACAGATATTCCCATATCTGTCGGTAAACTTATAATGAAAGACACTTGGAAGAAAGTTTACAACGCATTCACCGATGCTCATTAAATGCCAGACATACTTTGGTACAATTTAAAGTAATACATAGATTACACTACTCAAAAACAAAATTAAATAGAATTTTTCCTAACATTTCTTCTATTTGCGATAAATGTCAGAATTTAGAAGCCAACAACGCATAGTTTTGTAACATGCATAAAACTTAATAGTTATTGGGCTGATATTTTTGGAATCATCTCTGAGGTTCTTAAAACTAAATTGGAACCTGATCTAAAGTTAATAATATTAGGAGTCCCTGACTCAAGCTTAATATTAACAGTAAGTCAAATACATTTTCTTGATTACTGTTTGATAATTGGAAAAAAATTAATATTAAAATTTGGAAGGAAACATTATCCCCCACAATCAAATGTGGACTGTGGGAAATGTCGGAGACGTTGCATTTGGAGAGAATTAGGTTTGTCCTAATTGGACAAATATGAACTTTTTGAACAAATATGGTCTTCATTCTTGATTACTTAAAGGGGTAGCTGAGCTCAGCACCGTAACTCAATAAGTACCCTGGTGTAGAATTAGATGAAAAAAGTATTGGGATCTGTATACATGTCTCAAGAGATATTGTTATATGAAACTGTTCCATTCAATATAAAGATTCTTTTATTTAATTTTTAATTATATAATAATTGTTTTTATTTATTTTTTTTCTTGTTTATCTTTCCTTTTTTACTTTTTATGTTTTTATTATATAATCGTTATTATTCAATCACAACGTTTTGATTATTGATTTATACTTTTACTCTTTTTCTCAATCCCTTAGCTTCCCAAAAAAAATCAAAAACAGTAGCATATATAAATTATCCCGTAATATCTGTACAATGTTTGTGATAAATCTGATTTGTATTTGAAGTACTGTTGTACATTAGATAATATGCAATGCTTCTAATAAAAATATTAAACAAAACAATAAAAATAAAATAAGTAAGTAAAAACTAAACAAAGTAAAACAAAATCTGAACTAAAAGTTTCAACAATTTAAGTCTGTATGACGTCAAGTCCATTCCACCATATAGAAGTGAAATAGTTTTTATAACGGATAAAGAGGGAGCAATTTATATTGTATGAAAGTGTTCAATAAATTTTCCCCAAGTCTTATCAAATTTAACCAAGGGTTCAACAATGTCACTCCTATTTTTTTCTAAATTTAAACATGATATTGTTTCAGAATACCACTGGAGTGTGGTCGAGGTTGGAGTCTTTCATTTAAATAAAAATAAGATCTTCTGGCGATTTAATGTGGTAAAAGCAATCAACCGATGGGCAGAGCAGGACAAATGAATAGAATCTAACATTGGTAGCCTAAAAATTGGAGTAATAGGATGAGGTTGTAAATCAATTACTAAGACTACAGAAAAATTAGTATCAAAAATGTCTTTCCAATATTTTTCCAAAAGTGGGCAGGACCAAAACATATGGGTCAGAGAGGCCACTTCAGAGTTACATCTGTCACAGGTAGGGTTTATATGACCATAAAAACTAGCCAACTCATCTTTTGACATATGAGCTCTGTGAACCACCTTGAATTGTGTCAAAGCGTGTCTTGCACACATTGAAGAGGTATTGACAAATTGAAGAATCCTCTCCCATTTCTCTATAGATAAAGAAGTTCTCTTTCCCAGTCATTCTTAATTTTATCAAATGTATCTATTTGTAATTTCAAAATCATAAATAGTCGTTATTAATCCTTTCTTATACGGGTTCAGCTGTAAAATAAATTCAAATTTTTCGGTTTGATGTGGTAGCGGAAAAAGGAGTAGAGTAGCCTTCAAAAAGTGTCTAATTTGTAAATATCTTAAAAAGTTTGAATTAGGTAAGTTATATTTATTGGAGAGTTGTTCGAAAGACATAAAACAACCCTGCAAGAACAAATCACGAAAAGCTACTAAACCCTTCCTCTTCCATAACAAAAATACTTGATCTGTACTAGATGGTTGAAAGAGAAAATTGGATAAAATAGGACTCGATAAGATAAAATTTAGTCCAAAAAACTTACGAAATTGAAACCATATTTGGATCATATGTCTTATTATTGGGTTAGTCATATATTTATTCAATCTCGTAATTGTGAAAGGTAACGAGGCCCCTAGAATAGAGGCCAATGATAACCCTTGTAAGGAATCATGTTCAAGGTTTATCCATCCTGGGCATTGGGTATCTTCTAAATCTTTTGTCCAAAATGTTAAATAACGAACATTGACTGCCCAATAGTAAAATCTAAGGTTCGGCAATGCCAATCCGCCATTTTTTTTTATTTCTGTAAATGTTTTTTACTTAGTCTGGGATTTTTATTCTGCCATATATATGAAGAAATTTTGGAGTCTATAATGTCAAAGGAAGATTTGGCAATAAAAATTGGTATTGTCTGAAATAAATACAGAAATTTAGGTAAAATGAATATTTTAATAGCATTGATTCGGCCAATTAGTGATAAGGACATTGGTGACCATTTAGTAAACTGATGTTTAATATGGTCAATTAAAGGCATGAAATTGGCTTTAAATAAATCCTTGTGTTTCTTGGTGATCTTAATACCTAAATAAGTAAAACTTTCGGTAGTCAATCTAAATGGAAACTGACCATAATTCAAAACAAGATTATTTAATGGAAAAAGCTCACTCTTACTAAGATTTAGTTTATAACCAGAAAAACGACTAAATTGATTAAGTAAAGCTACTATTGTCGGAATAGATTTCCCAGGGTTAGAAATAAATAATAACAGATCATCTGTGTAAAGAGATAGCTTATGTGTCTTATTGCCGCGGACAATACCAAAAATATTAGGGGATTCCCTAATAGCGGTGGCTAAAGGTTCCAAAGCAATATCAAATAGTAAAGGACTTAAGGGACAGCCCTGTCTAGTACCTCGAAAGAGCCTGAAAAATGGGGATCTCCGATTATTAGTAAATACAGAAGCCTGAGGTATATGATATATCAGCTTGATGCAAGAAATACATTTTGGACCAATCCTAAATTTTCAAGTGTATTGAATAAATAATCCCATTCTACTCTATGAAACACTTTCTCGGCATCAAGTGAGATGACACATTCTGGGGTTTTATTAGACGCTGTATATACAATATTCATTAATCTAACGTTAAAGTATGAGAAACGATTTTTAATAAAACCGGTCTGATCTTCAGAGATAATTTTCGGTAAAATCTTTTCCAATCTCACAGCTAATATTTTGGAAAGAATTTTGAAATCTACATTTAACATTGATAAAGGTCTATATGATGACACTTCAGTAGGGTCTTTAAGAATTAAAGAAATAGAAGCTTCATAAAAAGATTGTGGTAATCTATTCCTTAAAAGGGCTTCTTTAAATACTTTACGTAGCCATGGAGACAATAAATTTGAAAAATATTTTAAAAATTCTACTGTAAACCCATCTAAACCGGGAGCTTTACCAGAAATCATTGAAAAGATTGCTTTCTGTATTTCTTCTTCCGATAACAGAGACTCATTATATGGTAAATTTGGTAAGTTCAGTTTCTTTAAAAACTCATGCATTATATTGGAATCAGTAGGAAGATCTGATTGGTATAGCAGAGATGCCAACTGGTACGGATTTCCTGTAATTTCTACGGAAAATTGGCCAATTACGGGCGGTACGATTTTCATATCGTAAATCCCGGAGTTTGCCGATTTTAAGTTAGCACATACTTGTTGTGTGTGTTTGGGAGTGTGTGAGTGAGTGTGTGTGTGTGAGTGTGTGAGTGCGAGTGATGGAAATGGGGGGGTACGCAGAGGGACGACGTTCTCCTACGTTCCAGTTTCCATCCTGTGCATGAATTCCCAGCTTTATCCTGCGCTACTTAATCAAGGACGAGCGAACAATCGGACAGACGGGCGAAAGGAACGATCATAGATGAACATTTCGATTGAGAACCCTTCTTCAGACCGTCAGGGGAAAGAGGAACTATAGATATAGATGGCACTAAGGACAACGAAATGGAAGATATGCTCCCGTTTCCTTCCTTGATTGTCAGTCTTAAAAGGGTCTCTGCCCAAAATGTCACTATTGCGCTCTACGATGGTTGCTTTCGTCCGTCTGTCCATGCATTCACTCACTCGGTGCCGGCGCTTCTCCACTCAGACTCCGACACACACACACACGCAGATCGGCGCGGGCCGGGACCAGGAGCAGGGTGTTGGATGACAATCAAATGGGTGGCAGCTATAGGAAAAGTACGGAAATTATAAGGGGGGTGGGGGGGCTGGGGTGGGGGCTCAGTGGGACGGGCGCCGGCTCTGGGGAGTGGATGAATTTTATGGTCGTGATCCTTCTGCAGATAATCACAAGTACTCTCACCGACGAGAGTTCAGTTCAGTCTGAAAAAAGAGTCTTCTCTCCAGTCGCTGCCTGTCCGTTGAGTTACTCCAGCTGTATGTCTAACTTACATTTCAAGAGTTAAATAAAAAAAACACAGAGTGCTGGAGGAGCTCAGCGGGCTTCGCTCATCTGTGGTGGGAAATGGATTACGAGTTGTTTCGGGCCAGGGTTTTCTTGTTCAATAGGAAGGAACTGCAGATCAAAGATACTAGAGCGGATACTAGTATCTTTGCTGCAGATCAGGCATGATATTCTTCCGATTTAAAATCGTAATTTCGATTTTATTGTTTTCCTATTTTTATTTTTTCGCGCCCGATTATTTGGTGGCCAATCAACGACTGTCTCTAAGGGGTTGCGTCCAATCACGACCAGCTACCCTTAAAATTCCCGTCCAATCAATTATAATCGGTTCTCCTCCCGCCCAATCAGCCGCCGTCTCCAAGGGCATTGTGTCCAATCACATAATGCGCTGGTCACTTGGCAGCCAATCAGACAGTCTCCTAGGGGCCTTTGATCATTCACCGACCTGCTTCCCTCACTAAAAAGCAGACGATGGCTGCAGCAACACACACACACAGACAGAGACAGAGTCCCCCCCCCCCCCCCCCCTCCTTCCCAAACTCAGCTTCACGGACCCAGAGTACCCTTAGTTCCTAAACCCATTTCCATCACTGGAGTGTGTGTGAGTGTGTTGTGTGTGTGAGTGTGTCTGTGTGTGTGAGTGTGTGTGATGTGTTGTGTGTGTGTGTGTCTGTGTGTGTGTGTGTGTGTGAGTGTGTCTGTGTGTGAGTGTGTCTGTGTGTGTGAGTGTGTCTCCCCCCCTTGTGTGTGTGAGTGTGTCTGTGTGTGTGAGTGTGTCTGTGTGTGTGCGTATATATGTGTGAGTGTGTGTGTATAAACATATCAAGACATATAGATAATGAACTCGTTCATCCAGTCTTTCAATAGAGCATTTTCAATGGTGAGTTAATACATGTTTATGTAATACCAACTAATGAACATACAGGTATGTTAATGTTAACATTATGCGCTATCGCTTGCCTGTGGGAGCCGCGCTTGCCATCATGCAGAAAAAAAATTGCTTCGCGCAAAAAATTACTGATTTTGTCTCCAAATTACTGATTTTTAGCCTTATGATTACTGATTTGTGCTCTGGAAGGTTGGCATCTCTGGTATAGGGAGGTATAAAATTCTTGAAAGGATTTATTAATTTCGTCATGGTCTATAGTTACTGTACCATCCCGTTTTCTCACTTTAGTAATCTGATGCTTGGCCGACCCACTTTCAATTGATTAGCAAGTAATTTACCAGATTTTTTCCCATGTATATAAAATTGACTTTTGGTTTTAAGTAACTGGTTCTCAATCGGTGATACTAATAACAAATCATGTCTCAATTGAAGTTCAACTCTATTCTTGTAGAGCTCTAAACTAGGAGCTTTTGAATATTTTTTATCAATTTCTTTAATCTCGTCAGCAATGTACCTTTTCTTTTGATTTTGCTTTTTTTTAATCCCACGGAGTATTAAATAATTTGTCCACGAATATATGCCTTAAAAGCATCAGCCTACACCATTGGATATTTCTTCAGTAGAGTTTGTCAAAAAGTAAAAAGCAATCTGATCTTTCATAAAATTTAAGTCTTGAAGCAAAGTAGCGTTAAATCGCCATTGTTTAGCACTAGCCTTGGAATCGGGTAGATTGATTGATAGTTTCAAAGATGCGTGATCAGAGATGGCGATTACGTCATACTCACATGCAGTGACCGATGGAACTAGCCGAGAATCTAGTATAAAATAATCAATCCTAGAATAACTGTGATATACATGAGAGAAAAATGAAAATTCTTTGTCATTTGGATGCAAAAATCTCCAAACTTCTAACATTGCAGAGTCAAGTAAAAATGAATTAATCAAATTAGCTGATTTATTTGGAAGCACATGATCAGATGTAGACCTGTCAATTGCGGGGTTCAAACAACAGTTGAAATCTCCACCCATTATTAAAAAGTGTTCATTTAAATTAGGAAAGGATGCAATTAATTGTTTAAAATAACTCAGGGTGATCAATATTTGGTGCGTAGACATTCACCATAGCAACCTTTTGCATGTAAAGAACACCAATAATCACCAAAAATCTGCCATATAGATCAGAAATTGTTTCATTGTGAACAAACAGAATTGAGGAGTCAATAAAAATAGAGACTCCTTTCACCTTAGCCTGTGAGTTTGAATGAAACTGCTGTCCTCTCCAAAACTTAAAAAATCGTAAATTGTCATCTTGCTTTACATGGGTTTCCTGAGCAAAGATAATCTGAGCATTTAGTCTGTGAAGAACTTAAACAAAAAATGTTCCTCTTAATGGGATGGTTCAAGCCATTCACATTCCATGAGAGAAAATTAATAACGTTATCCATATTGCTTGTAAAAATCATGTGGGATGTAATGGGTTAATTTCTTGAAGCCTAAAAGTTCATGATACTGGAAGAAGAAAAGTCTAGGGTGGAGCCAGAAGTGACGACATTTCAGACATTTTTGTAGTTCAAACTTTGCAAAAATGGAAAAAACACTAATAGGGAACCAAGGATCCCTCCCCCCACACCTCCCACCCCCCCCCCCCTGTAAAGCCAAACTGACCAATAGACAGTCAGCAAGCTACCTAATCCCATCCCCGAACCCATCTTCCCTATTAACAGTGCTCGGCATAAAGATAATTTTTAACCACTCCTAGTCAAAACACATTCCCCATTATCCCTTTGAGAGAGAGAAGGAAAAAAAAAACGGACTAACATGAAGTTAACAAGAGAAAGCTACATATTATAATCCAAGGTCAGGATATGAAAAACAAGAACTGCGTTCTCGTAGTTTGTCTAATGACAGGGGAACACGAAATGAACAAAGAAATTCTTAAAAGAATATATATAAAAGAAAAACAACTCGTCCAGTTAAATTCTTAATCATTACCAAACGAAATATTGTCAAAATAGGAACAGTAAATCTCCAGTTATAACTTAATCAGCTATCGATTGGTCCACTTCCTCCTCGAAGCTCTCAAGAAAGCTAGAGGCGTCTTGAGGATTGTTAAAAAATCGAAAATTACCATTGAAAAGTCGAATACGCAATCTAGCTGGTTATAATAAAACTGGCCGTAGCTTTTTCTTATACAGATCAGACATTACATTATAAAAGGACTTTCTTATTTCCAAAAGCTCGTAACTATAATCAGGGACACACCGAAACTTGCCTCCTTCATTTTCAACCACACCCAACTTTTTTGTGCCTGGGGAATATTCTCCTTCATTTGCCAAAAATGAAACTGAATAATCAAATGTCTCGGTTTATTACTGGATTTCTTCCCAGTCCTGTGAGTGTTATCCCAAAACAGAAGGTTTTCATTGTACTCAATGTTAAAAGTTTCCTTTAGCATTTTAGAAGCATATTTTATAACGTTATCTCCTTCCTGACCTTCCGGCAAACCAACAATTCGTAAATTCAAACAACGGCTTCTGTTTTCTAGGTCCATATTTTTAGTCTTGTATTGCTGAAGTGCTCGAGTGTTTTCATTCATTCTCCGTTCCAGTTTTGCAATCTTCAAATCTCTCTCTCAAAGTTAGACGGTGTCTTGAAATCAAATAGTCACGAGTAACATTGAAAGAGTGGTGAGTGGAAGTTAAAAGTTAAGGGAGCAAACAAATTTGCAACCTTTACAGCATGCTGCCACTAGGAGCGACAACATAGGTTTAAATGACAGGCCCCTTATTGTGTAACTGAGATACGCAGAATTTTCTTTGGTCAGAGGGTTGTGAATCTCGGGAATATTCTGCCCAAAATGGTGGTGCAGAAATATTAAGATGGCAACAGCAAAATATTTGAAAGGGTGCGAAATTGAGGGTAATGGTAAACCGGCACAGTAGAGAAGTTGAGACCAGCTTAGATCAGCAAATATCTTATTGAATGGTCTATCGCTGATCCTGTTTTCTTGTGATTAAGACCAAGTTGTAGTTAAATGGAGACACACAAAACTACAGATGCTGACATCTTGAGCAAATAACAACCTGCTGGAGGAACTCAGCGGGTCAGACAACATCCCAAAACGTCGTCTGACCATTCCCCTACACAGATGCTGCCTGATCTGCTGAGTTCCTCCAACACTTTGTATTTTGTTTTCATGGTGTAATTAAATGGTTTAGATTAGATTCTGCCTTTGAATTTGGGGGTAGAATTCAGGAAGCAAAAGGAATAAGCTCTTTTGACAATAGGTGTGGAATTATGTTAACATTTAAAATGAAATACAGAGAACTGGGCAGCTTTTTAAGAAAAAGATCTACATTTATCAAGTGCTGTCTATTCAGGAAATTTCATCTAGAACATAATTTGAAATAAAGGAACAAGGAAAATGTTTGACTTGTGTTTACAATGACATAAGAGGCCACCTGGGTCCATGCTGGATCCCAGGGGAACAATCCCATTCCTGGTCTCATTACTTATCTGGATTCATGTGATTTCTTCTCTTCCCCCCCCCCCCCCCCCCTTTGCACATGCCTTTCAATTCAAGGTCAGTTTGTTGTCACATGTACCGATTAAGGTGCAGTGAAATTCGAATTACCACACAGCCGCTCCAACAAAAAAAGCAACAAGATACAACTACATAAAAGTTAACATAAACATCCACCACAGCGGATTCCCCACGTTCCTCACTGTGATGGTAGGCAACAAGGTCCAATCTCATTCCTCTATTCTCCCACGGTCGGGGCAGTCAAACCATCCACAGTCGCAGTGATCGAAACTCCCGCGTCGGGGCGGTGGAACTCCCGCGTCGGGGCGGTCGAAACTCCTGCGGCTTTGAATCCCTGTTGTCTCTAACCAGAGGCCACGGGCTCCGCAATGTTAAGGTCCTGCAGGCACCCATGATAGGAGCCCCAAAGCCGACACGCAACAGGGATCGCGTGCTCCGCGATGGAGCTCCCGGTAGGTCTCCAGCAAAAGCCGCCAACTCCACGACGTTAGGCCGCAGTGAGGACGGAGATACGATACGGAAAAAATTGTTTCACCGTCCAGGTAAGGGATTAGAAAAAGTTTCCCCCAACTTCCCCCACCTACCCACCCCGCACATAAAACAAGCTGAAGAATACATATGAAACAGACACAAAAAGAAGGAACGGTCAGACAGACTGTTGGCGAGGCAGTCATTGCTAGAGATAACATTCAGTAGCTACAGTGTCCTCCGTAATGTTTGGGCCAAAGACCCATCATTTATCTATTTGCCTGTACTCCACAATTTGAGATATGTAATAGAAAAAATCTGCTTTTATTAAGGAGGCAATTAAACGCGCCTGAGCAATTACAAATGCCTGTGAAGTCATGTGTCCCAAACATTATGGTGCCCTGAAATGTGGGGGACTATGTATAAACACTGCTGTAATTTCTACATGGTGAGATCAAAATGTATAAAAATGGCCTTTATTAAAATCTGACAATGTGCACATTAACCACATGTGATTTTTTTTTGTATTACAAATCTCAAGTTGGGAAGTACAGAGGCAAATAAATAAATGATGGGTCTTTGCCTCAAACATTATGGAGGGCACTGTAACTAACTCATCAGCACATCTTTGGGAAGTGGGAGCACGTTGAAGGAGCCCAGGAGAAGTTAGAACGTGTAAATCCATACAGATGCCACCCCAGGTCAGGCTTAATTCTGGGTTCCTGAAGCATGTGAGATATCTGCAGTAACGACTGTGCCATATACAATCTCAATACAACAATTAAATTAAAATCTAAATGACTTCCGCAAAATGACATTAAAACTCCTGTACGTTTTGAGGCTGGATGAATATTTTGATCAATGAACTGTAAACCATTAATTAAAATATAAAATATTATTTTAAATCCTAAACTGTTTGTGTTTTAGCTCGTTCATTGAAGTTTGGCAGACAGAGTGGTATGGATGATAGTGGTGAATCGGGCTATGATGCCTACTGGAAAAATTTGGCATCTGGTGGAGGTGAAACAGTTTATGAAGATGAAGAATATGGTGACGATGATGAGGAATATGATGAAGATGAGGATGACGAGGATGAGAAAGCAGAAAAAGATGATGATAGTAAAGCGTTTAAGGATACATTTGCTGGTCTAAATCTGGGGAGAACCTATGCAAGTGGCTATGCAGACTATGAAGAATCGTAAAATTATATATGAACATTCATTGATGGTTGTTTAAATTTATATTTAACAATTTAAATTGAAGTGAACATTAAAATAAGATGGATTGTAAGTTTTTTTTTGTTGGAGTGAAAATATGTTGGCTGGTTTAAAGCTACACATCAATGAAATATTTTACAAGCCGTTTAAATAAATGTTATATGGTAATTCACATGCCTAAAAAAAATACTTACCTTTAATTTCCAAGGCATTTGGCATTAGTCTTTATAAATTTTAGTTTGTGCTTTATTTAAACAATGAGCTCCTATGCTGTTCCTTGCTTATTTTTATTTTGTTTCTCAGAATATGATTGCCAATAGCAAGGCCAGCATTTATTGTCTGTTGCTAGATGCACAGAAGAGACAGTTGAAGAAAGTGGTTCATCACTACCGTTGTAAGGATAATTGAATAGATAATAAACATTTCTCTTGTCAGTGGTGCCTGTATGAATAATAAAGCAAAATACGGCTCTGATTTTGGAGCAAATTACATTGTAGCTAATGGTGTCAGTGGAACCTTGCTGAGCTCTTAAGGTTCCACAACAAAACTGATACAAATATCTTTTAATTTTACCTGTGCAAAACATATCCTGATTGCAAGGTTAGCCAGTCTAACCCCACCTCTGGAATTATGTTTTTTTTTTCCCTGAGGTTGTAATGAGATTTTTGGGCCTGTGGTTTCAGTAGAATATGCTTATTTTTGATTGATTAAAAAGATACAGCAGAAATAGGCCCTTTGGCCCACCGCTTACAAGCCAACCATTGATCATCAGTTCACACTAGTTCTATGTTATCCCAGTTTTGCAATACACCCTGCACAATAGAGGCACTTTAAAAGCCAAATAACCTACAAACCCACATGTTGTGGGTTGTGGAAAGGAAACTAGAGAAGGAAACCCATGCGGTCACAGACCGTATGTGCGATTCCACACGTACGGCATCCGATGTCCAGATTGAATCCGGCTCTCTGACGCTGTGAGGCAACAGCTCTACTAGCTGCACTAATGTGACACCCTATATTAGCAGGGGTGAGTTTACGTGATCAATTGAGATTTTTTGGGGTCTTTTGATAACACCTTTCATTACTTTTCTATTGACCAAACATATACTGATAGGTTGGCAACTAATTAAATTGTACTTTCAATTTTGGGTAGGTATGACTGTTGTCATACAGCAATAGAGCTACGCAGCATGAAAACAGGCCCTACAGCCCACCAATTCCATGCTGATCTCAAGCACCCATTTGTACTAATCTTACATTAATCGCAATTCTCCACAAACTACAGTTTGCCTGCATACTGAGGACAATTTATAGTGGCCAATTAAACTAGTATTTTGGATGTAGCAGAAAACCAGTGCACCTGGAGGAAACCCACGAGGTTCAAAGGGAGAATGTCAAAACTCCATACTGGAATCACTGAAAGGTAGGATTGAACGTGGGTGGCTGCAGCTCTGCTGCATCTGTGTCACTGTGCCATTTGAGCTCTGTTACTTGTCACTGCAATCTAAGCAGCTATGCTATGTGGATAATAGAATACATTACTCCCCCCCATCCCCTCATCTGCTTCCAAGACCTTTTTAATGTATCATCTGGAAAGCGCAAGACTTGCTCTCTCCCACAGTCAGCCATTGTTGCTTCTTCCACATCACAATGTCGAGTACCAATAGGGACAATCAACTTTCCCTTTGGGTGATGTAGGCTAGAGGTCTACTGAGGTGCTTGCTGATTCATGGGGTTAATGAATGACAGTGGCTCAATGTAACAATTATGCAAAAATACTGGTAGTGCAAATTTGACATTCTACCTGCATATCAATCAATTAGAAAATACTTATTGCATATCTTGAATATTGCATAAGCCATTTGATTAAGAATGTATGTATGTTGGCTATAGTTTATTTGACAAGAGCTTTAATTATGTGGGAACTGACTAGCTTGTTTAGTTTATTGTCGTGTGTACCAAGGTACATTGAATATCTTCCAACTGCCCGGATGAGTGCAGTGCTAATAACTCAAATTCAACAATCTATTCTAGACCAAAGCAGCCCAGTAGGCTGCAGTGTCTACCATCAAATAAGTGCACTGCAGTGACTCAGCCAGGATACTCTGACAACACCTTTCAACATTTGGTGTAGGAAGGAACTCCAGATGCTGGTTTATACCAAAGATAGATACAAAGTGCTGGAGCAACTCAGTGCGTCAGGCAGCATCTCTGGAGATAAGACACAGGTGACGCTTTGGGTGGGAACCCATCTTCAAAATTGTGGCTTCTATCACCATGAAAGACAAGTGCAAATGAATGGGTATACCATCCATACATATAAATTTATTTTTGAAATGCAAATTGGAGGAACACCACCTCATATTTTGCTTGAACTGCTATCAACCCAGTGGTATGAATATTGATTTCTCTAACTTCAAGTAACCCTAGTATCCCCTCTGTCTCCACCCTGCCCGCACTCTAGTTATCGTACTAGTTTCACTGTTGTTCTGTTGCGTTTCATTGTCTGGGGTGGGAGATTGCAACCTTCACGTGTTTTGACGAATGCAGTCAACATGGCGTGCACGATCAAATAGAACAAATTGTCATACAACTTTAGGCTGTGCGCGCCATATGCAAGAAGAAGATTGTATGACTTGTTATCTCCTACTGCACAGCCAATAATGGACCAGTGTGGTGTCCACCTTTCGTTGTTCAACGTTGCTTTTTGCATATCTTTCCATCATTTGTCCTATGTACCATCTATATCTCATACTTCCTTCCCCCTGACTCTCAGTCTTAAGAAGGGTCTTGACCCGAAACGTCCAGAACAAGGGGTCACAGTTTAAGGATAAGGGGGAAGTCTTTTAGGACCGAGATGAGAAAATCATTTTTCACACAGAGAGTGGTGAATCTGGAATTCTCTGCCACAGAAGGTAGTTGAGGCCAGTTCATTGACTATATTTAAGATGAAGTTAGATGGCTAAAGGGATCAGGGGGTATGGAGAGAAGGCAGGTACGGGATACTGAGTTGGATGATCAGCCATGATCATATTGAATGGCGGTGCAGGCTCGAAGGACCGAATGGCTTACTCCACCTATTTTCTATGTTTCTATGATCTATTCAAGAGACATGGTTTAGCAAGAGCGGTGCCTTGCTATGATGCTTGTGGGCATTGTAGATTTTGTTTGTCACTGTGTGTCCAACCATTTTCTTGTCTATGCTACTATCATCCGCGTTGAAAACATTAGCGACGCAGTGGTGCTGATTTCCAACGGGAATTCCTTACAATGCTATGTATGACCGTGATTGCAACTTCTACTTAAGTGTGGATGGCTGTTGGCTCGCTAGAAGCTCATCCGCCCTTTGGCAGGTCTTGGGTTTTTTTGGTCCTGCTGGGGATCCACAGCCCCCTCCTCACCTGGTAAACCAGGTGGGGGAGATGGTTTAGTTGCCGACTATCCGACCATGGAGCAGGTAGCATGGGATTACGTGGTACCTGTGGTGGGGGGGGGGGGGGGGGGGGGGGGGGAACTGCCCCCGACCTGACCAATCCACGATCGATGCTACCACACTTACATAACTGGGAACTTCCATGATAGGAGACATCCCTGATGTGTTCTGTATACAGGTGCTTCAAAATGTACTTCCTTGAAATAAAACAGCATCCTCAAAGTTCCATTGAATTCTAAATGCTTAGTTTCTACCATTTTCTTCTGATACACCAAAAATTATATTTCAGTTAATATTGGAATCTAGAGTTAGCTAAGGTAAGGGGCGTCACTGATGTCCAAAACGATCTGATTAAAGAAAGGACTGAACATGAGGGCCTGAATAGCCTCCACTTTGTCATGTCATATTTCCTTGTTACAGTCTCTCATATTCCCAGTAATCCCCTCCCCAGCGTTTAACAGCACTGGGCCTGTACTCGCTAGAGTTTAGAAGCACGAGGGGGACCTCATTGAAATGTACCGAATAGTGAAAGGCTTGGATAGAGTGCTTGTGGAGAGGATGTTTCCACTAGTGGGAGAGTCTAGTACTAGAGGTAATTGCCTCAGAATTAAAGGATGTTCCTTTAGGAGGAGATGAGGAATTTCTTTACACAGAGGGTGGAGAATCTGGAATGCTTTGCCACAGAAGGCTGTAGAGGCCAAGTCAATGCATATTTTTAAGGCAGAGATTGATAGATTCTTGATTAGAATGGGTTGCAGGGAGAAGGCAGGAGAATGGGTTTAGGAGGGAGAGATAGATCAGCCACAATTGAATGGTGGAGTAGGCTTGATGGGCCGAATGCCCTAATTCTGCTCCTATCACTTATGACCCGCGCACCTCAATTTGTTACCATCTATCCACACTGGTCAACCAATTATTCTAACAACACATGTTTGCGATGAGATAGGGAGCCAGGTGAAACCTATGAAGTTGCAGAGAGTCTGCAAATTCCATACAGACAGCTGCTAAGGTCAGGATCAAACCCTGATAACTGGATCTGTGAGGCCACCAACACTACCTGCTGAGCCATCATTTTTCTATACATGTTCTTATTACGTTATGAAAACCGTCATCTGCTCATTCTCCTTTCAATGCATTCTGAATGCAAGAGAGGGTTCACATATTGCTATGTCAGTAAACTTGATTGTGAGTGAAGAAGTGCCCATGTATTCCAATAATAAGTCTCACTTTGTATCAGTGTCTCATGATGCACCAACTTCCAGTCATCCAAGTTCCTCTGCATTCAGACTGTATTTCAATTGTAGGCAGACAGTGTAACAAAAAGGCAAACTCTGCAGTCTGTGAGGTCATCAGAATTTGGCTTGTCGTGTCTGACATTCAAAAAATATCACTGATCAGTCGCACCATAATCAGGAAGCTGTGAATTCAGTGATAATCACCAGTACTTATAGAACAGATTCCTCCTTCCACTTTTGTTGTAATTCTTGTAATTCAGAAAGTAACACAGAATCCAAACAGGTGCTTACAGATTTTTAAGTAACCTTAATCGCCACCTCCAACGGAATCCCACTGCTCGCCACATCTTCCCATCTCCACCCCATTCTGCTTTCCTCAGAGACCGTTCCCTCCACAACTACCTGGTCAACTCGTCCCTTCCCACCCAAATCCAGGTAACTTCCCCTGCAACCGCAGGAGATGTAACACCTGTCCCTATACCTCCCCCTTCGACTCCGTCCAAGGACCCCAACAGTGTTTCCAGGTGAGGCAGAGGTTCACTTGCACCTCCTCCAACCTCTACTGTATCTGCTGTTCCAGGTGTGGACTCTTGCATAGTGGCGAGACCAAGCACAGGCTCGGTGATCGTTTCATTGAACACCTCCGCTCTGTCCGCCTAAACCTATCTGATCTCCCGGTTGCTCAACACTTTTATCTGAATGATGGCCGATTAGGAAAAGGTGAGATGCAACGAGACCTGGGTGTCATGGTACACCAGTCAAAGTAGGCATGCAGGTGCAGCAGGCAGTGAAGAAAGCGAATGGTATGTTAGCATTCATAGCAAAAGGATTTGAGTATAGGAGCAGGGAGGTTCTACTGCAGTTGTACAGAGTCTTGGTGAGACCACACCTGGAGTATTGTGTATAGTTTTGGTCTCCAAATCTGAGGAAAGACATTCTTGCCAGAGGGAGTACAGAGAAGGTTCATCAGACTGATTCCTGGGATGTCAGGACTTTCATATGAAGAAAGACTGGATAGACTCGGCTTGCACTTGCTAGAATTTAGAAGATTGAGGGGGATCTTATAGAAACTTAAAACATTCTTAAGTGGTTGGACAGGCTAGATGTTCCCGATGTTGGGGAAGTCCAGAACAAGTGGTCACAGTTTAAGGATAAGGGGGAAATCTTTTAGCACCGAGATGAGAAAAACATTTTTCACACAGAGAGTGGTGAATCTCTGGAATTCTCTGCCACAGAAAGTAGTTGAGGCCAGTTCATTGGCTATATTTAAGAGGGTGTTAGATGTGGCCCTTGTGGCTAAAGGGATCAGGGGGTATGGAGAGAAGGCAGGTACAAGATACTTAGTTCGATGATCAGCCATGATCATATTGAATGGCGGTGCAGGCCCGAAAGGCCGAATGGTCTACTCCTGCACCTATTTTCTATGTTAACTCCCCATCCCATTCCCACACTGACCTTTCTGTTCTGGGTCTCCTCCATTGTCAAAGTGAGGCCCAGAGCAAATTGGAGGAACAGCACCTCATATTTAGCTTGGGTAGCTTGCAACCCATCGGTGTGAACATTGACTTATCTAACTTCAAGTAGCCCTTGCTTTCCCTCTCTCTCCATCCCCTCCCCCTTCCCAGTTCTCCTACCAGTCTTACTGTCTCCGACTACATTTTATCTCTGTACCTCCCACTACCCTGTCATCAGTCTGAAGAAGGGTCTCGACCTAAAACTTCACCCATTCTTTCTCTCCAGAGAATCTGCCTATCCCCCTGAGTTACTCCAGCATTTTGTGTCTACCTTTGAGTTAAACCAGTATCTGTAGTTCTTTCCTACACACTTTTTAAGTAAACTGTTCAGTTAGTTAGACTAGGTAATCCAACACTCTATGGACCTCAGCTGGATAGAGTCTTGCAACAACAATCTTATAACTAAGTTAGACTGAATAATAATAGGGTTCAATGCTTACAGTAGGTATTATACAAAACTTACCTTCAGCGGTGCTGTAGTTCTGTCACTGGCTGTGTGTGCAACTTTGGCGCCTTTGAGGGAAGGGGGGGATTAAAATGTTGTTTCCTCCTGCCTGTCCGAGATATATCCGACTGCCGTTCTGTGCATTTTTTTTTAAACCGCGGGACAATTTCAGCGCTAGAGTAAAATAAAAATCCACTTCTGACGCCGTCAACGCAGGCAACAGGACGGATCACCCGTACGGGACAAATAAAGGTAAGCCGTTTATTTTACATATAAACTTGCTTCTTAGGATTACCTTAATCCAAATTTTACATTGCGAAAAGGTGATTTAGGCACCATACGAACCGGCAGTGTTTTTCCTGCCGATATGGGGTTTAAATTCACCGCAAACCGCAACGTTCCAATCGATCGCGTTCCACAAAATCCCACTCGCAAGATGATTTAAATGGCCATTCATTTACGGGAATTAAGCACTAATTTCCTTCCATTTGGCCTATAAATTCATGACAATCAGATTTAAAAATCATGTTATATTGTGAATTCTTGTGAATGTTATTCGGACACAGGCTATTTAAAAATGTTAATCTTTTCTTAAGGATAAGGAGGAAATCTTTTAGCACCGAGATGAGAAAAACATTTTTCACACAGAGAGTGGTGAATCTCTGGAATTCTCTAGATGTTTAGATCTAGTAATTGAATTTTGTAATTAGCTACAATTTTATATATATATATATATATATATATATATATATATATATAATAACTATAATTAACTAATATAACATATAACTAATATAACTACATATAACTAACTAATTATATGCTTTAATTTCAGGTCATCCAAGTAAGATTGTTTCATATTTGTTTCAGAATGCTTCAATCTATAATAACTGAACATTTATTTCAGTTCTCTTAATGTCTAAGAAGTTATGGGCTTTTGACTGTCCTCGATCACAGCTTTTGTGTTAAGTCAATGGAAAAGCAATAGGGAACAAGATGCTACTTTCCGAGTATGAAAATGGCCATAACATTTATAATACTGAAGATATGAAAGTGAATTAGGTGTCAAATTAAACTTATTTTTATACTTTATCTGATGGGCTAAATTGCAGACATGATTTTTAAAATCTCAAAATTTTGTAACATTGCTACTTACAGATGTTCATTAGTCAATTTTGTCTGTTAGTTAGAAAAAACACCAAAATCACTTGTTACGGTAACCGTATATCTAAATTTATGCAATGAATCTGATCAAGAGCATATAAAATAATTTGAAAGAACGACTACTAAAAGTGGAGAGAGAGAAGAAACTAGTTTTTGTCGGTGTTTTGAATTTAATAATATCATGGGAGCTTATTCGTATGTAGGGTGTCGTGCATTTGTACCCAAGGATGGCCTGTAATCTGCATTAATGAACCCATTTGTCTTCACTACAGGAACTTTAGGTGTAGTCCAATCAGAAAATTCACCTGGTTTAATTACACCTCATACTTGTAGCCTTTTTGACATTCACCAACATTTTCCTTCACACAAATTATGCTTTGAACAACTGAGGCACCGCATACTCCTTCAGGTAAAACTTTGTTTCCATTCTTCAAATGCTTCTAAGTTCATCAGAAAACATCTTGAGGTAATTTTCTCTACAACTGATGTATCTTGTGAGAAATGAACTGCAGATGCTGGTTTAAACCGAAGATAGACACAAAAAGCTGGAGTAACTCAGCGGGACAGGTAGCATCTTTGGAGAGCAGGAATGAGTGACGTTTCAGGTCTGAAGAAGGGTCTCAACCCGAAATATCATTCATTCCTTCTCTCCTGCCTGTCCCGCTGAGTTACTCCAGCTTTTTGTGTCTATCTTTGATATAGTTTCTTCATGGTTCTGATCATTCCAGTTATGTCTTTGGTTCTGGCACATGAAATTAAATCCTTATCCTTAAAACAATAAGAAGTAGGACCTTTTTCTCACTTCCACATATCTCATTCTAACTTATCAAATCAAGTCTCCTTTATTGTCATTCAAACTGTCTCCTGTTTGAATGAAATTACGTACTCTGCAGTCACAACAAAAAAATAAAACAACAGAACACACAATAAACACAGTTTAACATCCATCACAATGAGTCTACCAGGCACCTCCTCAATGCGATGGAAGGCAAAAGTCTTAAATCCTTATATCCTCATATCCTTATCTTTCACCAAAGTAGTTAAATCAAAAGCAGATAGCTCCTTGAGCTTCCCTGCACCATCTGACACCTTGTCCACCACTACTACACCACCAATGGCAATTTTCATTGATATTCGCTTGTCTTTTGTGTGTATTGAAAGGTTCAGTAGAATTCTGACGAACATTCCGCACAAACTATTTCGGATTCCACCTCTTCATCAAGTTAATGTGCATAGCAGCTTTTATTCTGCTCAACCGTATTCACACAGTTACAGTTTGCCTTAGGCTTGCAATGCTTTCAAGTAAACTAAGGGACTAGAAATGGCCCGACCCAACCCAGCCGGCGCAGAGTCGGAGATGTCGCCAAACGGAAAGCGGAGACTCTGATCCCGATGGAGGAGAGTGAACAGCGATGCGGCCAACGACCAGCGCCCGCTGTGAGTCCTCCTCGCACCCCCAACCCCTTCCCCTCTGGTCCCCCTCGCTGGCTCCTGCCCCGTTCCCCGTGATACCCCCACGACCCGTCTTTTATCCGAGCTCTATCCCCACACCCTCCCATCCACCCGCACACTCATCCCTCTCCACCCAAACCTCCCCGCTGCCCCCACACCACTCCCCCCTTTCCCCCCCAACCTCACACTCCTCCCTCCACATTTTACTGCCTATACCAATGAATGGAAAGCATAATGGAATTATTGAACAATTGCCAAATTTACATTCAATAAATAGATGTCACATCCTCTTTTCTTGTCTTCAGCAGTCTCACTCTCAGTCCTCACTGCAGCAAGTAGGACACGGAAACATGTATCAGCAAAACAGAATGTTATTTGTAAAGCTGAATCACAGACTTCTTCATCCAGCCGATTGTTCATTTTGGTCATTTTTAAATCTTCTGATTCTTGTAGTTGAAGATTTTCCCAAAAAGCTTGTGGCCCTTTACTCTGCTGGTATTTTTAAACTATATTTATCCCCCTCTTTGTAAACCAAAGCAAGTAATATCTAATTATACCCATGCCAAGAGAAGGAGGTGAATGACAGGGTCCAACTGCTGTGAGCTTACCATTTGAGGGAAAATCCAGTTCCACATGTCAACTCAGAAACTGAAAGTGTGAAAGCAGAACTAAAACTGAGCAGAAGTGCCTTTATGGTAAAGCATAATCTGCAGTCATATTCATAAATTATGAGAAATGTTCCTTCCACTCGAGCAGAGCCCTTAAGTCTTGAGATAATTTTCCTGAACTTCCCATTTCTATGCTTATTGAACAGCTCTTTCCCATGATTTTTGAAATCTTGTTATTAATGGCTAGGAGGTCAGAGACCTCCTTTTACATTGTGCACTGTTAATTTTGCATAAACCAAAGTAACTATCGTCTCAACTAAAATTCTCCATTGAAATTTATAACACTTGAGCACTACAGCTAACGAACTTGGATAATACATAAAATACTTCTCCATTTCAACCCACACATGAAACAATATCACAAGGGAGGTAGCCCACTTAATCAAACTATTTGATCCTATTTTTGTTCAAATTGGTTTCAAATACTGGATGCCAATGAGAAGCCAAATAACTATCACAGAGAAAAGTGAACGTGTCAGAACATTCTCAAGCATTGACTTCTACACAAAGGAAGTACTAATCCAATGTAATTATTTCATTATTGAATATTACACAAACTGTCCACCAAAGTTAGTGGAATTGTTGGGCAATGGAATGGAAAAATAAAGATGGTTGATAGCAGCCTGTTTGCAGAAGGTGATGTTGTATTTCTGGATAATGTTGCCAAGATACAACAGGAAAAGTAGCAACAAGAAAAAGAACGGCCCTAGGTCAGAGGTTGACTGCTTGACTGATTGATTAAAAGATGCTGGATGGAAACAGGCCCTTCGGCACACTGAGTCCACTTTTGCACCTGCTCCCTACAGTCTAGGGGCCACTTACAGAGGCCAATTAACTTACAAACCTGCACATCTTTGGGATGTGGAAGGAAACCACAGCACCTGGAGAAAACCCACAAGGTCACAGGGAAATAGTGGCGGCGCTGCCTGGCAGCTGCAGCTCGCCTGCAGTCCATCTGTTTTTTCTTTTATTTTTCTCTCCTTGTGCCTGTTTTAGTTAAATTTTGGTTTATTAGGCTGTGTATGTGTGGGGGTGGGTGGGAGAAACAGGGTATTAGTCTCTCCCTTCGGGGGGGGGGTGCGACTTTTCTTGTCGTGTCCCCCGTCACCGTCTGTGCTGAGGCCTAATGGCGGAGCTGGCGGCCTCAGAGATGTGGCGCTCCAGCATTCCAGCGGCTTCGGAGGCTCAGCCGCGGGCCCAGTGGACGAGAACATCGGAGGCCTGGATCGCCTCAGCGCAGAGGGAGAACAAGGAGGGAAGAAGACTAAGACTTTAAGACTTTTGCCTTCCACCACAGTGAGGAGGTGCCTGGTGAACTCATTGTGGTGGATGTTAAATATGTGTTTATTGTGTGTTCTGTTTTTTTTTTATTTATATGTTATGAATGCAAGGCAACGAAATTTCGTTCAGACCAAAAGGTCTGAATGACAATAAAGGATACTTTACTTTACATTTTACTTAGGGTGAACATGCAAACTCCACACATAGCACCAGGATCGCACCCAGATTTTTGGCAGTGTGAGGCTGCAGCGTATGCTAATCACATGGCACCAATGGGTAGCCATTGCTTTGATGTTCTGGTATGGCTGGGTAGACAGGGATGGAATGAAGTGGTGCAGAGACATTGGAGTTTATCTGGAACTTAGGAACTGAGTCTTCCTAACGTTTTGGTTCCTTAGAGAAGATGAGATGAATAAGATGAAATGATCACATTTCTTTATTCAGTTAAGTGTTGTCTGTTACAAATCACCTAAACTAATCTATTCACAGATCACTAACTACGTTGATAGCTGCAGTGTACAATCATTCCTGAGATCAGCCTAAGATGAATGTAGTTTATTTAGTTAAAATTAGCCGTAGTTGCAAGGATTTCATCCTAGTGACTCATTGTCTGACTATGTTGAAATCCTTACAGTATGAAGATCACAACTGTAGTTGTATCTCCTCTTTATTCTCATTGTGCACTAATGTGGCATGGGATTGACCTCTTCCCATTGTTATCAGACTACTGAATAGGCCTCCCCCAAGTTAGGTCCATGTCCCGTTCTTCTAACCTACCTCATTTTTAGACCTTGCACTTTTTCTGTGTAATGCTATAATGCTGCAACACGATATATTGTACACTCTGGTATTTATTTATTTGCACTACCTGTTGTACCTGTGTATGGCTTGATTGCACTCCTGTATAGTTTGATTTAACTGGTGGCACAGAAACTAAGCTTTTCACGGTATCCCGCTGCACGTGGCAATAATGAACCAATACCAATGATTAGTTTCTGATTGCTTATTTAGACCATGCTATCTTTACTGATTGCAAATGCACTTTCTTTGATATAACTGATGTTGTTTTTAAATGTATCACATGTTACTACGAGTCAGAAAGATCAGAGGACACATGTTGCCAGGAGGTAAAGAAATGGAGGACAAATAAACCAAAGCATTTATGTTCAGTGTCCTTGAAGTGCGTTTATTACATTCGGGTCCAGGTGAGGATCTGACATTGGAAACGAGGATGGGAGCATTTCCAAGCAGAAGGCAGAGATTGGAAGGAGGTGTTCTTATCAAATGTAGCAGCATATAGAGCAACACCACACACCACAAAAGGGAAGAGTCTGACAGAATTGTTGTTTGAAAGGAAAATCCGGACCATGGATTACTGACATGGTAAATGATCAAGAAGCGAAAGATCATGATGCAGAAAAGAAAGGGGCATCAAAGCTCTATGCAGACAGGAGATGAGGTGCAAAACCATCACATGTGATGCCAGGAGATGAGGTGCTAGTGAGGAGAGAAAATACAAGCAAAATGGACACACCCTTCTTTCCACAACCATGCATAGTGGTGTCCAGTCAAGGGAATATGGTGATGGTCCAATCACCAGAAAGAGTCAAATATGATAGAAACACATCGTATGTGGAAAAAGTACCCCCGTTATGATGTCCAGGGACACTGAAAACTGGTTGAGACTGTGGAAGATCAGACTCAAAACTACCAAATTGAGCAGCCAAGAATGCACGAGTCTGAGGTGGAGATTCTGCGGAACCAGAATCGAGCTGATGAACTGGTGGAACAGGACATGCCAGATCAGAATCCAGTACCAGTGCAAACAGAGGCAGTGGCCAGACCAAAACGTCAGAGAAGACCCCCCAAGAGATACAAGGACTATGAGATGTATTGAGAAGTGGAAATGATGTGTTACCAATGTAATGTGAGCTGCCGCAAGGCTTGGTGCTGGGACCCCAGTTATTTACAATAGATATTAACAATTTAGATGAAGAAAAATCATAACATCTCCAAGTTTGTGGATGATACTAAGCTGGGTAGCAGTATGAGCTGCGAGGAGGATGCTATGAGGATGCAGGGTGACTTGGATAGATTGGGTGAGTGGGCAGATGTATGGCAGATGCAGTATAATGTGGATAAATGTTAGGTTATCCACTTTGGTGGCAAGAACAAGAAGGCAGATTATTA
This sequence comes from Okamejei kenojei, assembly GCA_035221665.1. Lineage (NCBI taxonomy): Eukaryota > Metazoa > Chordata > Chondrichthyes > Rajiformes > Rajidae > Okamejei > Okamejei kenojei. Next base: position 35,396,959 of record CM069131.1, on the reverse strand, counting down.
TCTGAATGGTGTCAGATTAGGAAAAGGAGAGGTGCAACGAGACCTGGGTGTCATTGAACATCAGGCACTGAAAGTAAGCATGCAAGTACAGCAGGCAGTGAAGAAAGCCAATGACATGTTGCCGTTCATTGCGAGGGGATTTGAGTTTAGGAGCAAGGAAGTCCTACTGCATTTGTACAGGGCCCCGGTTAGAGCAGTTTTAGTCTAATTTGAGAAAGGACAATTTGCTATTGAGGGAGTGCAGCGTAGGTTCGCCAGGTTAATTCTTGGGATGGGGGACTGACATATGATGAAAGAACGGATCGACTAGGCTTATATTCACTGGAATTTAGAAGGATAAGAGGGGATCTTATAGACATATAAAATTCTTAAGGAATTGGACAAGCTCGATGCAGGAACATTTTTCCCGATGTTGGGGGAGTCAAGAACCAGGGGTCACAGTTTAAGAATAATCGATAGGCCATTTAGGAATGAGATGAGGAAAAACGTTTTCACCCTGAGTTGTGGATCTGTGGAATTCTCTGCTACAGAAGGCAGTGGAGGCCAATTAATTGGATGTTTTTAAGAGAGTTAGATATAGCTCTTAGGGCTAGCAAAATCAAGGGATATGGGGAGAAAGCTGAAATGGGGTACTGATTGTGGATGATCAGCCATGATCACATTGAATGGCGGTGCTGGCTGGAAGGGCCAAATGGCCTCCTCCTGCACCTATTTTCTATGTTTCTATGCTTAACAAATGCCATGTCCTAAATAGTGTTGGAATGTTTAGTCTACTGTTTGATGATGTGGATATCCTTTTTGTTTCATAAGGGATGGATGTTATGGTAACTGATGTTGTATGTAAATGTATCGCATGTTACCATGTCAGAAATGTCAGAGGACACATGTTGCTGGGAGGGAAAAGAATGGCAGACGGTTAAACCAAAGTGTCTATGTTCAGCGTCCTTGAAGTGTGTGAGTATCTGACAGTTATCTTGTCATGTAGGCCAAGGCCACTGGATTCTGAGGTGAAAAGTTTGTCTTAAATATGTTGGCCATGGCCAGTTTTATCAATCTGCAAATTGAAAATTGTTCGTCAACTGTCAAGATTGCTGTTGCTTATTGTAGTAAAGAACTAAATAATCCAAGATTTTTGCCTAGGAATTTTCCACAAATGTACTGTAAATGTACAAGGCATGATTAATAGGTTTCCATATGACACTAAAGCGGGTGGTATAGTGAAGATGGTTATCAAAAATCACAGCAGGATCTTGATCAGCTGGGCATGTGAGCTGAAGAATGATTAATGCAATTTGATACGGGGAACTGCAAGGTGTTGCAGTTTGGGAAGTTATACCAGTGCAGGACCTTCGCAGTGAATGGCAGGACTTTGGGGAGTGTTGTAGAGCAAAGGGCTCTAGTGGTGCAGGTATATAGTTCCTTGAAAGCGGTGGCACAAGTAGAAGCTGGAAAGAGTGCAGAGATTTACAAGGATGTTGCCAAGACTTGAGGGCCTGAGCTATAGGGAGAGGTCGGGCAGGCTTGGAACGCAAGAGGCTGAGGGGTGATCTTACAGAGGTGTATAAGATCATGAGGGGGATAGGGTGAATGCACAGAGTATTTACACAAAGTAGGGGAATCAAGTACCAGAGGACTTAGGTTTAAGGTGAGAAGGGAAAGATTTAATAGCAACCTGAGGAGCAACCTTTTCACACAGAGGGTGGAGAGTATTTGGAATAAGCTGCCAGAGGGGGCAGTTGAGGCAGGTACTATAACACCATTTAAAATACATATTTACAGGTACATGGATGGGAAATGTTTAGAGATATGGGCAAAATGCAGGTAGGTGGGACTAGGGTAATTGGGCGGTCATGGGCAAGTTTGGCTGAAGGGCCTGTTCCAATGCTGTATGGCTTTATGACAATGACTCTACACCTTTCTTCATTATTTTTTTTCTGTTTTAACTACTTTGGTTGAGGAGTATAATTCCATAGGAAGATGATGGTAAGGGCAATTATGTTAAAGGTTACAGAACATTTGAGAAGGATCAAATTGTCTTGTTTGTCATCCATTCTTTTTCCAGTAACTTCATGAATGCAATAACCTCCAATGGAGTGCCTTTAAATGAAAAGGCAGCTACCTATGGTTTAACCATATAACCATATAACAATTACAGCACGGAAACAGGCCCTCTCGGCCCTTCCAGTCCGTGCCGACCATTTGTTTTCCCCTAGTCCCATCTACCTGCACTCAGACCATACCCCTCCATTCCCTTCATGTCCATAATCGATCCTGCCTCCACCACTTCTGCTGGAAGCTTATTCCACACTGCCACCACCCTCTGAGTAAAGAAGTTCCCCCTCACGTTACCCCTAAACTTCTGTCCCTTAATTCTCATGTCATGCCCTCTTGTTTGAATCTTCCCTACCCTCAATGGGAAAAACCTATCCACGTCAACTCTGTCTATCCCTTTCATCATTTTAAAGTCCTCAATCATGTCCCCCCTTAACCTTCGGCGCTCCAAAGAATAAAGACCTAACTTGTTCAACCTTTCTCTGTAACATAGTTGCTGGAACCCTGGCAACATTCTAGTAAATCTCCTCTGTACTCTCTCTATTTTGTTGACATCCTTCCTATAATTAGGCGACCAAAATTGTACACCATACTCCAGAATTGGTCTTACCAATGCTTTGTACAATTTTAACATTACTTTCCTACTCCTATATTCAATGCTCTGATTTATAAAGACCAGCACACCAAAGGCTTTCTTTACCACCCTATCTACATGCAATTCCACCTTCAGGTTTAGACAATGTTAACAGTGTAAATCGTACAGCAATCTGTAAAGAATCATAACTCATGGTACATTCTGTTCATTGCAAATTGCTGGCTTTTTTCAAAATAGTGATTGTAATGAGTCTCATTTTTCCTGTATTTTCTGGTCGTATGGCACTATCGTTATTAATTATTTCATTAAAATGCTTAATTATAAATATAACATACTGGAAATACATGGTAACCTGCATTGCAGATTACATATATATATATTTTAATTTGTATTGTGTGTTTTTTATTGCATAGGTAGCATGTATACATTAGATATGATCTTGATAGAATTCTCGTGTTGCCAACATCTCGTGTTGCAACGTTTAAGAAACATTTACATGGATAAGACAGGTTTAGAGGGATATGGGCCAAACACAAGCAGGTGGGATTAGTGTTGATGGGACATGTTGGCTGTTGTGGGCAAGTTGGGCCAAGGGGCCTGTTTCCACGCTGTGTCACTCTATGACTCCAATATGAACAATCAGCTTATGAGTCAGAGACTCATTCAAAATAGTTTCTGTATCTTGCTCCGAGTCATATATTATGCTTATAATTCTCCACTCTATATATCAATGTTCTTTATCAACCAGCAACACTTATAAGGTCATAGGTGATAGGAACAGAATCAGCCCATCAAGCCTACTCTGCCATTCAATCCTGGCTGATCTATCTCTCCCTCCTAACTCCATTCTTCTGCCGTCTCCCCATAACCCCTGACACCCGTACTAATCAGGAATCTATCTATTTCTGCCTTAAAAATATCCATTAGGGTTGGCCTCCACAGCCTTTTGTGGCAAATAATTCCACAGATCCACTACCCTTTGATTAAAGAAATTCCTCCTCATCTTCCTAAAGGAATGTACTTTAATTCTGAGGCTATGACCTTAGCCCTAGACTCTCCCACTAGTGGAAACATCCTCTCCACATCCACTCTATCCAAGCCTTTCACTATTCGGTACGTTTCAATGAGGTCCCCCCCCGCCCCCCAACCTTCTAAATGCCAGCAAGTAGGCCCAATGTCGTCAAACGCTCATCATATGTTAACCCACTCATTCCTAGAATCGTTTTTGTAAACCTCCTCTGGACCCTCTCCAGGGCCAGCACATCCTTTCTCAGATATGGTGCCCAGAATTGCTCTCAATACTCCAAATGCAGCCTGACCAGTGTCTCATAGAGCCTCAACATTAAATCCCTGTTTTTGTATTCTAGCCCACTTGAAATAAATGCTAGCATTGTGTTTGCCTTCTCTACTACCGATTCGACTTGCAAATTAACTTTTTGGGAATCCTGCACCAGCACTCTCAAGTCCCTTAGCACCTTCAATTTCTGGATTCTCGCCCCATTTGGAAAATAGTTTATGCCTTTATTCCTACTACCAAAATGCATAACTACACTATATTCCACCTAATACACTTCTACCCATATTTTGATTTTCTTTAATTAACTTCATGGATCAACCACAACCAACCACAGCAACTACTTCAAAGGACTCGTTTCCAAAGCCTTGGACCATTGATCTGGGAACATGAGTACACATCTTATTGCAGCAACTGGGCAATTTAAATTCAAATAAAAAGCTTCTATCTGTAGTGCATGGACAATGAACTGATTGAATTGCTATAAAAACTTATCTCATTCACCAACACCCTTCAGGGAAAGAATTCTGTTATCCCTATTCGGTCTGATCTGTATGTAATGCCAGACCCACTAATGTGATTGTTTGATAACTGTCCTCTGAAACCGTCCAGCAACTTACAAAGAGGTCAATTAAAGATGGGCAAATAAAAATAAAAATAAGATCTTTTTCTTACGTTGATTTGTCTGCATATACTTTTTGCAATTCATCCAGCAAAGAATATGATTTATCAAAAGACCAAAGGATAATTTCTAAAGTTTTTACTAAGATTACCCAGCTGAAATAATAATAAACTTGGCAGGTATGTCTGCCTTCTGCTAATCTGAACATTTATTCAATTAATCATTCCTGATATATTTATCTGATCCTATTTTATACAGACACGTGGTTAGGTGGAACTTTGTTTGCCTGTTCGAAACGGGTGTGAAAGGCAATTATCTCCTCTGCTGGCGATGCATCATTGCCAGAGATTTCCCCTGATTTAGGTTTGAAGCTGGTAATGGTTTTCAGGCCCTGCCACAGTATCCACTTGATTGAATAGAGCCTTTGGTTGTCCAGGAAGCCTTTCTTGGCTCCCCTGGTTACCACGCAGAGATTATAAATGGCCTTGGACAGTGAAGAATCATTAGTCGTAAACACATTTGATCTTGACTTTAATGTAGTGAATCTCCCTGATCTTCCAAGGTTTACGATTAGGATAGATCCTAATTATCATCGTAACCAGTACAGATGCTGGTTTAAACTAAAAATAGACACAATAAAGTGGAGTAACTCAGCGGGCCAGACAGCATCTCTGGAGAAAGGGAATAGGTGATGTTTCGGGTCGAGACGGGTCTTGGCCCAAAATGTCACCTATTCCTTTTCTCCAGAGATGCTGCCTGATCTGCTGAGTTGCTCCAGCTTTTTGTGTCAATCCTAATTATCTGTGTTGGAAGGCGGTTGTCATTGCATTTCTTGATGAAACCAGTGACAACTGAGGCATACTCATTCAGGCTAGATGTCCCAGTCCACCAACTAAAGCAGTCCTAATGTAGACCTTTGGCTTCTTCAGACCACTTGCTGTATTACTCCTTTCAGTAGTGCCTCGCTTTACAGTCTCTGTAAACTAAGCCGGCATGGGCAGCACTGACATATAATCAGACTAGCTAAAATGGGGACAGAGGATGGATGGTGTACTTGATGGTTGTACAGCACTGGTCAAGTGTGTTAACACCCTGTGTGGGGCAGGAGACACATTGATAGTATTTGAAGAATATATTACTGAAGTTAGCTTGCCTGAAATTGCCTGCGCTGATGAACAGGGCTTCAGGAGAGTTGCTGTCTCAAGAGAGTTGACGACCGAGTATAATTCACCCAGTGCCAATTTGACATTGGCTTGGAGTGCTATGCAGAACACAGATATGATGATGGAGGCTATTCCCTATGGATAAAAGGGATGGCAATTTATAAACAGGTTTTCCAGATCTTGACCAAAATGCTGATGCTGCCACCCTACACATTGCCGAAGGATTACATACAGTTAAACAGAGAAACACTCAGGTTATGAAGCAGTTTAGCTGAAAGAGCAGTGAGCTATGGTATCTCCCTTCGAAACAGCAGCCTTGCTCTGAGCTCTTCAAGCTTGTTCTCGAGTGATTGATTGATCGATGGCTACAAGTCGGCTGGGGAAGGGGAGATGTCTACCTCCGTGCACGCTAGAACCCCCACTGACTACCACATTTCCTTGCTTTGTTTGCACTCTCAGCTGTGCCGGCAGCAGGTCTAATAAAGATCGCTAGTTTCACAAGATCCTTTGAAATTCAGATAACTGATGGAACTTTCAGCACTGGAACTAATGGCTTTCTCAGCACTGGAATAGATGGATAGTGTGAGAAATACATCTTCTAGATGCACTGGGATGCATCCTCAGTGATGTGACCTGGGGTCATCGGGTGTTTCGGGTGCATCAGACACCCTCGCCCAGGCGACCCAGCCGAGGTTGATCAAACCCTGACTTGCGTCCCAGCAGCAACCGCCCACGGATCAGCCCTCTTAATAACTACTCTGCAGGGGTTGGGAGACTCTAGTGCATGGAGAGACTGGGCTCTGTGGGGTGAGTCCTGGCCGGGCTCCTCCTGCGTCTCACCAGGTTCAAGGCCTTTGCGCTGCACCTCTTTCTCCTTCTCCAAGCATTTCATTCTCACCTGATGGATTTTTAGGCCTCGGTGAGGTAAGGAGAAGCAATCTTAAAACTCTGTCCCAACTCCTTTAAGAGGAGCATCTCATAAAATGACACCACTCTCTGGCATCACCTTTGAGAATGCTTTTGAGATTGGTTGAAGATGTTATGTGTCTGAGGAAGAGTTGTTGATTTGTTGCACTAAAAGTATCTTGACTGAACTCTTCAGGGTTCTGTTGGTGGTTGTTGTGTTTAATAGCCTGATGGTTGGTGGGAAGAAGCTACTCCCGAACCTGGATGTTACAGTTTTCAGGCTCCTGTACCTTCTTCCGATGGCAGGAATGAAATGAGAGCGTGGCCAGAGTGGTGCGGATCCCTGATGATGCTGGCTGCCTTTTTGAGGCAGTTCCTCCTGTAAATCCCTTCGATGGTGGAGAGGTCAGTACCCGTGTTGGACTGGGCACTGTTCACCACTTTTTGCATTCTTCTTCCTTCCTTGGCGTTTGAGTTGCTGACCAGGAAACCTCAGACCTCAATAATGAGAGTAATAAGATATTTTACTTCGGAGTCACGTGAGTGACTACGTGAAGAAGAGCCCGCCTCACGCTGGTAACGGCATGACGTCGACGCTGACGGCGGAAGGAGGAGCTGCAGTAAGGAGCAGCTCCTCGCAGCGGTCGGAACGGCCCCGCAGGTAAGAACAGTAAAGTTGGGATTTCTTAGCGGGCGCTGGGTAGGTCCAGCAGTATAGGAAATAATTAAATCAGGTCAGAGTCATATTAGTGCTGGATAAGCACAGATGATGAAGTAAACGTATATTCGCGGGGTTAAATGCTTCCTGGGGTGAAAAATAAATATACGGGGAAAGCTAGTGCGGAGCCGGTTCCGATACCGGTGGGCCGTAGATATACCCGTTAGCGAATTAGTTTACAAAATGATAACCACGGAGAGAAATTGCTCCCGAATATGAAAAATGGAAAAATAAAATAAAATAAAAAATCTGAGAGGCCCGTGGTTTCTGATGGACTCTGACATTGAAAAAGTCCTCCAGATAAGTAAACTATGTGGAACTGATTATGGAGCATATTGGAGAAAGTTCCAAATAATTATGAGACTAGGGTCAAAAGTACCCTGAAGGTTCCTAAGAATAGCCCTGAGGGGTTTAATTATTCTGAATATGGCCATAGGCCTAATTGGAAGTTGGAACTCCGGACCCAGGATTTTGGGCCGGAAGAATCTCATGGGATGAAATCCCAATTGATTTTAGGGCTGCAGAAGGCAGACCCTGTTGATGGTGATTTGCATTTTGAAAGCACACCACAAAATTAAAAAATAAAAATAAAATGAAAAAAATATTAAAAGAGGCCAAAGATGCCTGGAATAGCAAAGGTTTTGCTATATATGAAGGAAGTGGTGAGGCTATGGAAGAAAACCTAGCTGCCAACATATATATATGGTATCTCACTACAACTTCATGATTCTGTGATGATTGAAATATTAAAATTGGCACAGCACAGGAAATTGTTGCCTCATTGGAAGAGCCTACGGTTTATCCGTTAATATGGGCATCCATGACTCCCAAATATGAGAGCGTCAAATAGTGAGGTTTAAAAATCCTCACAAATTATTCTGCTGCTATTATGGCTTTTTGGGCAGATGAAAGGAAAACATAAAATAAAGACGCTATTGTGCAATTCTTTCTATGAAATTTTGTATAAAATAAATGGCTATTTGGCCCATTTTTTCACCCAAGGTTGCATACCTGTGTCGAGCAAGTGGTGTTTAAGCTCTTGGTTATCTGTTTGGAGTATCTGCCTAACTTATTGAAATTGGATGAAAAGCTAAATATTTTAGCTGCATGAAACCTTCGTCTTTGGACGAAAAGGTATTTTCGCCCAGAAGGGGATTTGATATTGGAAATAGAGGCAGAAATATGTCAAGGAAGTTTTATTGTATTGCACAACCAAATACTTACCCGAATTCAGGGGATAAGGAGACCACCACGCTCATATGCAGAGGAATTAAAGACTTGTTCTCTGCTTAAAGAAACTGCGGATTAATCTCCAGTTAGAGGGAGATTACAAAAAGTTTATTAAGACTGGCTTACTATTATTTTTGATCAGTATATTACGAGCAGTTTCATTAACTACTATTACTTTTAAAAAAAGAGGTTAATCCTCCTGTACAGAATAAACCTGCTTATGTTTTCGTGTTTTCTGCAATTGAAAAAGCAGAGATTTATGTCCACATTGCCTAATTATCTGGAAAGGGGTAATGGAAAAGATTTTGAACACGAGCATAAATTTGTCTTTAATGTTAGAAGGCATTACAGATGATGGTTGCAGAAGTATTCTGGACCTTACAGGTCTAAATAAGTTTGTAGAATACAAACATGTTCAAATGGAGACATTGAATACTGCAAAATATTTAATTCAGCAGGTTGTTATATGGCTAAGATTGATGAAAAGACGCCTATTATTCTGTACCTATGCATCAGATTTCGGTGGTACTTAAATTTTAATTGGTTGTGACAATTATGGCAGTTAAGCTTTGCCAAATGGACTGAGTTCAGCTTTTTACTCTTTACGAAACTGTTGAAACCAGTTTAGCCCAATTAGAGCACAAAATGCACATCATTATGGCTTATCTCAATGACATTCTGGTCATTAGTGATTATCAGGAGTCAGCTGAGGACTCAGTTTCAGTTACTAAAGCTTTGTGGTAAGCTAAGGTTCTTAATTCATCTAATTAAGCCCCAGCTGCAGCCAGCACAAACAATTTACTTTTGGGGTTTGTAATTAACTCAGTGGACTATGTTAATACCTTTACCAACAGATAAAGTCGATGATATTTTGGTAACTTGTCATTATCTCATTCAAAAACCTTATCCTTCCATCCGAGAAATGGTGACAACCATTGGTGAACTGCTAGCAGCATTTCCTGCAGTAGAATTTGGTCCATTACATTTATCGATATCTTCGAAGGTACAAGATACAAGCTCTCAAAGAGAAGGCAGGCCATTTGACAGGCCTATGTAATTAACAAAAGAAGCTGTATTGGAATTACAATGGTGGGTTAAAAAAGGAAAATGTCCCACAAGCTGCTAATAAATATTATGATTAAACAGCCTGAAATGGTTTTACATACAGATGCTAGTGCTCTCGGATGGGGGGCCACAGATTTATCCTCCAGTTGTGGAGGTAGATGGAAAACTGAAGAACAAGTGTTTCTCCAAGAGTATGGTATTAACTATTTGGAGTTATTGGGGGCCTTTTATGGGCTTAAAGCATATTGTTGTGCTAAACAAGGTCTGCATGTGTTAATACAATTAGACAATAAAACAGCTGTGGTTTACATTAATCACATGGGGAGAGTTGGATCAGTATCATGTGATTGTCTGGTCAATGAGATATGGCAATGGTGTATTGGTCGGCAGATATGGATTTCAGTAAGCTATACTCCAGGTAAAGACAATGTGGTAGCAGATGAAAGGTCCAGGATTTTTAAAGATAATACGGAATGGATGTTTAAGCCAGCAATATTTAAGAATATTGTTAGACGATTTGGGTTGCCAGAAATTGATTTGTTTGCATCCAGGCTTAATCATCAATTGCCTCATTATGTGTCTTGGGAACACGATCCGGACGCAGTTGCAGTAGATGCATTTTCATTACACTGGGGAAAAATGTTCTTTTATGCTTTTCCACCATTTGCTCTGATCCAGAGATGCTTGAAGAAAATAGAGCAAGATTCAGCTTCGGATTGTTGGTAGTGCCAAATTGGCCAACTCAACCTTGGTTCCCAGTTATGCTGAATATGATTAAAGAGCCGTATATGCAGATTCCTAACTGTAGTGATATCTTGACTAATCCAGTAACAAATGAAGGTTACCCATTATATGCATATATGAATTTGTTAATCTGCAGGTTTGACCAGACCAACTACAGGAACTGGGATTGTCGGACCAAACTTGACAGTTATTGGCGCATCATGGCGAGATAGCACACAGAAACAATATATGACACATATTAAGAAATGGGAAGAATTTGCACACAGTCAAATATTTCTGATGATTCTGTGAATGTTACTCATGTTTTGGAATTCCTTGCCAATTTGTGCTTTGGCCAACATTTAAGTTACAGTGCCATTAACACTGCACGCAGTGCCTTGTCGTCCTATTTAGGACTTATGACTGGTGAGAAATCAATTGGGTCGCATCCATTAATATCACGATTCATGAAAGGAATTTTTCACATGAATCCGCCAAAACCTAGATATACAGAGATTTGGGATGTGAGCATAGTACTTGCTCTACTTAGAGAATGGACGCCAATTGAAGGGTTGTCATTGGATAGGTTAACATTGAAATTGGTCATGTTAATGTCACTGGTCTCAGCCCAAAGAGTGCAAACTTTACAAATGTTGCGTTTAGACTGTATGCATGTGGACTACAGATAACGTTGTATTCTATGTTTACGATCTGATCAAACAAAGTAGACCAGGGAGATCTGGAACAAAGGTAACCTTTCAAGCTTTTCATATTGAGCTTGCTTTGTGTGTGGTTAGACATTTGAACCAATGTATTAAAGTGACGGACACTTTTCGAGGAAACGAAAAGACATTGCTGCTTACGCACAAAAAGCCACACACAAAAGCTTCAGTTCAAACTATCTCAAAATGGTTGAAAAGGTGTTGGTTTTAGCGGGAGTAGACACTGATGTCTTCAAATCTCACTCCACCAGGGCGGCAGCTACGTCCGCGGCGAAGGGGCGGGACGTACCTCTCGAGCATATTTTTAAAAATCGCAGGGTGGAGTAAAGAAGAAACTTTTTCAAAGTTCTACAACAAACCTGTTCACACTATGACAAGCTTTGGACACGCGGTGTTGGGAGCACTATAATCACCTGCTTTGTTTGCTATTAATTGCTATAATCAGTTGTGTAGTCACTGATATCTTTTGTCACTTGTAATCATTTTTCCCTCAAATATAAGGAGGGTATTATATGGTCTTTCAGCCATTAAAAAACTTAATTGTGAAAAGATCTAACATTTGTCTGCTTTCTCATGTATGTGTTTACTTAGCGGACTGTCGTACGGATTAATTCTACGACATAAAAAAACACAGAAAGCTTTAAAACTCTTCACGTAGTCACTCACGTGGACTCCGAAGTAAAATAGTAAGATTAAACGAGAACTCACCTGTTCGAAGTTTGATCGTTATTTTACGAGGAGTTACGATGAGGGATTACGTGCCCTCCACTCCCACCCTCGTAAAATAAATGATCAAATGGTGGTTCTAAGTCTTTTTATGAGCCTTACTATGTTACTCCGGCTTTGGTGTTCTGTGTTTTTCATGCCGTTGCTTTGAAGTATGCCGTTACCAGCGTGAGGCGGGCTCTTCTTCACGTAATCCCTCATCGTAACTCCTCGTAAAATAACGATCAAACTTCGAACAGGTGAGTTCTCGTTTAATCTTACTATTATAATGAACAATAAGCTATATTCATGAATATCTATGGGTTTAGTAGCATAGGTAGTACCATTAGACTTTAGAAAGAAATGCCCAGTATTTCTCTATCATATTTTTGTATTAGCCTTACCCAGGACTAGAATGTTATGACTGTTTCTTAGCATACTTTAACATGATTCCAGTTAAACACACACAAGTACATTTGTCGGCCAACTATAAATTTGAGAGCAGGAAGGCATATGTAGTGCAACACTGCTTATGCAGTTGGAGCTAATTTCTGTGATGCCCTTTGAGTATATCAAAAATATATTATAGTGTTTGTGCTGTTCTTAGAACACATCTGCTCAAATCACCTTACTATTCATACTAGCTTTTCTCCATAAAAACGGCCAAATATTATATCAAATTTTAGAAATTTGTCGTCCAAAGTTCCAGTTTTAAGTTATTCATTTGTTGGCGAACTTTCTCCTTGCAAAAGTGCTACAATTCATAGAGTCAGTGTCATAGAGCATAGAGCATCAGGCCCCTTCGTCCCTGATGAAGATGCCCCATCTACATTAGTCCCATCTGCCCACGTTTGTCTGATATCCCTCTAAATCTGTCCTATCCAACTCAATTCATGTGTTTCTGGAATATAAATAATGTACATAAGTAACAAGATTGGTGTAAATGTCAGCACACATGTGGGAGCAAATCGAATACAAGTCTTAAAAAGTTTATCATCAATGCACACGAGTGCTACCTCCTGTGTAAGCCGATGGGGCCACTGCAGGGCACATTTAGCTGCCGAGATGGCTTGTGGAAATCAGTTAGAGTTTGACAATGGCAACGAGGATTCCGCAAAAGGTGTGTACTTTGAGGAGATCTGGCTCCTTACAGTCATAGAAACTTACAGCACAGAAACGGGCCCTTCAGCCCACCCTGCCCATGCCAACCACTGTACCCATCTCTACTAATCCTGTTTTATCAGCCTTTGGCCTGCAGCTTTCCATGCCTCGGTACTTGATACTTCTTGATACTTAATATTTTTAAAACTCATGAAAGTCATAAAACTCAGCCTCCACCACTCTCTCAGACAGTGTATTCCAAACACACTCCATGTGAAAAAGTTCTTCCATGTATCCCCTCCAAACCATACATTAATAGACAATAGACAATAGGTGCAGGAGTAGGCCAATTCGGCCCTTCGAGCCAGCACCGCCATTCACAGTGATCATGGCTGATCATCCCCAATCAGTACCCCAATCCTGCCTTCTCCTCATATCCCCTGACTCCGCAATCTTTAAGAGCTCTATCTAACTCTCTCTTGAAAGCATCCAGCGAATTGGCCTCCACTGCCTTCTGAGGCAGGGAATTCCACAGATTCACAACCCTCTGTGTGAAAATGTTTTTCCTCATCTCCGTTCTAAATGATTTACCCCTTATTATTAAACTGTGGCCCCTAGCTCTGGATTCCCCCAACATCGGGAACATGGTTTGTGCCTCTAGCGTGTCCAAACCCTTAATAATCTTATATGTTTCAATAAGATTCCCTCTCATCCTTCTAAATTCCAGAGATATATAAGGCCAGCCGCTCCATTCTATCAACCTATGACAGTCCCGCCATCCTGGGAATTAACGTCGTGAACCTACGCTGAACTCCCTCAATAGCAAGAATGTCCTTCCTCAAATTTGTAGGCCAAAACTGCACACAATACTCCAGGTGTGGTCTCACTAGGGCCCTGTACAACTGCAGAAGGACCTCTTTGCTCCTATACTCCTCTTGTTATCAAGGACAACATGCCATTCACTTTCTTCACTGCCTGCTGTACCTGCATGCTTACTTTCAGTGACTGATGAACAAGGACCCCCAGATCTCGTTGTACTTCCCCTTTTCCCAACTTGACACCATTCAGATAATAATCTGCCTTCCTGTTTTTGCCACCAAAGTGGATAACCTCACATTTATCCACATTAAACTGCATCTGCCATGCATCTGCCCACTCGCCCAACCTGTCCAAGTCACCCTGCATCCAATAGGTTCAAGGTTCAACGTCTTTTATTGTCACGTGTACCAATTAAGGTACAGTGATATTCGATTTAACATACATACTAAAAAAAGCAACAAGCCACACAGCTACATATAAGTTAACATAAACATCCACCACAGTGGATTCCCCACATCCCTCACTGTGATGGAAGGCAGTAAAGTCCAATCTTCTTCCCTCTTTATGAAGTGCAATCTCTAATTCCCTCTAATACCTTGTAACTAATATTTCTAATTCCCTCTAATACCTTGTAATTTCCAGTATAGTCCCACCAGGGTTAAACATTTCTCTACAATAGGAATGTTTACTACTGTCTACCCTATCCATACCTCTCATGATTTCATATATATCTTTTAGGTTCCCCTTCAGTCTTCTCTGCGCTAAGGAAACCAAACCCAGCAATATTCAGTCCCTCTTCATAATTAAGCCGCTCCATCCCAGGCAGTCATGGAGAATCTCCCCACATTATTTCTATATGATGATGCCAGCAATTGTGCACAATATTCCAGCTGTGGCCTCACTTACGTTTACTGCATCTTCCATGCTCAATACCGTATATTCTATGCCCTGTCAGATGAAAACAAGCATATAAATATAATGCTTTAAAAAAAAATCATTCTTATCTACTGAGCTGCCGCCCTCAGGTAACCTTCACCCCAGAGTACCTTTGTTCCTCAATACTCGCCAGAGTATGTCATTCACCGTGTATGCCCTCTCTCCCATCTGGCAAAAGATATCACCGTTTGAAAGCACGTACTGCCAGATTGAGGAATAGCTGTTAGCAGACTACTGAACAGTCCTGTCATAAACTAAGAGTGTAGTCCCAGTCTATCCATCTACCTCACTGAGGTCCTTGCACTTTTTCATATGCCTTTTCTCAATAAATGTAACACTATAATGCCTCAACACTATATTCTGCACCCTGGTGTCTTTCTCGGCACTACCTGTTGAACTTGTGTGCGGGTAGATTGGACTCGTGTATACCATGATTTGACGATGGCACGGAAGGTTTTTCACTGTATCGTGGTACACGTGACAATAATAAACCAATACCATAATTTTACCTCCAAACTATTACTTCATGCTTATCCAGATTTAACCTCACCTGTCGTTGCTCTACCCAGCTGATCAATATCTTTAAATCGCCTGAGATTGCATTTCACGATCGACAACGCCCCATTTTTGTTCAGCCTTCAGTTGAGCGTTGCACTCAGTATAAAACGTCTGTTTATAACAGTGTGAAAGTTGCAACACCAAAGAGTATAAACAAACAACAGCAATGAAACATTGGTCGAGCTGGGGTAAACTGCGGGGTGGGTAAATCGCAAGCCCCTTGACAATAGAGCGAGGGGAGCTAAGATATGATGGGTGGGACTGAATCATGATACGTTTAGAGCCGAGTATGTACGCGACCTCTCCTCGTGACATTATGGCTTCGTCAACTTTTCAAGTTTGAACTTTCTCTTTCGAAAGTGCGTCGAACAACACATCTTTCAGCAGACGGTGCTCGCAGGAGGTCGCGGCGTCGCCACTGCTGGTCGTTCCCGGGAACAAAGCTGGGATCTCGCGGGAGAGGGAGAACACTCACTTTAACTTGGAGTCTACCTGGGCTTCATGAGTTGGCGCTCTCCATGATCATGATCGCTACCGTGAAGAGGAAGTAAAACGGACGGATGAGCCCTCTATTCTGCATCCTCGCTCTACCTCTCACTGCTCTGTCGCTTATGCGGATCGCTCCATTCACCCAGGTAATTATTTTACAATATCGTGCATATTCTTTCTGCAGAATGGACCCTAGTCCCATTTCGGCTTGCGATCGCTACCTTCCCTGCCATAATTAAGATAAGGAATAACATATCGTCCGGTTAAATTTGACCTCCTTGCCTCGGCTCGCGTAAGCTTACTTGTCAAATAAATCTTTACTTTTTCACTTTCTGGTGAAACCCGTTGGTTTCCAGTAGAGTGGGTGAGAAAGCATCTGGAGCTGGTGGGCTGCAGAAGCGCTAAGGAGCGAACAAGCCCGTACTTTCTCTTTCAGCGCTCAGCGTTTGTTTAAACAAAAAGCCCTACAATTACCGGCTCAATGTCAGCAGCTTTCTCTGCGCAAATATTAAATGCAGTACCCTCCATAATGTTTGGGACAAAGATCCATCATTTATTTATTTCCCTCTGTACTACACAAATTGAGATTTGTAATATAAATAATCACACGTGGTTAAAGTCAACATTGTCAGATTTTAATAAAGGCCATTTTTATACATTATGGTTTCACTATGTAGAAATTCCAGCAGTGTTTATAAATAGTTCCCCCATTTCAGGGCACCATAATGTTTATGACACAGCCATGTCATGTCATGTCTAATGCTGAGAGAATGGAGCAGCTGGGCTTGTACACTCTGGAGTTTAAAAGAATGAGAGGGCATCTCATTGAAACATATAGGATTGTTAAGGGCTTGGACACACTAGAGGCAAGAAACATGTTCCTGATGTTGGGGGAGTCCAGAACCAACGGCCACAGTTTGAGAATAAGGAGTAAGCCTTTTGGAACCCCTGTCTCACTGTGCGAGTTGGCCCACGAGTGACCCCGAGTTTTCACTCGTGGTGATCACGTAGCGGGAACGTCGGAACTCGCGCGTTCAACTTGTCCACTCGTGGCGCTAACGGCAGGTACTCGAGAAACTTGTTAACTCGTGAAAAAAATCAAACATGTTTGATTTTTTCCACGAGTCAAATTAACTGTTCAAGTTAAAAATGGAAACATTTAAACTCGTTGCAGTAACGTAATGGCCCGTGCGTTTACCATAGTGTCTCGTGAGTCTATCGTGGGAACTTTTTTATAATCTGAAAGGGACTGAACCAAAGTAGTATAATATGTATATACATATTATATATATTATATATATTTCAATTCCAACCCCGAAGCAATTGAGAGGCGATTTCTTGGGGCCGTGTAATTTAACGTGTGTATTTGCTTTTAAAAGTGAAGCTGTTTAATTGTTTACGCTGCGCTGTGTTTCGTGTTGGGGAGAGTGCTGCTGTACAATGCTTTCGATTTTATACTGCCCTCCCCCTTCCACAGAAAATGCCTAAATTTTTCTTTGTGCCCGCTCTCCTGGGAAGCAATCCAAACCAGGGGAACAATGAACCCTCAGAGGCTTCGCGTTCCTTGCTCCTATATATGGAGGGTACACAAAAAGCTGGAGAAACTCAGCGGGTGCAGCAGCATCTAAGGAGCGAAGGAGATAGGCGACGTTTCGGGTCGAGACCCTTCTTCCTTTATTAGGAAGAAGGGTCTCGACCCGAAACGTCGCCTATCTCCTTCGCTCCTTAGATGCTGCTGCACCCGCTGAGTTTCTCCAGCTTTTTGTGTACCCTCGATTCTCCAGCATCTGCAGTTCCTTCTTTAAATCCTATATATGGACCTCGCTCGCTCGCAACTGTATGAACGCTCGATCAACCAGACATCGGCCAACACAGAGGCCTGATTACTGAAAACAAAGTCAACTTGTACCAGACCTCATCATCTTCCTTCCGACAACCCGTAACCACGGCACCACACTTTCAACAGAAAATTAATATTTAAAGAATATATTATGGGACATTGGATTGTCTGAAGAAGGGTCCCGAGCAGAAACGCCACATATGTGTGTGTGTGTGTGTGTGTGTGTGTGTGTGTGTGTGTGCGTTGTGTGCTGTGTGTGTGTCTGTGTGTGTGTGTGTGTGTTTGTGTGTGTGTCTGTTTGTGTGTGTGTATCTGTGTGTATCTGTGTGTGTCTGCTGTCGGGTCCCGGCGGCCGCTCAAAGTCACCCGAGCTGCTTCCTTCCTCTGAAGTGGTGGCCAGCTGCTGTCTGTGTGTATCTGTGTGTGTGTGTGTGTGTGTGTGTGTGTGTGTCTCTCTCTCTCTCCCTCTCTGTCTATCTGTGTGTATCTGTGTGTGTGTCTGCTGTCGGGTCCCGGCGGCCGCTCAAAGTCACCCGATCTGCTTCCTTCCTCTGAAGTGGCGGCCAGTCCTGCTGTCTGTGTGTATCTCTCTCTGTCTGTGTGTGTGTGTGTGTGTGTGTGTGTGTGTGTGTGTGTGTGTGTGTGTGTGTGTGTGTGTGTGTGTGTGTGTGTGTGTGTGTGTGTGTGTGTGTGTGTGTGTGTCTGCTGTCGGGTCCCGGCGGCCGCTCAATGTCAGTCACCCGAGCTGCTTCCTTTTTAAAAATTATTTAAAATAGAGATCCATTGCAAAAAAGTATTTAAAAACATAAAACAACAAGAAATGCTTGGTTACTGGAGGATGCGCATTTTCCCCATTGTAGGTCATATCAATAGATGCCGCCGCGCTGAAATAACTCAAAACCCACAGGATGGAGATGTATTTTAACATTGTTGCTTTATTAAAACATACCTTCATTCACGGTTGGCTCAAGAGTAACGGGAGAGGAACTTGGTAACTCGGGAGAGGAACTTGGAACATCGCAGCAATGACATACCGTAGGAACTCGGTTACACACTTGATCATAAACTTGAAGTCTCGTGCACAGCCATGAGTCTGTCACTCGGGGTACCTCGTGGGTCAACTCGCACAGTGAGACAGGGCCATAAGCCTTTTGGAACGGAGACAAGGAAATACTTTTTCTCACAGAGAGTGGTGAGTCTGTGGAATTCTCTGCCTCAAAGGGCGGTGGAGGCAGGTTCTCTGGATGCTTTCATAGGGCTCTTAAAGATAGCGGAGTCAGGGGATATGGGGAGAAAGCAGGAACGGGGTACTGATTGCTGATGATCAGCTATGATCACATTGAATGGCGGTGCTGGCTCGAAGGGCCAAATGGCCTACTCCTGCACCTATCGTCTATTGTCTATTGTCATGTAAATGAAAGTAGTTATGTTTAGTATTTTGTTGCATGTCCTTTGCATGCAATGACTGTTTGAAGTCTGGAATTCTTGGACATCACCAATTGCTGGGTGTCTTCTCTGGTGATGCTCTGCCAGACTGGTATTTCACCCATCTTTAGCTTCAGTTTTCTCTTCAGCATGTAAAAGACATGCTCAATTGGGTTCAGATCGGGTGATTGACTTGGCCACTCAAGAAGTGACCATTTTTTAGCTTTGAAAAACTTCTTTATTGCTTTAGCAGTATGTTTAGCATCATTGTCTTGTTGTAGAATGAACCACTGGCCAATAAGTTTTGAGGCCTTTGTTTGAACTTGAGCAGATAGGATGTGTCTATACACTTCAGAATTCATTATACTACTACCATCAGCAGTTGTATCATCAATGAAGATAAGTGAGCCAGTACCTTCAGCAGCCTTACATGCCCAGGCCATAACACCCCCACCACCGTGTTTCACAGATGAGGTGGTATGCATTGGATTTTGGGCAGTTCCTTCCCACCTCCATACTTTGCTCTTGCCATCACTCTGATATGTTAATCTTCATCTCATCGGTCCACAAGACCTTTTTCCCGAACTGTGGTTGCTCTTTTAAATACTTCTTGGCAAACTGTAATCGGGTCATCCTATTTTTGCGGCTAACCAGTGGTTTGCATCTTGCAGTGTAGCCTCTGTATTTATGTTCATGAGCTCTTCTGCGGGCAGTGGTCATTGACAAATCCACACCTGACTCCTGAAGAGTGTTTCTGATCTGTCGGACAGGTGTTTGGGGATTTTTCTTTATTATAGAGAGAATTACAGTGGCTAGCAAAAGTATTCATACCCCTTGAATATTTCCACATTTTGTCTCGTCACAACCACAAACGTAAATGTATTTTATTGGGATTTTATGTGATAGACCAGCACAAAGCGGTGCATAATTGTGAAGTGGAAGGAAAATGATACATGGTTTCCAAATTTTATTACAAATAGAAAACTGAGAAGTGTGGTGTGCAAAAGTATTCAGCCCCCTTGGGTCAATACTTTGTAGAACCACCTTTCGCTGCAATTACAGCTGCAAGTCTTTTGGGGTATGTCTCTACCAGCTTTGCACATCTAGAGACTGAAATTTTTGCCCATTCTTCTTTGCTAAATAGCTCAAGCTCAGTCAGATTGGATGGAGAGCATCTGTGAACAGCAATTTTCAAGTCTTGCCAGAGATTCTCAATTGTATTTAGGTCTGGACTTTGACTGGGCCATTCTAACACATGAATATGCTTTGATCTAAACCATTCCATTGTAGCTCTGGCTGTATGTTTAGGGTCATTGTCCTGAACCTCCGCCCCAGTCTCAAGTCTTTTGCAGACTCTAACATGTTTTCTTCCAAGATTGCCCTGTATTTGGCTCCATCCATCTTCCCATGAACTCGGACCAGCTTCCCTGTCCCTGCTGAAGAAAAGCATCCCCACCACCATGTTTCACAGTGGGGATGGTGTGTTCAGGGTAATGTGCAGTGTTAGTTTTCCGCCACACATAGCGTTTTGCATTTAGGCCAAAAACTTCAATTTTTGTCTCATCAGACCAGAGCATCTTCCTCCACATGTTTGCTGTGTCCCCCACATGGCTTGTGGCAAACTGCAAACGGGACTTCTTATGGCTTTGTTTCAACAATGGCTTTCTTCTTGCCACTCTTTCATAAAGGCCCGATTTGTGGAGTGCACGACTAATAGTTGTCCTGTGGACAGAATCTCCCACCTGAGGTGTGGATCTCTGCAGCTCCTCCAGAGTTACCATGGGCCTCTTGGCTGCTTCTCTGATCAATGCTCTCCTTGCCCGGCCTGTCATTTTGGGTGGACGGCCATGTCTTGGTAGGTTTGCAGTTGTGCCACACTCTTTCCATTTTCGGATGATGGATTGAACAGTGCTCCGTGAGATGTTCAAAGCTTGGGATATTTTTTTTATAACCCTGCTTTAAACTTCTCCACAACTTTATCCCTGACCTGTCTGGTGTGTTCCTTGGGCTTCATGATGCCCAAGGAACATTGTTTGTTCACTTATGTTCTCTAACAAACCTCTGAGGCCTTCACAGAACAGCTATATTTATACTGAGATTAGATTACACACAAGTGGACTCTATTTACTAATTAGGTGACTTCTGAAGGCAATTGGTTGCACTGGATTTTATTTAGGGGTATCAGAGTAAAGGGGGCTGAATACTTTTGCACGCCACACTTTTCAGTTTTTTTATTTGTAAAAAAATTTGAAAACCATGTATCATTTTCCTTCCACTTCACAATTATGCGCCACTTTGTGTTGGTCTATCATATAAAACCCCAATAAAATACATTTACGTTTGTGGTTGTAACGTGACAAAATGTGGAAAAGGGGTATGAATACTTTTGCAAGCCACTGTATTCTGTCATCAGCTGTGGAGGTCTTCCTTGGCCTTCCAGTCCCTTTGCGATTAGTAAGCTCACCAGTGCTCTCTTTCTTCTTAATGATGTTCCAAGCAGTTGATTTTGGTAAGCCTAAGGTTTCGCTGATGTCTCTAACAGTTTTATTCTTGTTTCTCAGTCTCATAATGGCTTATTTGACTTTCATTGGCACAACTTTGGTCCTCCTGTTGATAAACCGCAATAAACGTTTCCAAAGGTGATGGAAAGACTGGAGTCAAGACTAGGTGCTAAGAGCTCTCTTATTCCTGCATTAAGGAGGCTTTCAAACACACCTGAGCAATTACAAACACCTGTGAAGCCATGTGTCCCAAACGTTATGGTGCCCTGAAATGGGGGTATTCTGTATAAACACAGCTGTAATTTCTACATGGTGACACCAAAATGTATAAAAATTCCCCTTAATAAAGTCTGTCCTAGTGCACTATAACCACGTGTGATTCTTTTCTATTACAAATCTCAAATTGTGGAGTACAGAGGCAAATAAATAAATGATGGGTCCTTGTCCCAAACATTATGGAGGGCACTGTATGTGATCGAGGAATGATGCTGATCGATCATCAGCAATGAAACCGCGAGCTGGATTGACCGACCGCAAACCGACACACACACAAACACATCACAAAGGTGGGGGCCAGGGAAGCGGGGGAGCGCTGTCTGAAATTCACACCAGCGATGAACAGGAAGGAAAAAGACGGCTGCACAGTGTACGGTAAGTCCTTTAGAGAGCGCGGGGGGGGGGGTGGGGGGGGAGAAGAAGGAAAGGGGGGAGAGAAAAGGGGAGGGGGAATGGGGGGAGGGGAGGGGAGGGGAGAAGGATGGGGAAAAGGAGTGGAGACGTTTTTAAGAAGTACTAGACTAAGTGGAACCCGTTGGATCCCAGCTTCACATGGGAGGGCTGGTCCCCCAATGCAATATTCCACCTCTCCACCAATTCCAAAATTGGTGGCCAGTGGGGGCAGGGCTTTCTGGAGCGTTGTATGGGTGTTGTGGGCTAATGGGACAGGTTTCCGGAGGGCTAGTATGGATATTGAGGGCCGAATGGATTCTTGGACTGGCAGCTCAGTTACTCAAGCCTGGTGTGCTGGCAGCTCATTCACTCACGGCTGGTGGGATGGCAGTTAACACGGCTATTCCTTGAAATTCCATTTCAAGCAGCGTGCAAGCCCACCAAATTTAAATGCAGTTTCCTACCACCTCAAGCAGGGTGCAAGGCCACCAAATTTAAATGCAGTTTCCTACCACTTCAAGGAGGGTGCAAGGCCACCAAATTCAAGTACAGTTTCCCACCACGTCAAGCAGGGGGCAAGGCCACCAAGCCCAAGTGCAGTTTCATACCACTTCAAGCGGGGTGCAAGGCCACCATGTGCAAGTGCAGTTTCATACCACTTCAAGCAGGGTGCAAGGCCACCAAATTCAAGTACAGTTTCCCACCACATCAAGCAGGGGGCAAGGCCACCAAATTCAAGTGCAGTTTCCTACCACTTCAAGGAGGGTGCAAGGCCACCAAATTCAAGTACAGTTTCCCACCACGTCAAGCAGGGGGCAAGGCCACCAAGCCCAAGTGCAGTTTATACCATTTCAAGCAGGGTGCAAGGCCACCAAGCCCAAGTGCAGTTTCATACCACTTCAAGCGGGGTGCAAGGCCACCATGTGCAAGTGCAGTTTCATACCACTTCAAGCAGGGTGCAAGGCCACCAAATTCAAGTACAGTTTCCCACCACATCAAGCAGGGGGCAAGGCCACCAAATTCAAGTGCAGTTTCCTACCACGTCAAGCAGGATGCAAGGCCACCAAATTCAAGTGCAGTTTCCTACCACGTCAAGCAGGGTGCAAGGCCACCAAATTCAAGTGCAGTTTCCTACCACTTCAAGCAGGGTGCAAGGCCACCAAATTCAAGTGCAGTTTCCTACCACGTCAAGCAGGATGCAAGGCCACCAAATTCAAGTGCAGTTTCCTACCACGTCAAGCAGGATGCAAGGCCACCAAATTCAAATGCAGTTTCATACCACTTCAAGCAGGGTTCAAGGCCACCAAATTCAAGTGCTGTTTCATACCACTTCAAGCAGGGTGCAAGGCCACCAAATTCAAGTGCAGTTTCAGACCACTTCAAGCAGGGTACAAGGCCATCAAATTCAAGTGCAGTTTCATACCACTTCAAGCAGGGTGCAAGGCCACCAAATTCAAGTGCAGTTTCATACCACTTCAAGCAGGGTGCAAGGCCACCATATTCAAGTGCAGCTTCATACCACTTCAAGCAGGGTGCAAGGCCACCAAAGACAGAGAGATGTGACCTCTCCCTCCCCCATCTTGCAGAGAGTGAGCCACACCCACACTTCTGGGTTTTATAGCACTTCCCCCCTCCCACCGGAAGGGGAGTGGCTTTAACGGTGTGAATGACAGGAGAGAGAATCTCAACATTTTTTAAACACTAATAATTCTTTTATTTTTCATTGATGAGAAAAATCCTCGGCACCCGATGAGCGGAGGGGGACTCTGAGTAAGATGGCCAAAAATCACAGCCGTACATGGTAGCGTTTTTTCTACAATCAATATACAGCGCAAACAGGAAGTGGTCAAGATTAGACTTTTAATTATTTAGATAATAAAGTTCAGTGGGCATTTTACCTACCAGTCAGTTTTCCTTGGTCCTGAAAATTCCAATGAGCCAATTAAAATGCCCGGTCAGCGAAGGACATTGCCTACGGCTGCCCTCGACTGTCTGTAACTAAATAGCGACCCTACTCCACTGCACTACGAGTTAAAAAGAACCATGCCAACCAAATTTTACTTGTGGAAAATGTTTCAACATGCTGAAAAATTTTCCACGACCAAGCTGATGCCTTGAGTATGCGGGAATTTCCCTCGAGCATGAAGGAGAGTTCCAGTGACCTCATAGGACCTCCAAGGACCACGTGTCGACCATGCTGTGAGTTTGAGTCGAGGGCAAACTCTTCTAAACTCGTAAATTAGGTCACTGCAGTGGGACAGTCCCTTTAGTATACTATAACGTTCCCTTTTTACTCATTTAGAAAAAAAAACATTCTAGTTGGCAATTTTCTTATTAAAATCGGGGAATTAAAATTATATATTTTAGGGAAGAGCTTGGTGTGTATTTATGCTGTGGGAAAATAAGGTGTACAAAATATGATGGTCAGGTCAACATTTTTTCAGTACCTAAAGTATGCGTCGTTTCATCGAAACAACGCTGCCAAATACATTTTGAAATTTCTGAGACAATTTCAGAACCAAAAGCTCAAGCAGCTTTTAAAGATGGCCTTGAAATGGCAAGAGGGGCAAAAAGGCTTTGAGATGGAACTTAGGAGCTTGGGACCTGTGCAGCTGCAGTCACAGCTGTCAGTGTGTCAGAAATAATGTGTCGGAAGGAACTGCAGATGTTGGTTTACACTGAAGTTAGGCACAAAAAGCTGGAGTAACTCTGTGGGACAGGCAACATCTATGGAGAGAAGAAATGGGTGATGTTTTGCGTCAAGCCCCTTCTTCAGACAAAGGTAATGCTGTGCTTTAGACATGCTTTAACTGTAAGCATTTCTAGATCAGTAGGTGTCACTACGATGGAGGTCTATCGCATGCCAGGCTTATGAGTAACCTGAGAAATTATAAAATGGGACACCAAGAAATTAAAGAAAGTGAGAGGCCAAATGTTATTTATAAAGCGTTCAATGGGAACAGCATAACATATGATGATATTGAAATGTTTGACCATGTTATGTTAACTTTGATTTTGTTAGGAATATTGACTTGCAGTTGATAAATACTAAAATTCCAATAGAACAAGAGGATATACAATATCACTTGAAAAATACAGAATTTGTATTTCTCTGTTAGAATGCACAGCTCAATGTGGCCCTAGACTGGTCAGATCGAACCACACTGAGTTAGACAGCTGGGTGATCAAGAATGCCACCTGTAGTTTCCTTCTATAAGAAGATACACCATTGTCTAATGTGTTAGAAAAGATAAAGCCACTTTAGCAGCCTTTGGAAGGAATATTCTTTTGTTCAGTTGACAATGGCTGATATAGTATTAGGTAGACACAAGATGCTGCAGTAACTCAGCGGGACAGGTAGCATCTCTGGAGCGAATGGATGACATTTCGGGTTGAGACCTTTTAACACACTGATATAATATTAATTTAGTTTAGAGATACAGCGCAGAAATGAGCCCTCTGGTCCACTGTCCGCATCAACCAGTGATCCCTGCGCACTTACACTAACCTACACACACTGGGGCCAATTTACAATCATACCAAGCCAATAAACCTACAAGCTATGGACTATGGGAGGAAACCGGAGCACCCGGAAAAAATCCACGCAGGTCACGGGGAGAACGTCCAAACTCTCTACAGACAGCAACCGTGGTCAGGATCGAGCTCGGGTCTCTGACTCTATAAGGCAGCGCCACCATGCCACAGTGGCGATACTATTAAAGGGCCTGTCCCACTTACGCCACTTTTTAGCATCTGTCTTCGACCTTCAAGCTGGACAGTTTCTAAATGAATTATTTTAATTTCCAGCATGTTATTTTTATCAATCTATTCCATGATGATCCCCTCAAACTATTTTGTTCAATAATTTTTGTTTAATATTTTGTTCAATAGTTTTTGTTTAATATTATCACTACAATTGGTACTTGAAAATATCTTGTGTTTATTTCTCTCTCTACTGTTTGCATGTAGGCCCGATACATTATTTTCACAATCATGTTATTTTGTTGTAAAATTGTTTCTTACTAATTCAATTTAGAGAAGTGGGTATTGCTGTTTAACTCATCGTTTATTGACCATATCTGATTGTCCCATGCACCTTCTTGAACCACTACCGTCATTCTGGTGAATGTGCAGCTAGTTTTCTCATTTGCCCTATCCCTGTTGGCAGTTTCAGGTTTATGACGTGCATTTGGAATAATCAAGCTGAATAAATGGCAATACATTTTGTAGATGATACCACTGGTGGTGGAATTAATGAACACTCACGGTTGTTTGAAGTGCTAATCAAGTAGGCCATTTTGCCTGGATGACGTTGAGCTTTTCAAGCATTGGAGCTACATTACCATGTGAGTGGAGAGTAAAGGGATGATCATGTTATGTCCATAAGGATGCTGCTCCCATGGAATTCACAAAGCGCAACTCAAAAATCTGAGATTCTCCTGCTGTTCTCCACTCCTAGATCCCTCTGTTAACATGACAGTAACAAGTCAATGGCGGCACAGTAGCGCAGCAGTAGAGTTGCTGCCTTATGGGCCTGTCCCACTTAGGTGACTTTTTAGGCGACCGCAGGAGACTATGCGGTTGCCACATGGTCGCCGCATGTTCGCGGGTGGTTGCCGGGGAGTCGTTTCATGGTCGTGAGGAGTTCCCGCCTTCTGGTAACTAGTCACGGCCTCATTATGATCGCCGCAAAATTTTCAACATGTTGAGAAATTAGCGGTGACCGGAATGAAAATTAGCGAGAATTCTCGTGCTTTGGTGGGTCGCCTGGAGGCCCTAGTGGGTTGCCGGGAGGTCGAAGGTTGTCGTAGGTTCTCGTAGGTTGTAGCCGGTGCTGACCGGTGAATTTCATTGGCTCATTGGGAAAAAAAAACGTAAGCAGTAGTTTTCAGAACCAAGGATTCTCTCCCCCCTTCTCCCTCCCTATTTTAAAGGACTTGCGTGACCCTTCCCATACACAGTGCTTTCACCGTCTTCATTACAGCGCCAACATTCCTTTTCATCGCGGTGTGTGTCTGTATCACATTGGCTTTGCACCATGTGAATTTCACTCAGACAGCACTCCCCCGCTTGCCCTGTCACCCGCCTGCATAACGGGCTGGTGAAGGAAGCAGTGAGTGTGTGTGTGGGTGTGTGCGCGTGTTCCACTCTGACAGTCGCCGTTCCAGTTGCTGATCTTTCAGGAACCTGCTACGACTGACAGTCGCCGGCAGTCGCCTGGAAAATCACCTAAGTGGGACAGGCCCATTGCAGCGCCAGAGACCCAGGTTCGATCCTGACTCAGGTGCTGTCTGTTTGGAGTTTGTACGTTCTCCCTGTGACCATGCCAGTTTTCTCTGGGTGTTCCGGTTTCCTCCAATGTCCCAAACACATGCGGGTTTGTAGGTTAATTGGCTTCTGTAAATTGTTCATAGTGTGTAGGAGATTCCCTCAGATTCGTTTAATTATTTTCCCCTTCACCTTAAACCTATATCCCCTTGTCTTTGATTCAGTGCAAGAGACTCTGTGCATCTACCCAATCTATTCCTCTCACGATTTCATACACTTCTATAAGATCACCCCTCATCCTCCTGTGCTCCAAGGAATAGTCCCAGCCTACTCAACCTATCCCTATAGCTCATACCCTCTAGTCCTGGCAATATCTTTCCTATAACATGGTGCCCACAACTGAACACAATACTCTACATGCGGCCTCATTAACGTCTTATACAACTGCAATATGACCTCCCAACTTCTATACACAATGCTCTGACTGATGAAGGCCAATGTGCCAAAAGCCTTTTTGACCACCCTATCTACCTGCGACTCCACCTTCAAGGAACCATGCACCTGCACTCCTAGATCCCTCTGCTCTACAATACTCCCCAGAGGCCTACTACTCACTGTATAGGTCCTGCCCATGTTAGATTTCCCAAAATGCAACACCTCACATTTCTCTGTATTCCACACAATATATATTTTTCAAGTCTCATTTCTTGACACATGGGCAGATAACACAACTTTGTGTAATGGAAAATCAAGATATAAATAATTTTCTAGGAATGCACGTCTTTCCCCAACCCCCATCAAGTTGCTAAATATAGATGGTGTAAAGACTTTATGGTGTCGGATGGGAAATCATTTGCTACAGTTTACCTCACCTGCTGTTGTACTAACATTATGTATGTGATTGGTGGCTTGACTAAGACTTATCACTATAAGTACATGATTCCCCCACCCTTGACATAATTCATTCCTGAATTTGGTGTGAAAATGCTAAGGTTGGGTAAAAATTGGTAATAGTTCACAATCATAATTAATTATCCCACCACCATCTTCCAGCTTTCTTCTCCCTACAACAGTCAGTCTGGAGAAGGGTCCTGACTTGAAACATTGCCTATTCAAGTTCTCCAGACATGTTGCCTGACCGATTGAGTAACTCCAGCACTTTATGTCTTTTTTTAGTGTTTTATACAGGCCCAGGTAAGAACATTTCTGATAGAGTTCCTTTCATAGAAACATAGAAAATAGGTGCAGGAGTAGGCCATTCGGCCCTTCGAGCCTGCACCGCCATTCAATATGATCATGGCTGATCATCCAACTCAGTATCCTGTACCTGCCTTCTCTCCATACCCCCTGATCCCTTTAGCCACAAGGGCCACATCTAACTCCCTGTTAAATATAGCCAATGAACTGGCCTCAACTACTTTCTGTGGCAGAGAATTCCACAAATTCACCACTCTTTGTGTGAAAATTTCTCATCTCGGTCCTAAAAGACTTCCCCTAATCCTTAAACTGTGATCCCTTGTTCTGGACTTCCCCAACATCGGGAACAATCTTCCTGCATCTAGCTGTCCAACCCCTAAAGAATTTTGTTAAAGAAGGAACTGCAGATGCTGGAGAATCGAGGGTTACACAAAAAGTTGGAGAAACTCAGCGGGTGCAGCAGCATCTAAGGAGCGAAGGAGATAGGCGACGTTTCGGGTCGAGACCCTTCTTCAGACTGGTCAGGGATCAGGGAAACGAGAGATATAGACGGTGATGTGGAGAGATAAAGAACAATGAATGAAAGATATGCAAAAAAGTATCGATGATAAAGGGAACAAGCCATTGTAAGCTGTTTGTGGTGTGAAAATGAGAAGCTGATGCGACTGGGGTGGGGGAGGGAGATAGAGATAGAGGGAATGCCAGGGCCCGAGGGCTGAGGGAGAGGTGGGAAGGGGAGGAGACAGCAAGGGTTAACAGAATATGCTGGAAAATCGAAGGTAGACAAAAGTACTGGAGAAACTCAGCGGGTGCAGCAGCATCTATGGAGCGAAGGAAATAAGCAACGTCTGAAAAAGGGTTTTGGCCCGAAACATTGCCTATTTCCTTCGTTCCATAGGTGCTGCTGCACCCGCTGAGTTTCTCCAGCACTTTTGTCTACCTTCAAGCCCCTTTAACCTCAGTAATCACTTGAGTATGTGTGCAGTGAATAAATCTCTGCATAGCTCCCTTGGAAATTGCTAAGATTTACATCTAAAAAGAACAAAAATCAGATTGGCATCTAAAAAGGTGGTGATTAGGTTCAGGATGGCATGCTGAATTACTCCAGCATTTTGTGGCTACCTTCGATTGAAGCCAGCATCTGCAGTTCTTTCCTACACAGTCTGAAGAAGGGACCTGACCTGAAACGTCACCTGTTCCTTTTCTCCAGAGATGTTGCCTGACCCACTGAGATTCAGCATTTTGTGTTTAATATGGGAACTTAACCAGTTCGAAAAGCAGGAAGATTTAATCAAGATAATCACTGTCACCCTCAATCGTCAGTAAATTGAAGGCGTTTCATTGACAATGCTGTCAATACTCATGCATTGGTGAGACCAATGCTCACCAATGCATGGTCTGTGTTTCACCAGAGCTGCTTGACTCCAGATCTCATTACAATCTTTGTCCATAGAGCTGAATTCCAGAAGCAAGGCAAGAGTAATTGCTCCAGAGTACTGCAAAAATGAATTGACATCCCGGGAGAAAACTCTGAACTTTGTACCTGGTAAAAGCAAGAAGATTAAGGCTACTATAGGTCATTCAAAATCCACAGAATATCACAGTAGGAGTTCTTCAGAACAGGATCCAATGGCCTACCATCTCCAACTGAATAGTGACAACGCTGTCCATTATACTTGCCATCACTTTACTGATGATTGAGGGTATACTATTTTAGATGGTAATTGTCTGGAATAGATTATCCTACATTTTATGCACAGGACAGAACTGGGCAAGTTTCCATATTATTTTAGTCTTTACCTTAGAGATACAGCGTGGAAACGGGCCCTCGGCGCACCGAGTCCGCGCCAACGCGCGATCACCCTGTACACTCGCGCTATTCGACACAGTAGGGACAATTTACAATTTTACCTTCGGCAATCGACCTACAAACTTGCATGTCTTTGGAGTGTGGCAGGAAACCGGAGCACCCGGAAAAACCCGCAGTCACAGGGAGAATGTACAAACTCTATACAGATAGCACCCGTAGGATCGAACCAGCATCTCTGGTGCTGTAAGGCAACAGCTCCACTGCTGTGCCACTATGCTGGCCAGTTGATAAACTTCAAAAGGTCAGATGTTCGCTGATACTCAGCAGATGAAGCAGTCCATGGCTGCAACACCTGGATAACATTTACACATGGGTAGGTAGACAAAAATGCTCGAGAAACTCAGCGGATGAGGCAGCATCAATGGAGCGAAGGAAATAAAGTCAAAAGTCAAAAGTCAAAAGAGTCAAAAGAGTTTATTGTCATGTGTCCCTGACAGGACAATGAAATTCTTTCTTTGCATAGCACAACAGAACATAGTAGGCATTGACTACAGTTATATACTTAAATACACACATTAATTAATAAATTAATAAAGTGCAAATGACAGATGGAGGGGTATTAATGTTCAGAGTTTTGTCTGAGCCAGGTTTAATAGCCTGCTGACTGTGGGGAAGTAGCTATTCCTGAACCGGGTTGTTGCAGTTCTCAGGCTCCTGTACCTTCTACCCGAAGGTAGCAGGGAGATGAGTGTGTGGCCAGGGTGGTGTGGGTCCTTGATGATGCTGCCAGCCTTTTTGAGGCAATGACTGTGGTAGATCCCCTTGATGGAAGGAAGGTCAGAGCCGATGATGGACTGGGCAGTGTTTACTACTTTTTGTAGTCTTATCCTCTCCAGGGCACTCAAGTTGCCGAACCAAGCCACGATGCAACCAGTCAGCAAGCTCTCTACTGTGCACCTGTAGAAGTTAGAGAGAGTCCTCCTTGACAGACCGACTCTCCGTAATCTTCTCAGGAAGTAGAGGCACTGATGAGCTTTCTTAATAATTGCATCTGTGTTCTCAGACCAGGAAAGATCTTCACAGATGTGCACGCCCAGGAAATTGAAGCTCTTGACCCTTTCAACCATCGACCCGTTGATAAAAACAGGACTGTGGGTCCCCATCCTACTCCTTCCAAAGGCAATGTTTCGGGTTGAGATCCTTCTTCAGACTGATGTGAGGGTGGGGGAGGGGGGGGGGGCGGGAAGAAGAAAGGAAGAGGCGGAGACAGTGGGCTAAGGGAGAGCTGAGAAGGGGAGGAGAAAGCAGGAACTACTGATATTAGAGAAGTCATACCGCTGGGGTGTAAACTGCCCACGCGAAATATGAGGTGCTGCTCCTCCAATTTACGGTGGTCCTCACTCTGGCCATGGAGGAGGCCCAGGACAGAAAGGTCGGATTCGGAATGGGAGGGGGAGTTGAAGTGTTGAGCCACCGGGAGCAGGGGCAGAAATGCTGGGGGATACAGGGGACACACGTCCCCCCCATGCTTTGAGTGATGGGGGACAATCCCCCCCATGTTTTGTCATCCGGACTTTATCAGCCGCTTTCTAAGGGCTGAATCGGCCCATTCGCGGGGCCTTTCAGCGCCCATCGCGGCTTAAAAGCAAACTGCTGCATCGAGGCGATCAAGGCTCCCGATGTTGAAGCCCCCGCTGGCCGATGAAAGACCCCGTGAATGATCCGATTCAAGCCCACGGCCAAAGCCTCGCATGCATCTCGCTCTCTCCTTCAGCCCAGCGCGCCGCTTGACTCGGGGGTGATTCGGTACAGCGTGGAGTCGGCGCCCGATGAGCAGAGGGAACCAGGACCGGGTCACCGCCAGGGATGCGGTTCTCTATCTGGAAGGTGGAGGGTCTGCTGCGGCTGCTAGCAGATACAGAGAGAGCTCAGCCCGCGCGTAGCTGCTGCCTCACAATGCCATGGACACGGGTTTAGATCCTGACTCCGGGCGCTGTCTGTACGCAGTCTTTTTCTCCCCACTAGCACCTTGTCTGATGTTGATCTT
Source organism: Okamejei kenojei (assembly GCA_035221665.1). NCBI lineage: Eukaryota > Metazoa > Chordata > Chondrichthyes > Rajiformes > Rajidae > Okamejei > Okamejei kenojei. The sequence goes on along the minus strand of CM069131.1, from coordinate 35,364,504 downwards.
ACTCTTGCTGCTGAACAGACCGAGCACCAGCACCGAATGCTCGCTCCGCCACCTCTCTCGCTTAAGTTTATTTTGACAGTGGGTCTCCACAGGGCCCACGGCTGAAGGCTCCGAAGCCTCGCGTGTGTGTGTGTGTGAATGTGCGCATGCGCGCGCGGCCGCCAAGAAATTGTGTCCCTCCGGTCCCCTGGTCTCCCCCATGTTTTGATAGCGATTTCTGTGCCTGACCGGGAGATCAGGTAGGTTAATGCGAACTGAGCGGAGGTGTTGGGCAAAGCGAGCGCCAAGCCTGTGCTTGGTCTCACTGATGTAGAGCAGCTGACACCTAGAGCAGCGGATGCAATAGATGAGGTTAGAGGAGGTGCAGGTGAACCTCTGCCACACCTGGAAAGACTGCTTGGGTCCTTGAATGGAGTCAAGGGGGGAGGTAAAGCGACAAATGTAGCATTTCCTGCGGTTGCAAGGGAACGTACCAGGAGAGGGGGTGGTTTGGGTGGGAAGGGATGAATTGACCAGGGAGTGGACAGATGGGCAGATAATTGGCACAGACAGGCCTATTGCAAAAGCTGAGAGTTCAACATATTAGAAGATGGAAACAGATAAAGGCAGTTTTGTCACCTTCATGTATAAAAACTGACCACATTTCATATTGCATCGTGCTATGAGGAACATGCTATAATGAATGAAAGTCATTTGCAAGGAATAAATTGCAAGGAATGCCGGCAGCTATTCATGCAGAGACCAATGCCCATGAGGATTATACATTATCCATACAAGTAACTAAACTAACAGCCACCATGATTTGTCATGTCTTTGAAAATGTGAACTGAGTTGTCACATTTGCCACCTTTTCAATGTGCTGACATTTCTTTGTGGTCATAACAGACTAGATCAATGAAGAACCAGGCTGTGTTAAGATGGTGCAATCAGCTGTTGGGGGAGGGGGGGGGTGGTGGTGGTTGATGATAGAAAGAATCAATGCTGTGGTTAAAGACATGATTTGGATTGTGAAAGGAGTTAGACAATAGACAATAGGTGCAGGAGTAGACCATTTGGCCCATCAGGCCAGCACTGCCATTCATAGCTGATCATCCACAATCAGTACCCTATTCCTGCCTTCTCCCCATATCCCCTGACTCCGCTATCTTTAAGAGCCCTATCTAGCTCTCTCTACCAGAAGCAATTCTGTTATAAACAAGTTTTCAAAAACTTCCTAAATGGGATAAATCAGCAACTAAAGCATAGTTGGTCAGATTTTCAAAGGCTAGACCATGACCTGTCAAGGAGGTCATAAATAGCAACAGTCATAGATAATGTCAAATAAATATAGAGGGTCAATAGTCCTCCATACTGCTGTCAGTTTGCCTGCCTGCATAACCCAAATCTCAAAATGGCTACTGTACAAAAATCAGCTAATGGCTCAGCGTACACAGGCCAATTAAGTTGTCCCACTCCCCACTGCCATGATAGTCCTGCAAATGCTCATTTATACGACTTATCCAGCTCCCTTTTTGACCCCAAATCACCCATTCCTTTTCTTCAGAGATGCTGCCTGACCCGCTGAGTTACCCCAGCATTTTGTGTCTGTCTTCGGTGTAAACCAACATCTGCAGTTCCCTCCTACACAAGTTTCCATATTGTTGGGTAGATGCCAGAGTTGTAAGTTTGTTCAGCACTGACCAGAGTTATCTGGAGCAAGACTAGAACCGTTGTCTAATCCTGGGGTTTATTTTCGCTGTGTTCAATGTTCTCAATCTTGGAGTGAATCCAATTGGCAAAGTCTGGTTTCAGTGCTGTTCACAATCCCCAGAGGAAGCCGCAATAAGTCACACATTTGGCATTTCTGCCTGAACGTGGCTGTTAATGATTCATCCTATTTTTTATAATTCATGTGCTGGAAGCTGCCATTGTTGAGAATCAGTATGTTCATATTTGTTTAAGAAAGAACTGCAGATGCTGGTAAAATCGAAGGTAGACTGCAGATGCTGGAGTAACGCAGCGGGTGACGCAGCATCTGTGGAGAGAAGGAATTGACGACGTTTCAGGTCGAGACGTCATTTTGTGTCTACGTTCATATTTGTTGTATTGTTCACCATTGCTGTGGCCGAGGGTTTTGTTGCAATTCTATAGAGTGTTGGTGAGTCCTCGTTTGGGATACTGAGTAGGGTTTTGGTCCACTTACCCAATAAATGATAATATAACATTGGAGGCATTCAAGAGGAGATTCACCAGGCTAATTTCTGGGAAGAGAGGATTGTCACATCTAGAGAGACTAAGTACAGCATGTTGGTGAGTCCTAACCAGGGATACTGCATAGAGTTTTGAACCCCTTATTTAATAAAAAGATAATGTAACATTGGAAGCATTCTAAAGGAGATTCATCAGACACAATCTGTGGGAAGAGAGGGTTATCATATCTAGTGCGACTAAGTAGTTTGGACATGTGTCCTTGGAGTTTAGAATAATGACGGTTTAACATTTAAATACATATGGACTTAAAAAGGCTCAACAGAGTTGATGTAGGGGTGTTTTCATCAGTGGTCGTCTTAAGGGGATGCACTACAAGATAAGGGGCTGATCTAAAACTGAAGTTTCAAGAGTTTTTTCATCCTGAGGGTGGTAAATCGCCGGAATGTTCCGTCCAGTGGTTGGCTGAAGCTAGATCATGGAAGTATCTAAAGTGGAGGTGGGTAAATATTTTAAATGTTGAGGATCAGAGGGATGTGACAAAATGGCACAGAAGAGGAGTTGAGGATAGCATTGATCAGCCATGACGATCATGATGGCATTGAATCACGGGGCAGATTTGAACAGCCTGATGCCTTTCACCTGCTATTTCTTGTGTTTTGTTAACCGCATGACATTTTATCTGCTTATTGTAGACTCATCAGTTAACTCACATCATTTGATTTAAAGTCGTGCCTAGTATTGCGACATAGTATTTACCCTGGTAATGATGATGATGATACTTTATTGTCACATACCTAGGTGCAGTGAAATTATTTGTTTTTGCATACAAGCACACAAACGATTAGCCACAAAGGCATCTATAAAGTTACAAAAGTATTAATTCCATCTTCCACACAGGCTGGGTCCCCCTTAGTTCTCAATGACCCCCCCCCCCCAACATTGTCCCTCTTTGTTCTTGTTGGCCCCCCCACTCCAGGTCCCCTTTGTTCCCGGCGAAGCGGCATGTCCACCTCGGCCCGACCTCGGGTCTCTGACCTCGGCACCGGGAGGTGATCATTCAACAAAGTTATTTCAATCATGCGAACAATCTTCCCGGTCTGAAGAAGGGTCTCGACCCGAAACGTCACCCATTCCTTCTCTCCAGAGATGCTGCCTGTCCCGCTGAGTTTCTCCAGCACTTTGTGTTTATCTTCAGTTTATACCAGCATCTGCAGTCCCATCCTACGCAAACTATAATCTCAGTTCTCTTTCTTGCAAGCTGTCTTTTTAAGTTAAAAAAATCTATACAAATGAGTAATAGTTAAATTCTTTGCGATTTTGAACATAATGCATTCCAACAAGTACTTGGGATCTGTTCCAATGTGTACAGGGGAACAACCATGTCTGCAGCTCCTGTGCAAGTTTTTAAATGTTGTTAATAACATGATAAAACAGATTCAGAAAAGGAAACCAACTCTATTTCCTTTGGCTCAGCACCCTGTTTCAAAAGCCACTGAGGAATGAGGTTAGTCACTTTTTATACAATTAAGGCCACAAAACCTGCCTTTACAGTACTGGAGTAACTCAGTATGAAACGTCACCTATCCATGTTTTCCATAGATGATACCCGACCCGCTGAGTTACTCCAGCACTTTGTGTATTTTTTGGTAATCCAGCATCTGCAGTTCCTTGTGCATACCTTCACAGTATAGTCATCGTTTTAGTTTAGAGATACAACGCGGAAACATGCCACCAATGATCCTTGTTTTCCCTGCTTTCGCCCCTTTCCCTGATCCCTTTTGATCCGTTTTATTTTGAGTTAAGCTCTTCATTCCCGATTTTCCACCGCCATCTGACCTTAATTGATGAATGGCCTAACAGCTGACATTTTTTAAACCACTTTATTTTCTTGCTTTAAGTTCTCTCGGGCTGAACCAGACCCAACAATCAGTCTTTAACAATCACTTTTGCAATGGACATGGCAAACATTTTCGACAATGCTGACAGCATCAAATATCAACCCCAATCTCCCAATGAACAACAGTCATGCTACAGCCAGAATGTGTGACAGGATATAGAAACATAGAAAATAGGTGCAGGAGGAGGCCATTTGGCCCTTCGAGCCTGCACCGCCATTCATTGTGATCCTGGCTGATCATCCACAATTAGTAACCGGTGCCTGCCTTCTTCCCATATCCCTTGATTCCGCTAGCCCCCAGAGCTCTATCTAACTCTCTTTTAAATTCATCCAGTGAATTGGCAGAGAATTTCACAAATTCACAACTCTCTGGGTGAAAAGGTTTTTCTCATCTCAGTTTTAAATGGCCTCCTCTTTATTCTTAGACTGGTTCTGGACTCTCCCAACATTGGGAACATTTTTCCTGCATCTAGCTTGTCCAGTCCTTTTACAATTTTATAAGTTTTCATAAGATCCCCTCTCATCCTTATAAATTCAAGTGAATACAAGCCCAGTCTTCCCAATCTTTCCTCATATGGCAGTCCTGCCATCCCGAGGATTAACCTTGTGAACCTACACTGCACTGCCTCAATAGCAAGGATGTCTTTCCTCAAATTAGGAGATCAAAACTGCACACAATACTCCAGATGTGGTCTCACCAGGGCCCTGTACAACTGCTGGAGGACCCCTTTGCTCCCATACTCAACTCCACTTGTTATGAAGGCAAACATGCCATTAGCTTTCTTCACTGCCTGCTACACCTGCATGTTTACCTTCAGTGAAGGATGTGATGTTTACATTAAGTGCACAGAATAAACAGTATACATATGGTAATGGTAGGTGCAACAATACATACAACGATGAGGTGCAAGTTAGCAGAAAGGTGTAAGATTGTAGTGCAATGATTATTAAACTGCAATATCAAAATAACCATACCACCTTAAAATACTCTGAACTGGATACAGCCTCTGTGTTTTCTTCTAACTGATAGGTTGACATGGTGACAATACCTGTGCGATTGGTCAATAGGCCTTGGTTAATCAGTTCAGAGTTGTCCCCTCCCCTCTCTGCTACTCTTTGGTAGTTTGTTCTTTGGTTAAAGGTGAAAAATGTTAATGATTTTTCTTTATCATTCTCTCTACTTTTGTTTCTTTCACTTTATTGAGTTATTGATCATAAAGTCATAGGTGATAGGAGCAGAATTAGGGCATTCGGCCCATCAAGTCTGCTCTGCCATTCAAATACATATATTTCCCATCGCCAAATTAACAAATTCCAGCAGCTTACTCGTTTTTTAATCTCTGATTTATGAAAGAATTTTGATAATAATGATAATTTGCTCTATATGCATACAGTATGTCCTATCTGTATCATATTTAATTTTTTCCATTTTAGACCTTTCTTGCCTTCACCTATATGCATGATATGCATGAGACTTCTCCCTTGTGGGATTTGCTTCCCAATTATCATTGAAAAAGGTTTGAATGCCACTGTGGAGATATTTCTCTGTCCCCTTATAGGTGTTATCAGTGAGGACCTGACATGGCTTTATTAGCAAGAAATTTTGTGCAAGTTATGAAACCATTTCTTGCTAATTGGTCCCAATCCATTTCTTTTGTCTTTATGATTTATTAGACAGGCTACATTCTGCTCACAGATACCTTGGGGTGTATATTGGTAAGCTTCCATTCTTGCCAGCTTGCCTAATGTATTACTTGACACTGTCCCAAGTTGCCATTCGTTGGGTTGACTTGATATTGTGGGGTAACCCAGACAGAACAATTCAATTCCATTCAGTTAAAGCTGACACCACTTCTTGAATTCATCAGACTATGCAGTCATCATTTCCAAGTGCAAGACGTTCTTCCCATTTGAAAGTTACTGAATCCTTTGCTGCTTCCCTTAATTGTGGGGGAATATAAACTTCATAATAATTCTCATGTGTCGTTCATCAGCTAGAGTACGATCCTGAACTCCCATCTACCTTATTGGAGACCTTCGAACTATCTTTAATCTGACTTTATTGGACATTATCTTGCACAAAACATTATACGCTTTTTCCTGTATACACTGTGGATGCCTTGATTGTAATCATAATATTTTTGCTGACTCGCTGGCAAGCAGCAAAAAGCTCTTCACTGTATCTCAGTACACATGACGTGAATAAACTAAACTAGTAAAATAAAATAAACATTCCTAGTCGGGCCTGTTTCAAGATGTCACGAGCCGAATTCAGTTCATCCTTGAAAGAGAATGTAAACAACCGGTTCTGCAACGTGAGTTCAGAGAGTTGGGAAGAAGCCTGAAAAGCAGGACTTTTAGGGTGGTTATCTCTGGATTGCTTCCAGTACCTTGTGCTAGGACAGGAACAATGAGATAGGGATCTGAATGTGTGGCTGAGGGGCTGGTGCAGGGAGCAAGGATTTAGATTTATAGACCACTGGGATCTCCTCTGGGGTAGGGGTGACCTGTACAAAAGGGACTGGTTACACCTTAACTGGAGGGGGACCAATGTTCTGGCAGGCAGGTTTGCTAGGGCTACACATGTGGGTTTAAACTAAATAGTGGAGGGGAGGGATTGACAAATTGGGAGTATAAAGATGGAGTTGAAGAGGAAGTGAGTACAGGAAAAGTTACAAAAGACTCTCGAATTAAAGAGAAGGAAAGTTCGAGAAGGGATAAGAGAGTAAGGTCAGGGCCAATTGCAAGCGGTGCGGGAGGGGAGGTGAATACAGAAGTCAAAGTGTTGTATATGAATGCGCGAAGTTCATAGCTTAAGGATAAGGGGGAAATCCTTTAAGACCGAGATGAGAAAGACTTTTTTCACACAGAGAGTGGTGAGTCTCTGGAACTCTCTGCCACAGAGGGTAGTTGAGGCCAGTTCATTGGCTATATTTAAGAGTGAGTTGGATGTGGCCCTTGTGGCTAAGGGGATCAGAGGGTATTGAGAGAAGGCAGGTACGGGATACTGAGTTGGATGATCAGCCATGATCATATTGAATGGCGGTGCAGGCTCGAAGGGCTGAATGGCCTACTCCTGCACCTAATTTCTATGTTTCTATGTTTCTATGAAGTATAAGAAATAAAGTGGACGAGCTTGAGGCTCAGTTAGAAATTGGCTAGTATGATATTGTGGGAATTATCGAGACATGGCTGCAAGAGGGCCAGGGCTGGGAACTGAATATTCAAGGGTATATCTCCTATCGAAAAGACAGACAGGTGGGCAAAGTGGGTGGAGTAGCTCAGTTGGTGAGGAATGAAATTCAGTCCCTTGCAAGGGGTGACATTGAAACAGGAGATGTGGAGTCAGTATGGATAGAACTAATGAATTGTAAGGGTAAAAATACCCTAATGGGACTTATCTACAGGCCTCCAAACAGTAGCCTGGATATAGGGTGAAAGTTGAATCAGGAGTTAAAATAGTAAGATTAAATGAGAACTTACCAGTTTGAAGTTTGATCTTTATTTTATGATGAGTTACGGTGAGGGACTACGTGAAGAAGAACCCCGATCGCCTGCAGTGCGTCAATCTTCAAAGCAGCGGTGTGAAATCACAGATAACAATAATTGAAGTAACATAGTAAGAATAGAGAAGACTAGAACTCCCAGATGATCTTTATGAGGGCTGGGAGCGGAGGGCACGTATTCCCTCACCATAACCTCATAAAATAAAGATCAAACTTCAAACTGGTAAGTTCTCATTTTATCTTACTATTTTATTTCGGAGTCACGTGGGTGACTACGTGAAGATTTCAAAGCTCTGTGATTTTATGCCATGAGAAACGAGTCTACACAGCCACAACTGCTTCATTGACAAATGAGGGAAAAAATATTAATAATATATACAGCCATGACATAGATTTAAACATGCTGATGTTATTAAATGAAGTAATAATAATAGTCCCACCTCTCACTCGGATGGAAACTATAATCAAAACAAAAATAGAGTTGACAACTACCCCTGGTCTAGTATCTTTACAGGTCTCAGTAAAAAATCAATTAAACAACTGCAGCTTATCCAGAATGCCGCTGCCAGAGTCTTGACCAACACCAAGAAAATGGACCATATTACACCTGTCCTTAAATCTTTGCACTGGCTCCCTGTGTGTAAAAGGATAGATTTTAAAATCCTGTTACTGGCCTACAAGGCACTGAATGGTCTGGGTCCAAAATACATCTCTGACCTTGTTGTATATGAGGCACCTAGACTCCTCAGGTCTTCAGGGACAGTTTTACTCTGTGTTCCCAGGGTCAGAACTAAAACGGCTGAAGCAGCGTTCAGTTTTTATGCTCCATACCTGTGAAACAAGCTCCCTGAACACCTGAGGTGTGTACAGACTGTAAGCGCATTTAAATCAGGCCTAAAAACACTGTTGTTTACTGCAGCTTTTCCATAACCCAACATGCAGGTAATCTTAACCTAATCGTATCCCTTTTATGTGCGTTTAAAATCGTTTTATTGTTTTAGTGAGTTTGTTTTACTATCATGCATTTGTCTTATTGCTTGTTTTGTAATTTTTGATTATTGGCTATTTTGTTGTCCTGTGTTGTATGGCTGTTCTGCTGTCTTTTTATTATGTTATTCTTTTGTTTCTTTTGTAAAGCACTATGAATTGCTGCTTGTACGAATGGTGCTATATAAATAAATTTGCCTTGCCTTGCCTAATGGGTTATTATAAATGTTTGAAAATTCATTCGCTTGACCATGCTGCAAGCGTTAGGACGTGGTCCAACAGAACGTAAGACCCTTGCTGCTGATGTTATAGCAGCCCTGATGGAGTGAGATCTAGAATCAGTATCTACTCCTACATAAATCAAAGTCCATTTTATCCTCTGGAAGTGACTTGAACAGATACGTTCTTATAAGTTTTTGTGACTAACAACGTAGCTAGTTCAGAGCCTCGAAAGCTCTCAGTGACCTTAACATATTGTTATATATGTGTGTCCTCACTTTACCAAAGGTCCCTGGGTATGCCTTTAACTATTTTGAGATCTGACACCCCTTCTGCTCTGCTTAAGTGAATTTTAAGCATAAACATTATATATTATTATTTACAGACGTAACCATCCTGTTCCGTCGCAACTATGTAGCGAATAAACCTGTTCCAGTGCCAGGAGGATAACCACCTTATGAGATCCGGCGAAACTAAGGATGTAGCTGGACCCCCCTGGTGAAAATAGTGTTCACACAACGTTAACATCCCATACTGCATTGTACTTGGCCTAGGAGACATTGTGTTAAAGATATGCTTACAAACTTGATATCCAGGGTGAACCCGACAGAGCGGGTCTTGTTTGCTGCAGCCAATACAATGAGAAGGCGCGTTGACACAGTCAATGGCCGTACATCTCAATTATTGACAAAAGATCATTTTAAATGAACTCCAAAACATCAGTAATCTGTACCGTTTTCAATGTAACATGAGCATTCAACAAATGCTTTCCATCTCCTGGAAAAGAAAAGTCCTGCTTTTTGGTGCTATCCCAGCACTGAGCACATACAAGAACTGATGTAACAACCAAAGCCGTAGAGCAGTCTATTGAATCTGCAGAACACAATTTGATTTTAACATGCAACAGCTGATTTCTCAAGCCACAGGCTGAACCAGCAAAGTTACGTTTAAAATAACCATATAAGGTTGTATTACCATTCCCGACAACCGGGAATCAAAGTTGCATAGGCCAATCACACAATAGGAAACCTAAACGGGCTCTTAATGACTTTATTTGAAGCCCCGACTAATGAAGCAAAATGGGGGAAGAAATAAAAGACCTTCCTTCTCCTTGTAGCGAGAATGTATCTTTCGCCACTGTTATGCCACATATTTTACAACCTGTGAATAAGCATGAAAACAAACATATCTATATTCAGTGTTCCATTGAACCAGAATTTCATAAATACAGTGTGATTCAACACCCATTCTGTGTTGTCATTGACCTGTACTTGATGCTACTCCAGTGGCAAACGAGATTATATAACCATAATGTATCCATAACAGGATTCTTTACTTGATTGAACCCACGTGACTAACATATGCCACCATCATAACGTGTAAACATGAAGTTGAGCATGTAGATATGCATATTCACTCAATGACTCTTAACCCACAAAATGCCCGTAGGGTCTATAGATATTTGATACCAATAAATGAAGAATTGGTAACTCATGCAAATCTCCTCCACCTCCAAACTAGAGATGATATTCGCAATTTCCCATTCTTAGGGCCATTGGCATCATTTTGCAATATAATTATATATTTACTGATTAAACTACTGGAACAATGCTGAATAGTGTCCAATGCGTGTGTCGTATTGACGCGCACTGCGGGCGATCGGGGTTCTTCTTCACATAGTCACTCACGTGACTCCGAAGTAAAATTGGCATGTAGTAAAGGTAATGCTACGGTTGTTATTGGAGATTTCAATATGCAGGTAGATTGGGAACATCAGGTTGGTAGTGGACCCCAAGAAAGGGAGTTTGTGGAGTGCCTCCGTGATGGATTCAGAGAGCAGCTATTGGAGCACACCAGGGAGAAGGTAATTCTGTATTTAGTTTTATGTAATGAACCAGATTTGATAAAGGAACTCGAGGTTAAGGAGCCATTAGCAGGTAGTGACGATAATATGGTCAGGTTTAATCTACAATTGGAGAGGAAGAAGGGTAAATCGGAGGTGTCAGTGTTACAGTTGAATAAAGGGGACTATGGAGCCATGAGGATGGAGCTGGCCAAAGTTGACTGGAAAGATAACCATAGCAGGGATGACAGTAGAACAACAATGGCAGGTATTTCTGGGAATAATACAGAAGGTGCAGGATCAGTTCATTCCAACGAGGAAGAAATATTCCAAGGGGAGTAAGGGGCGGCCGTGGCTGACAAGGGACGTCAGGGACAGTATAAAAATAAAAGAGAAGAAGTACAACGTAGCAAAGATGAGCGGGAAGCCAGAGGATTGGGTAATGTATAAAGAGCAACAGAAGATAACTAAAAAGGCAATACAGGGAAAAAAAGATGGGGTACGAAGGTAAGCTAGCCAAGAATATAAAGGAGGATAGTAAAGCTTCTTTAGGTATGTGAAGAGGAAAAAATTAGTTAAGACCAAAGTTGGACCCTTGAAGACTGAAAAAGGTGAATTTATTATGGTGAACAAGGAAATGGCAGATGAGTTGAACAGATACTTTGGATTCGTCTTCACTAAGGAGGACACAAACAATCTTCCTGATGTACTTGTGTGCAGAGGATCTGGACTGATGGGACCGATGGCTGATAAATCCCCAGGGACTGATAGTCTGCATCCCAGGGTACTTAAGGAAGTGGCTATAGAAATTGTGGATGCATTGGTGATAATTTTACAATGTTCTATATATTCAGGATCAGTTCCTGTGAATTGGATGGTAGCTAATGTTATCCCACTTTTTAATAAAAGCGGGAGAGAGAAAACAGGGGATTATAGACCAGTTAGCCTGACATTGGTGGTGGGTAAGATGCTGGTCAATTATAAAAGATGAAATAGTGGCACATTTGGATATCAGTAATAGGATCAGTCTGAGTCAGCATGGATTTACGAAGGGGAAATTGTGCTTGACTAATCTTCTGGAATTTTTTGAGGATGTAACTAGGAAAATGGACAAGGGAGAGCCAGTAGATGTAGTGTTCCTGGACTTTCAGAAAGCATTTGATAAGATCCCACATAGGAGATTATTGGGCAAAATTAGGGCACATGGTAGAGTGCTGACATGGATAGAAAATTGGCTGGCAGACAGGAAACAAAGAGTAGGGATTAACGGGTCCATTTCAGAATGGCAGGCAGTGACTAGTGGGGTACCGCAAGGCTCGGTGCTGGGACAGCAGCTATTTACAATATACATCAATGATTTAGATGGATTCAAAGTAACATTAGCAAATTTGCAGATGACACAAAGCTGGGTGGCAGTGTGAACTGTGAGGAGGATGCTATGAGAATGCAGGATGACTTGGACAGGTTGGGTGAATGGGCAGAAGCATGGCAGATGCAGTTTAATGTGGATAAATGTGAGGTTATCCACTTTGGAAGCAAAAACAGGAAGGCAGATTACTATCTAAATGGTCTCGTTGGAAAAAGGGGAAGTACAATGGGATCTGGGGATCCTTGTTCATTGAATGAAAGTAAGCATGCAGGTACAGCAGGCAGTGAAGAAAGCGAATGGCATGTTGGCCTTTATGACAAGAGGAGTTGAGTATAGGAGCAAAGAGGTTCTTCTGCAGTTGTATAGGGCCCTAGTGAGACCACACCTGGAGTATTGTGTGCAGTTTTGGTCTCCTAATTTAAGGAAGGACATTCTTGCTATTGAGGGAGTGCAGCGCAGGTTTACAAGGTTAAATCCGGGGATGGCGGAACTGTCATATGCTGAGAGAATGGAGCAGCTGGGCTTGTATACTCTGGAGTTTAGAAGGATGAGAATGGATCTTATTGAAACATAAGATTACTAAGGGTTTGGACACGCTAGAGGCAGGAAGCATGTTCTTGATGTTGGGGTATTCCAGAACCAGGGGCCACAGTTTAAGAATAAGGGTTAAGCCATTTAGAACGGTGATGAGGAAACACTTTTTCTCACAGAGAGTTTCAAGAGAGAGATAGATAGGGCTATTAAAGATAGCGGAGTCAGTGGATATGGGGAGAAGGCAGGAACGGGGTACTGATGGGGGATGATCAGCCATTATCACATTGAATGGCGGTGCTGGTTCGAAGGGCCGAATGGCCTACCCCTGCAGCTATTGTCTATTATCTATCCATATTGTGTAAAACTTAAAAGAGCTCACCGAGCAATGCCACATATAATGCCTTTGAAAGTCTATAAAGACTTGGTAAATTCATGAAAAGCAGTACAAATAACGTAACGTTGAAAGAAACCATAAAAGAACTCCACATATATCATGGGTACTGTACTCCAATGACCTCTCTAATTTTGAATTGTAACTTGGATGCACATGTATATCTCCCTAATTATGATGACTTTCACTGGGAGCTTGTTCCCAGCTACACAGGTGAATCATTTCCGCTCGCAGTTTGCCTGCAAGCAGTTCTTTAACTTTTAAATGTTACTGAATTGTACAGTTTTATTTAACTCCAGATGATCACTCAGAGTTGTCTGTTCCTACATGTAAAGAGCATAAGTCCTGTCTGCAAGATTTACAAGTTCCTGAAGTTTACCTGTGACAATTTAATTGATGCAACTCTTTCCACTACCATTGCTTTTGATTGTACCATCAATATCTTATTCTCGACTCTTTACTATAAAGCTGTGAGATTATATCTTCTTAACCTTGCGACAACTAATTAGTCTCTTGTCCTTTCCATGGATGTCATCATGCTGGATGTTTTGACATTTATAATATTTAAGTATTTTGGTAGAAAATTTCCAAAGCAGATGAATGGATTTCACTCCAGCAACATGAACATGTGAAACATTTTAGCAATGAACTCAGATTTGGTGGAACCAGTGATGCGATTTCTCCATTAATTTGTATGTCTTACACATAGGGAGCGTTAGAGATTCAGAGAAGGAAACGGACACTCATTTTGTTCAGCTCACAGAATACTTGGAAAGTTCAGTTAAGAGCTCCTTGGTTCTCATAGCATGCTGGGATTAGTGAAATAAAAATGATTAATTAAAATTAATCAGTTGCTGTGTGTGAAAGTCACAAAACTGCTTTTACAATGCACTGATCTGACCTCTTTCATATTGCTTTGTTTTGGGTTAAATATCTTGCTGTAAATTTAGCCTCACCATTAACTTAAAGCCAATATTTTGAATGCAATCAAACCAATTGAAAAATCTGTCCTAGTGCTAAAATATTAACTCAGTGAATTATTATTTGAGTACTGGATTTTATGGCAAGATGTTTTCCCAGCTGTATGGTGGTGAAGATAGACACTAAAAGCTGGAGTAACTCAGCGGGCCAGGCAGCATCTCTGGAGAAAAGGAATAGGTGATGTTTCGGGTCGAGACCCTTCTGCAGTTTAGATAAACCTTTCAAAGCACAGTACTATTGATGTGCCATTTACCATGTTGGACTACAGAAGCTAGGAAACATGCTAAGTTATAGTGAAATTCACCAGGATATTGATTAGGAGGATTGAACACAATGCAAAATGGTTAAAAAAAACAACTCTTTTTGTAAAAGTTCGGGATGATTTGCGAACAGTATAGGATTGGAGTTTGTATGTTCTCCCCGTGGAGTTTGTATGTTCTCCCCGTGGAGTTTGTATGTTCTGCCTGTGGAGTTTGTGTGTTCGCCCCGTGGAGTTTGTATGTTCTCCCCATGGAATTTGTATGTTCTCATTGTGACCACATGTTTTTTTCTGGATGCTCCAGTTTCCTCCTACATTCCAAAGACGTGCAAGTTTGTAGGTTAATTGGCTTTTGTAAATTGTTCCTAGAGTGTAGGATAGAACTAGTGTACAGGTAATTGATGGTTGGCACGGACACGGTGGGCCGAAGGGTCTGTTTCCATGCTGTATCTCTAAACTAAACTAAATAAATTAAACTAAACAGTGCAGGCAGACTGTATCATTGTGTAGCTATCTATCCTCGTGAATCAACGTACTAGTCCTGACAGTTGCTCTCTAGCAAGAGAATATGGAACTTTATTGAGGGAGCAACTGACGGTGGACAAACTGTAGATGTTGCAAGCATCTTTGGCTCCTATTTGGAAACAGGCCAACATAAGAGTTTTGGTGATGATTAGCAGCACAATGGGCAGAACATTCTTTGCCAAGACCGGGAGCTGATGGCATCTTTGAGAAATTGATTTTAAAGGACAGATGCTCTGTTCTGTTCCACATTGAAGTTCATCTGGGAGATGTGCAGCACAGTGACGGAGTGGCAGAGTTGCTGCCATACTGAGACTGAGTTCGACTCCTTCTATGGATGCTGTCTGTACGGAATTTGGATATTCTCCCTGTGACTGCATAGGTTTTGTCCAGGTACTCTGGTTTCCTCCCACGCTCCAAAGATGCACAGGTTTGCAGGTTAATTAACTTTGGTAAATTGAAAATTGTCCCTAGGATAGTGTTAGGGTACGGGGTGATCGCTAACACTGGTGTGGACTTGGTGGGCCGAAGGGCCTGTTTCGGTGCTGTTTCACTGAAGTCTAGAGTCTAAAGTGCTCCTTGAACACCCTGGGTGGATATGGCCATACGCAGTCCTTGGTTCTCATCCAAATTCCAGCATTTTACCATGTTTGCTTATTCTCCTGAATATTCTGGGAGCACCTAGATTATGCAAGATGTTGAAGTCCAGACTGTAGATGCACCAATTCTTGTGACATTGAACATTAAAGCTCTAGAATTCTGCAAGGTGGTTTCTAACAACCAAACACCAATTAACCTTTCAGTAGGTAGAAACAAGGAGCCACACATTCTCGTTTATAAAAATAGAGAACTTTCGAGGAAACTGACTATCTTTGATCGGACTTTACTGGATTTTATCTTGCACTAAACGTTATTCACATTATTCACTTTACCATCTATCTGGATGGCTTGATTTTAATCATGTATTGTCTTTCCGCTTTCTGGTTAGCACGCAACGAAAGATTTTCACTTTCTTATCTTGGTCATACTACCTATTCTTTGTTCCTGCTGTCTAACTAAAGTACAATCTTGTATTAATTTAAAAGATGAATTATGGGAGTAAAATGTATGGTTAATATGTGATTTTAGCAGAAAACTGTTAGTGGATGATTTGGAGCAAATGATTTTGGAGCTTACCCCAGATATTTATCTTCGTTTAATCAAACATTAATGTTGTTGAAGTCAACTGCTGTGTGTTTTCTAGGGAAATGCTGGATGTCATAAGTTGATTTTAGCTAATGTAATGAAGGAACAAAGTTAAAAGAGACAATATGGATAAGTAGCACCCAAAATGGTTTCTCAGTGTTTCTGTATGTTGTCCGAGCTGTGGCACTCGATCAGAGTTGCAGAGGTCGGCCTGGCCAGGCGATGTGTCGATGCCCTTTATTGCTGCTCCGACACGATGTGCCACTGCAAGCCATATCCGTTCCATGGGCCCAGTCACTTGGAGCCCCAGGCTGCTTCAGTGCCCCCAGTGGCCGACTCCGCTGACCCGATCACTCCAACGCCTCCTCGACATCGGGAGAACCACAGATCGTTTACCAGCATCATTCTTTACCTACCTCCACTGCCACTGCCATCTTGGAGGATATGAAAAGCTAAGGTCCACATCTATCTGGGGCAGAGAGTATTAGTGATTCACCATCTCCTGCAAGAAGTATTTTTTATAAGGACCACATTCATAAATAACCAGCCCTTTGTAAACTTGAACATGTTTACTCTTATTACTTTCTCACCATTATACATACAGTGATGTCAATAATTGACCCTTTCAACCTCCTCACAGGGGCAAGGTTTCCAGATGCACACAACCTCACCTATTTTTTTTGTTACTGCTCTGGGATCCCACATGTTCAGAGGAAGAAGGTTGAAGGAGTGGATAACACAAGTAATTGATTCAGTTTTCAGAAGGAAGGATATTTAGAATGATCAAAGATGGGTGCAAAACATTTCAGTGGATCTTATTGCTGAGAATTTGCTTTCACCAGTGGACAGCCTCAAATTATGGGCCTGTCCCACAGTCGATTTTTTTGGGTGACTGCAGGCGATTGCTGCATAATTTTCAACATGTTGAAAATGTTTCTCAGACAGTGGTGACAATTTTTGCAGTCGTTGGTTGTCGTAGGTGTCGTAAGTTGACGTAGGTACTGTCGTATATATCCAGAGATGTTTGATCGGGTTCAAGTCCGGGCTCTGGCTGGGCCACTCAAGGACATTCACAGACTTGTCACAGAGCCACTCCTGCATTGTCTTGGCTGTGTGCTTAGGGTCATTGTCCTGTTGGAAGGTGAACCTCCGCCCCAATCTGAGGTCCAGAACGCTCTGGAGCAGGTTTTCATCAAGGATCTCTCTGTACTTTGCTCTGTTCATCTTTCCGTCGATCCTGACTAGTCTCCCAGTTCCTGCTGCTGAAATACAACCCCACAGCATGATGCTGCCACCACCATGCTTCACCGTAGGTATGGTATTTGCCAGGTGATGAGCGCTGCCTGGTTTCCTCCAGATGTGATGCTTGGCATTCAGGCCAAAGAGTTCAATCTTAGTTTCATCAGACCAGAGAATCTTGTTTCTCATGGTCTGAGAGTCCTTCAGGTGCAGCTCTGTCAGAGTGACCATCGGGATCACCTCCCTGACCAATGCCCTTCTCCCGAGATTGCTCAGTTTGGCCGGTGAGTCCTGGTGGTTCCAAAATTCTTTCATTTAAGAATGACGGAGGCCACTGTGGTATTTGGGACCTACAATGCTGCAGAAATTGTTTTATACCCTTCCCCAGATCGGTGTCTTGACACAATCCTGTCTCGGAGGTCTACGAACAATTCCTTCATCTTCATGGCTTGGTTTTTGCTCTGACATGCACTGTCAACTGTGGGACCTTATATAGACAGGTGTGTGCCTTTCTAAATCATGTACAAACAATTTAACTTACCACTGGTGGACTCCAATCCAGTTGTAGAAACATCTCAATGATAATCAATAAAAACGGGATGAACCTAAGCTCAATTTTGAGTGTCATAGCAAAGGGTCTGAATACTTATGTAATGTGATATTTCTGTTATTTCTTCTTAATTACTTTGCAAAATTTTCTAAACACCTGTTTTCGCTTCTTCACTCTGGGGTATTGTGTGTAGATTGATATAGAAAAATGAATTTAATCCATTTGAAAATAAGGCTGTAATGTAAAAAAATGTGGAAAAAGTGAAGGGGTCTGAATACTTTCTGAATGCACTGTTTCTTTGATCGGACTTTACTGGGCTTTATCTAGCACTAAACGTTATTAGACAATAGACAATACGTGCAGGAGTAGGCCATTTGGCCTTTCGAGTCAGCACCGCCATTCAATGTGATCATGGCTGATCATCCCCATCTTTCTCTTTACCATGTATCTGTACATTGGATGGCTCGATTGTAATCCACTGGTTGGTTAGCACAGAACAAATGCCTTTCACCTCTGTACAAATGACAAAAAAATTAACTCAACTCATGTCAGACTAGTGCACGTAGATGGATTGTGTAGGAAGGAGCTGCAAATGTTAGTTTACACCGAAGATAGACACAAAATGCTGGAGTAACTCAATGGGACAGGCAACATCTCTGGATAGAAGGAATGGGTGACATTTGAGGTCGATATCCTTCTTCAGGCCCGTCAGAAGAAGCGTCACGACCCGAAGACATAGAAATTAGGTGCAGGAGTAGGCCATTCAGCCCTTCGAGCCTGCACCGCCATTCAATATGATCATGGCTGATCATCCAACTCAGTATCCCGTACCTGCCTTCTCTCCATACCCTCTGATCCCCTTAGCCACAAGGGCCACATCCAACTCACTCTTAAATATAGCCTATGAACTGGCCTCAACTACCCTCTGTGGCAGAGAGTTCCAGAGACTCACCACTCTCTGTGTGAAAAAAGTCTTTCTCATCTCGGTCTTAAAGGATTTCCCCCTTATCCTTAAGCTGTGACCCCTTGTCCTGGACTTCCCCAACATCGGGAACAATCTTCCTGCATCTAGCCTGTCCAACCCCTTAAGAATTTTGTAAGTTTGACCGAAAGGTCATCCATTCCTTCTCTCCAGAGATGCTGCCTGTCCCGCACATAGACGGATAATGATGCACAAGTAAGCAAAGGAGGCAAAAACTGGAAATGGTCACGAATAATATCAAATATTTGTGAGGCAGGAATATTAGGAAGAGGCAGGAATATTGGGAACTAAACATTATTCCCTTATGTATCTATACACTGTGAATGGATTGATTGTAATCATGTATTGTTTTTCCGCTGCTTGGTTAGCACGCAACCAAATCTTTTCACTGCACTTCAGTACACGCGACAATAAAGTAAACTGAACTGAACTATCTTAAGATAAAGGAGAAGGGACGGGTGGGGCCGCCTGTAGAAGCACATTCTTTGGTTAGATAGATGTGTTGTTCACTAATATGATAGTAAGATTAAACGAGAACTTACCAGTTCGAAGTTTGATCGTTATTTTATGAGGAGTAACGATGAGGGATTACGTGAAGAAGCCCGCCTGGCGCTGGAACGGCATACTTCAAAGCAGCGGCATGAAAAACACAGAACATAATAGCCGGAGAAAGATAGTAAGGCTCAACATAGATTTAGAACTACCAGATGATCATTTATTTTATGAGGGTCGGGAGTGGAGGGCACGTAATCCCTCATCGTTACTCCTCATAAAATAACGATTGAAAACTACGAACTGGTAATGTTCTCGTTTAATCTTACAATTTTACTTCGGAGTCACGTGAGTGACTACGTGAAGATTTTGAAGCTTTCTGTGTTTTTCATGTCGTAGACTTCTTCCATAACGACACTCTGGCTCACACAATAAAGTAATGAGCAAAATAACACATATTTTTTCCCCCCAAACATTGGCCTCAAGTTATGTTGATAAATTATTTCACATTATAAAAGAATAAAAGTAATGCCCTATCTATTGAAAGGCAAGTGTATCACAAAATATATCAATTGATATATATAATTTGATGGTATGAACAAAGCAACAATTATAGAGAACCCAACACTCATGTCCAATCGTGACACAATGACTGATTTCATTTAATGTAATAATATTTTACACCCTCCTGTTGGCCTTGCATCTTTGCTCAAACGACTCATTCCTGTGCCATTCCTGTGAATGTATCTACCTCCTTAACAGAGTAATTTTCCACATTTCAGTATCTAGTTCCACTGAGTGTTATTCAATGTTTAACCATCTAGAATACATTTCTTTAGAACCATCAGTTTTACTGAACGTAATGTGGTTTTTTGTGTGTAATAAATAGTGCTGTCTCATTACCACAGAGACTCTTAGTTACTTTAACATATTTCATCAATGTTCACACACACACACACACACAATTTAAGGCCGACAGGATATGCTTATAGGTTTACCTTGGTTCCATGCTTATAGGTTTACCTTGGTTCATGGTCTGATTTGTTTGGTAAATTCATAAACATATATGATAATGTAATCTGTATCCACATATAATTATAACAATATTTACAATATTTGCACTCTTATCTTGATACTAAAGTCATCAGCATTATTACTTTCAATGTTAACTTTTTTGAATCATTGATAGAACTGGAGTCCATTGCCTAAGGCAATTCAGGACTATATTGATCTCCAGACTTATGTATTGCAATTTTGGACAGATTATATATACACATATACATATATATACTTATATTGTATATCTAATATATATCCCTTTTCATATCGGGATTTACGAATGAACCTGATAACTTTTTGGTTAGTATATTGTCCGTAAATAGGACGAAAACACTCTGAGCCCTATTATTGGCTCTATCAATTAGATACTCAGAAAAAATGCAATCCACAAGAACTCACATATATCTAATATGACAAATATTTTAATTTACTGTATACACAGACTTCCAATTTTCTTATAAATATTGTTGTTTTTTTTTTTTCCTCTGCAAATTGCAGTATAACACTTCTTTATACATCATTATTTTATTGTTATGTGTTATATTAGTTAAACATCATAGACTTCTTTGACCATTAAACTATTGTAATGGTCTGATCAACATGCAGATAGTCCATTCATATTTTCATATTATGGATGCCTTTGTATAACAATAAATTACTGCAACTATGGAATATCACAAGTGGTTCAACATCACACAATATTTATGAAACATGAAGGATCGTTTTAGACCACCAAATTGCGTCTGACATGTTTTGCTATTTTTTCATCAGACATTGCCCTATCAGACAAAAATGAGGAACATAAAAAACCCATTTTTCCTCATGTAATTGAGAGAAAAGCATCCACCTTTCCTGTTCTGGTTTACCCACGAGAATATTGAAAATTGGTTATTTAATTGTATACAACCAGATTAATTGTAAATAATCCATATTAATGACAATGTATTTTCCCCCCTTAATGTTAGTCTGTGATAACATTCTCTCTTTCTTAGAGAAAACAGCTGGACTAAACATTTTAGAATATGCCACATCTGTTTACTCAGATAATCACATGATTATTATTTTACTTATCTTATGTGATTTATATATGCCACATCCGTGGTATTGTACACCTTGTTATGACCTGGACACTACCATAATAGAACAATCGATATTTTAATCCATAATTCTATAATTATAATTCAATTAAATTAATACAAATGTTTGGAGAATTTCTTAGGACAATTCATTTGCATTTACCTGGTTATTAATGTCCGTAGTCCCAACAAAGAGACGTATCAATTATCTTTATTAATAATAGATAATATTTTTATCTTACCCAAATATTCACAGAAAACTGTCATCATCTGTTAATTACTTGCTTCAGCTTGCAACAGCTGCTAAGCCTATAGTTGAAGCAACTTGTGAACCCCTTTTTTTTTTTAATCCATTACTTTAATAATGATAATGATCTTTTGGTATTTGTATAAGCCTCTCATTAAAGGCATACATATTCTTATAATCTTCTGTATTTCTTCTTTTTGGAGGCTTTATTTACTCTTACCTAGGCTCCTTTTCTACTGGAGGGACAAAGATGTCAACAAAAACCATAAAGACATTTTGTATCAGGAACAATTTTTTCCCCATCTTATGGTGCTGAATTACTCCTAAAAATAGTAATTTATGAATATTATTGAATGCCTAAAACATAGGCTTTATGTGATGGGTCAAGTCCTTTGCCTTCAACAAACTTGTAATTGCAGCACTAATTTGCAGCTGACTATAATTTAAATGTGATCAAGATAACCATGACCATGTCCTCTAGTGCAAGTGCTGATCTTATCAGTGCAATTGTTCTTCCAGTATTCCGTTTAACAGCCTTAAACTGGATTTAATCCTTTAGACAATGTTTAACTTGCACTGCTTGACCCATTTTAAATTAATTTCAAGCACCTGTAATATTGATAAACACTTTGTTAATAACAACTGTATTTTCAATGTTGAAGATGTCATTTTAATAAAAAATGTTCTTACACTGTGAAAGTGTTATATGAAACGATGTTTTTGGTATTGTTTATACCATCACATCTGTACACTGAGGTAATTTAAAAATAATATATATATGTACGTACCCCTTGTTTATTGGAGTTACTTTGGGTGCAAACCTAAAATCAAATTTTTACGTTTTCTTATACAGGTGAACCAATCCTTTCTAATTTTTTGTAGTCCTTAGTTATATTAAATTAATGATCATAATACACCTGTAATCCCCCACAATCGGAGATTTCATGAATATAATTTGTAACATTGTTTGCACAACTCTTCACGTACTTCAGGCCTTCCTTTCCCAATTATATTGGTTCGGATAAGGCTATGTTTCATTATGTTTATTTATCATAACTTTCTGCCTAGTTTTGATCAATTATCAAATCTTTATATTGGATCATAATTTTTTCCCCCCAAAGTTTAAAAGACCAATAGTCCTGTTCTTTTGTTCAATCAATACTTTGAATAATCAATTTATGAGGCAGGTTTTATTCCATAATAATCAGGATTTTAACATAACCTGATTTGATCTGCAAATCTAGAGTGGCAATTTGGTCCCTAAATATTATATGTTTCTTCCCATTGAGCTCCACAAACTGATGGCCAATTAATTTTCCTTTAAATGTTTGGTTATTTTGCACAATATTTTATTTGTTTTCCATTGAATGGGAAATGCCATGCACCATTTGAAATACTTTTTAAAATCGTATTTCCTTATATCTCATCTATTGGTGACATGGATATCTAACACGGATTCACCGTTGATATCTTTATAACTTAAAAGTTTTGATCATATTTGCTGTTTCACTATAAACAGGCTTGGTGAGGCCAAAATTTTTTATTTTTTTTTTTTTTTTTTGCATATGTATTTTTCATGGTCTAACTCATACTTCAGGTATCAAACCTAGTACACTTATATATATTTTTTGTGCTGAAGTGTACTGAGAGGGGTAAATTGAAAACATAAAAAGTTTTATTATTATTCTGCTGTTTTTAATCATGACAGCTTTAGTGAGAGACCAATTAATTTTTGTTTTCCATGGTTATTTTCCATGGCCTCACTTCTTATTCAGGTGTTGTACTTACAACACCTGAATAAATATATATATATATTTATTTTATTTTATTTTATTTTATTTATTTTTTCCTTGGTGCTGTGGTGGGTACTTCATGACCAGCCACCACTATCAGTGCATTTTTAGGGTCAGTTTTCCATTTTATTTTTATTGCCCTTATTACTCCTGAGTTTTTCCTCAAGGAGACTACCTTCAAATATCTGAGGTAGATATTCCCACCATAATTCATCATATATATTAATATATGAAACCCCTTTAGGGTAGGTTAGGGAATGTTTTGGCCTTTTAAAGGGGGCCCTTTTTGGCTTGAATTCTTATTTTAACTTTATTTTTGGAATCTTTTTTGCCGTTTTTTTTCCATTATTTTTTCAGCCATTAACCTTTTTTAGTCTGAAGGCCTTCTATTGTATTGAATTTTTAAAATTATGGCCGTTTCTGACTTTATAAAATTTTCCCCCCCCCCCCCCCCCCCCCCCGTGCCAAAAGTTTGTGGAGCGACTAAAAAATCTTTCTAATGTAATTTTGACGGCCACCGGTATCGGAACCGCTCCGTAATCTTCCCGTTCCGATCGCTCCCCTTAGGACGTTCTTTTTTAAACTCCGTTGTTTTTCAACTTATTTTTTACTTTTAAATTAGTTTTAAATTCTGGTATTCAGTACCAGCCACGGAGTTTTTTAGACCCTGAAAGTGTTTTTCCCCTGCACTTACCTGCGGGCCCGTACCTACCGCTGTCGAAGAGCTGCCTCTGCAGCTCTTGCTCTGCCGTCAGCGTCGACGTAATGCCGTTCCAGCGCCAGGCGGAGCTTCTTCACGTAGTCACTCACGTGACTCCGAAGTAAAATGTTGGATATATATCATGTTTACTAGCATCTCTGGAGAAAATGGATGGGTGACGTTTCGGGTGGGGACCAGAAACTTCACCTATCCATTTTCTCCAGAAATGCCGCCTGACCTGCAGAGTTACTCTCGCATTTGTTGTCGATCTTTGATATAAACCAGCATCTTCAGTTTTTTTAATTTATATTTTATAAGAAATATGTGGATTAGGTGGAAGCTGTGCGTCTCACAATTCAGACTTGCTAGAGAAACCTGTGGAACTCGAAACCCTTGGTTTGACTGCATACGGGTGTCCACAAAGGGGGCTAACATGATCAAGGAGCTGAAAAATAAATATAGACAGGGATCTTGGACTAGATTGGCAGTGTGACCCCAGGCTAGCATATTTGATACTAGTAAGACATAATATTGAGATGTAAGTGTTTATCTGTTTCATGTTCTTTGAATAAATATTATAGTCTGTACCATTTCTCAATTTTCTGATCATTTACTTAACGACTGGAGTCAGTTATTAAAGATGGGATAGCAGCACATTTGGAAAGTGGTGAAATGATTGGACAAAGTCAGCATGGATTTACGAAAGGTAAATCATGTCTGACGAATGTTATAGAATTTTTTGAGGGTGTAACTAGTAGAGTGGATAAGAGAGAACCAGTGGATGTGTTATATCTGGACTTTCAGAAGGCTTTCGACAAGGTCCCACACAAGAGATTAGTATACAAACTTAAAGCACATGGTATTGGGGGTTCAGTATTGATGTGGATAGAGAACTGGCTGGCAGACAGGAAGCAAAGAGTAGGAGTAAACGGGTCCTTTTCAGAATGGCAGGCAGTGACTAGTGGGGTACCGCAAGGCTCATTGCTGGGACCCCAGCTATTTACAATATATTTTAATGATTTGGACGAGCGAATTGAATGCAACATCTCCAAGTTTGCGGATGACACAAAGCTGGGGGGCAGTGTTAGCTGTGAGGAGGATGCTAGGAGGCTGCAAGGTGACTTGGATAGGCTAGGTGAGTGGGTAAATGCATGGCAGATGCAGTATAATGTGGATAAATGTGAGGTTATCCACTTTGGTGGTACAAAAACAGGAGGGTAGACTATTATCTGAATGGTGGCCGATTAAGAAAAGGGGAGATGCAACGAGACCTGGGTGTCATGGTACACCAGTCATTCAAAGTAGGCATGCAGGTGCAGCATGCAGTGAAGAAAGCGAATGGTATGTTGGCATTCATAGCAAAATGATTTGAGTATAGGAGCTGGGAGGTTCTACTGCAGTTGTACAGGATCTTGGTGAGACCACACCTGGAGTATTGCGTACAGTTTTGGTCTCCATATCTGAGGAATGACATTCTTGCCATAGAGGGAGTGCAGAGAAGGTTCACCAGACGGATTCCTGGGATGTCAGGACTTTCATATGAAGAAAGACTGTACGCGCTAGAATTTAGAAGATTGAGGGGGGACCTTATAGAAACTTACAAAATTCTTAAGGGGTTGGACAGGCTAGATGCAGGAAGATTGTTCCCAATGTTGGGGAAGTCCAGAACAAGTGGTCACAGTTTAAGGATAAGGGGGAAATATTTTAGGACCGAGATGGGGAAAACAGAGAGTGGTGAGTCTCTGGAATTCTCTGCCACAGAAGGTAGTTGAGGCCAGTTCATTGGCTATATTTAAGAGGGAGTTAGATGTGGCCCTTGTGGCTAAAGGGATCAGGTAGTATGAAGGCAGGTACGGGATACTGAGTTGGATGATCAGCCATGATCATATTGAATGGCAGTGTAGGCTCGATGGGCAGAATGGTCTACTCTTGCACCTATTTTCTATGTTTCTATGACAGTTAGATGGAGGTGGGCAATTATTGGTGGCCATGTGGTTCCTGGATGATACTTTGCCTCTCCAGAGCCAGCATGAAGCAAGCCAATGAGTGGCTATGGAACATTTTGATGGGTCATGATCAACCAAGGTCATCGTTCATTTCAGTACCAGGACATGGGTAGGAAGAGAATGTCGCCCTTAGTATAAACAACTGAGAGAGATTATTAAGCATTGCCTAATGTTGTAATATCTGAATTATCCCAGAGCCACGTGATAGTGAAAGCAGAAATAAGAGGATAGTGGAGGTGAATGAGAGGCTACAAGGAAAGTGCAGGAGGCAGGGTTTAGGATAGCTGAGATAATTTAGGATAATTGAGAAAGTTCTTGAGAATGTGTGATTTGTATGGCAACAGCACCTAGGCCAATATCTTGGTAGGTTTGATGTTGTTAAAGGGGAGAATATAATTAGCTTGGCTGTGAGTCGGGAAACTGAATCTGCATTCAGAATGAATGATAGAATAAGATGGGAAGGTAACTTTTGAGGACAGAACAAATGAAGGCTAATGGGCCTGTCCCATCAGCATGCGACTGCATGCGGCGAGCGCGACCGAACGTGGTCGCTTGAGCCGGACGGCCTCGCGGGGCTGGTCCCGACATCGCGCGGGGCTCTGAAAAACTGACACTGTTCAAAAATCCCGCACGGCAACGGCCTGTCGGCCCGCAGCCGCATTGAGGACATACGCAGCTCCTCGACGGGCGTACGCAGCGTCTTGACGGCATACGCCTAGCGCGTGGCGTTGTGCGATGACATCACCGCCCGATGTGCCATTCTGTTGTTCTAAAAAAAAATCTAAAATAGGCTTCCGGTGGCGCTATGGAGGGCTCGAGGATAACGCCAGCCAGCTCCGCGCAAAAAACAGGAAAAAAACGGGGATTAACGGACCTACCTGCTGCCTGCTGCCTGCTGCCTGCCGTCTCTGCACCGATTGTTGTGAGTGACGTCATCAGGCGCGCGACTAGTTATGTCTACAACACGCAGCCCAACCGAAAAATCAAAAATTCGATCAACCAGGCAGAGACCGGCAGAAGGCCTGACTGAAGCCTCGGATTCAGGTAGGACCTCATCCCAGGAAGATGTGTCGAAAAGAACAGCGAAAAAAACTGAAAGTGAAGAACTTAAAACTTTTATTTCACGTGAAATTGCTGGTTTAAAGGAGGAAATAAACCAGATGAATACTGAAAATGAAAGAATTACAACTTGAAACTAATTCCAATATTAATAACAAGGCTAAGAAAATATCGGAAGGACTTGAAAGAAAAGAAATCACAGAAATGATGAGTGAAATATCAAAGGAGATGAATGATAAGATTGAAAAGGTGAAAACCGACTTGAAAAAAGGCTGAATCCTGTGGAGAAGGTACTGGACCAACAGAAGGCTGGTATAAAAAGCCTTGAAGAACTAGCTGATATAAGTGCTGGGACTACAGCAAAGCTGGTAACAGAAAATGAACGTCTAACGGACTTATTGACCAAAATAACCGAGAAATGTACTGAACTAGAAGGTCGCCAGAGAAGACAAAACCTAAGAATCGCGGGTATTCCTGAAGGGCGAGAGAAAGATGAAGACCCCTGAGAATTTACTGCGAACTTACTGCAAACTTCTCTGGAACAAAAGCCTTTACTAGCCCGAGCACATAGAGTGAGGAGACGTCAGACAAATGCCCCCCCAAGACAAATGATTATAAATGTACAATATGACTACGTCTTGGAGGAGATAATGCGAAAAACTTCGAGAAACAGAAACCTTGTATTTGAAGGACAAAGGATCAGTATCTACCGAGATTACCCAGCAGACGTTTCCAGGAAACGAAAAGCATTTAATGAGTCTAAAAGTCTCCTGAGGGAAGTGGAAAATTTGAAATATGGCCTGATTTACCCAGCTACTTTAAGAGTTACTTTTAACAACAAGGAATATTTCTTCTCCAATCCTGCGGAAGCACTGGACTTTGCCCGGAAGATTAAGACCTGAGAAGGCCTTATCATCGAATATACTGACTTTCATGGACTTTACAAGAATCTACAAGACTCTGCAAGACTTTATAAGACTTTGCAGGTCCGGATGGAACTGGATAACGCTGGATGGAAGCTGGAGAAAGATGTGGATTGGAAACCTCTACATGGATACTAATAATTAGTATAACTTATATTACTAATACAAATAACTAATAGTAAGATTAAAAATCACACTGTTCGAAGTTTTGATCGTTATTTTACGAGGCGTTACGATGAGGGATTACGTGATGAAGAGCCCGCCTCACGCTGGATAAACGGCATTCTTCAAAGCAACGGCATTGAAAAACCAGTACACAAGCCGGAGTAGTAACATAGTAGGGCATCATAAAAAGACTCTTAGTAAACACCATTTGATCATTTATTTTACGAGGGTGGGAAGTGAGGGCACGTAATCCTCATCGAACTCCTGTAAAAATAACGATCAAACTTCGAACAGGTGAGTTCTCGTTTAATCTTACTATTTTACTTCGGAGTCACGAGTGAGTGACTACGTGAAGAGTTTTAAAGCTTTCTGTGTTTTTGTATGTCGTTAGGAAATATCCGTATCGACAGTCGGCTAAGTAAACAAATTACATGCGAACACACAATGTTAGATCTTTTTCACATTAAGTTTTTTAATGGGCTGAAAGACATATATATATACCCTCCTTATATTTGAGGGAAAAATGATTACAAGTGACAAAAGATATCAGTGGACTACTCAGCTGATTATAGCAATTAAATAGCAGAAACAAAGCAGGTGATTATAGTGCTCCCAACACCGCGTGTCCAAAGCTTGTCCATAGTGTGAACAGGTTTGTTGTAGAACTTTGAAAAAGTTTCTTCTTTACTCCACCCTGCGATTTTTAAAAATATGCTCGAGAGGTACGTCCCGCCCCTTCGCCGCGGACGTAGCTTGCCGCCCTGGTGAGTGAGATTTAAGACATCAGTGTTACTCCGCTAAAACCAACACCTGTTTCAACCATTTTGAGATAGTTTGAACTGAAGCTTTTGTGTGTGGCTTTTTGTGCGTAAGCAGCAATGTCTTTTCGTTTCCTCGAAAAGTGGTCCGTCACTTTAATACATTGGTTCAAATGTCTAACCACACACAAAGCAAGCTCAATATGAAAAGCTTGAAAAGTTTTTTTTTTTTCCCCTTTGTTCCAGATCTCCCTGGTCTACTTTGTTTGATCAGATCGTAAACATAGAATACAACGTTATCTGTAGTCACATGCATTACAGTCTAAACGCAACATTTGTAAAGTTTGCACTCTTTGGGCTGAGACCAGTGACATTAACATGACCAATTTCATATGTTAACCTATTCAATGACAACCCTTTAATTGGCGTCCATTCTCTAAATAGAGCAAGTACTATGCTCACATCCCAAATCTCTGTATATTCTAGGTTTTGGCGGATTCATGTGAAAATTCCTTTCATGAATCGTGATATTAATGGATGCGACCCAATTGATTTCTCACCAGTCATAAGTCCTAAATAGGCGACAAGGCACTGCGTGCAGTGTTAATGGCACTGTAACTTAAATGTTGGCCAAAGCGCAAATTGGCAAGGAATTCAAAAACATGAGTAACATTCACATAATCATCAGAATATTTGACTGTGTGCAAAATTCTTCCCATTTCTTAATATGTGTCATATATTGTTTTTTGTGTGCTATCTCGCCATGATGCGCCAATAACTGTCAAGTTTGTCCGACAATCCAGTTCCTGTTGTGGTCTGGTCAAAACTGCAGATTAAACAAAAATTCATATATGCATATAATGGGTAAATCTTCATTTGTTACTGGATTAGTCAAGATATCAATACAGTTAAGATCTGCATATACGGTTCTTTTAATCATATTCAGCATAACTGGGAACCAAGGTTGAGTTGGGCCAATTTGGCACTACCAACAATCCGGAAGCTGAATCTTGCTCTATTTTCTTCAAGCATCTCTGGATCAGAGCAAATGGTGGAAAAGCATAAAAGAACATTTTCCCCCAGTGTAATAAAAATGCATCTACTGCAACTGCGTCCGGATCGTGTTCCAAGACACATAATGAGGCAAATGATGATTAAGCCTGGATGCAAACAAATCAATTTCTGGAAACCCAAAAATCGTCTAACAATATTCTTAAATATTGCTGGCTTAAACATCCATTCCGTATTATCTTTAAAAATCCCGGACCTTTCATCTGCTACCACATTGTCTTTACTGGAGTATAGCTTACTGCAATCCATATCTGCCGACCAATACTCCATGCCATATCTCATTGACCAGACAAACATGATACTGATCCAACTCTCCCCATGTGATTAATGTAAACCACAGCTGTTTTATTGTGTAATTGTATTAACACATGCAGACCTTGTTTAGCACAACAATATGCTTTAAAGCCCATAAAAGGCCCCAATAACTCCAAATAGTTTATACCATACTCTTGGAGAAACACTTGTTCTTCAGTTTTCCAAATTACCTCCACAACTGGAGGATAAATCTGTGGCCCCCCCCCGAGAGCACTAGCATCTGTATGTAAAACCATTTCAGGCTGTTTAAAAATCATAATATTTATTAGCAGCTTGTGGGACATTTTCCTTTTTTAACCCACCATTGTAAATTCCAATACAGCTTCTTTTGTTAATTACATAGGCCTGTCAAATGGCCTGCCTTCTCTTTGAGAGCTTGTATCTTGTACCTTCGAAGATATCAATAATGTAATGAACCAAATTCTACTGCAGGAAATGCTGCTAGCAGTTCACCAATGGTTGTCACCATTTCTCGGATGGAAGGATAAGGTTTTGAATGAGATAATGCAAGTTACCAAAATATCATCGACTTTATCTGTTGGTAAAGGTATTAACATAGTCACTGAGTTAATTACAAACCCCAAAAGTAAATTGTTTGTGCTGTGCTGCAGCTGGGACTTAATTAGATGAATAAGAACCTAGCTTACCACAAAGCTTTAGTAACTGAAACTGAGTCCTCAGCTGACTCCTGATAATCACTAATGACAGAATGTCATGAGATAAGCCATAATGATGTGCATTTTGTGCTCTAATTGGGCTAAACTGGTTTCAACAGTTTCGTAAAGAGTAAAAAGCTGAACTCAGTCCATTTGGCAAAGCTTAACTGCCATAATTGTCAACAACCAATTAAAATTTTAAGTATCACCGAAACCTGATACATAGGTACAGAATAATAGGCGTCTTTTCATCAATCTTAGCATATTAACAACCTGCTGAATTAAATATTTTGCAGTATTCCATGATCCATTTGAACATGTTTGTATTCTACAAACTTATTTAGACCTGTAAGGTCCAGAATACTTCTGCAACCATCATCTGTAATGCCTTCTAACATTAAAGACAAATTTATGCTCGTGTTCAAAATCTTTTCCATTACCTCTTTTCCAGATAATTAGGCAATGTGAACATAAATCTCTGCTTTTTCAATTGCAGAAAACACGAAAAAACATAAGCAGGTTTATTCTGTACAGAGATTAACCTCTTTTTTAAAAGTAATAGTAGTTAATGAAACTGCTCGTAATATACTGATCAAAATAACAGTAACAGTCTTAATAAACTTTTTTGTAATCTCCCTCTAACTGGAGATTAATCCGCAGTTTCTTTAAGCAGAGAACAAGTCTTTAATTCTCTGAATATGAGCGGGTGGTCTCCTTATTCCCTGAATTCGGGTAAGTTTTTGGTTGTGCAATACAATAAAACTTCCTTGACATATTCCTGCCTCTAATTCAATATCAAATCCCCTTCTGGGCAAAAATACCTTCGTCTAAAGACGAAGGTTTCATGCAGCTAAAATATTTAGCTTTTCATCCAATTTCAATAAGTTAGGCAGATTACTCCAAACAGATAACCAAGAGCTTTAAAACACCACTTGCTCGACACAGGTATGCAACCTTGGGTGAAAAAATGGGCCAAATAGCCCATTTATATTATATAAAATTTCATAGAAAGAATTGCACAATAGCGGCTTTATTTTATGTTTTCCTTTCATCTGCCAAAAGCCATAATAGCAAGCAGAATAATTTGTGAGGATTTTTAAACCTCACTATTTGACGCTCTCATATTTGGAGTCATGGATGCCCATATTAACGGATAAACCGTAGGCTCTTCCAATGAGGCACAATTTCCTGTGCTGTGCAATTTTAATATTTCAATCATCACAGAATCATGAAGTTGGTGAGATACCATATATATATGTTGTCAGCTAGGGATTTCTTCCATAGCCTCACCACTTCCTTCATATATAGCAAACCTTTTTGCTATTCAGGCATTTTTGGCTCTTTTCATATTTTTTTCATTTTATTTTTATTTTATTTTGTTGGTGTGCTTTCAAAAATGCAAATCACCATCAACAGGTCTGCCTTCTGCAGCCCTAAATCAATTGGGATTTCATCCCATGAGACTTCTTTCGGCCCAAAATCCTGGGTCCGGAGTTCCAACTTTCCAATTAGGCCCATGGCCATATTCAGAATAATTAAACCCCTCAGGGTAATCTTAGGAACCTTCAGGGTACTTTGACCCTAGTCTCATAATTATTTGGAGAACTTTCTCCATATGCTCCATAATCAGTTCCACATAGTTTACTTATCTGGAGGACTTTTTCAATGTCAGAGTCATCAGAACCACGGGCCTCTCAGATTTTTTATTTTATTTTATTTTCCATTTTTCATTATTCGGGAGCATTTCTCTCCGTGGTTATCATTTTGTAAACTAATTCGCTAACGGGTATATCTGCGGCCACCGTATCGGAACCGGCTCCGCACTAGCTTTCCCGTATATTTATTTTTCACCCCAGGAAGCATTTAAAACCGCGAATATAAGTTTACTTCATCATCTGTGCTTATCCAGCACTAATATGACTTCTGACCTGATTTAATATATTTCCTATACTACTGGACCTACCCAGCGCCCGCTAAGAATCCCAACTTTACTGTTCTTACCTGCGGGCCGTTCCGACCGCTGCGAGGAGCTGCTCCTTACTGCAGCTCCACCTTCTGCCGTCAGCGTCGACGGT
Organism: Okamejei kenojei; assembly: GCA_035221665.1. Lineage (NCBI taxonomy): Eukaryota > Metazoa > Chordata > Chondrichthyes > Rajiformes > Rajidae > Okamejei > Okamejei kenojei. Next base: position 35,331,455 of record CM069131.1, on the reverse strand, counting down.
CATGCCGTTACCAGCGTGAGGCGGGCTCTTCTTCACGTAGTCACTCACTGACTCCGAAGTAAAAATACATATTAAAAATCACACTGTGGTATTTTCACTAATCACTATTTTACTAAATAAATAATAACTAAAAATATCAAAATACTGTATCACTTATTAATTAAATTAATTATTATTACTAATAACTAATGTTCTTTATGTTTGGAATGATTAGAGTCAAATATAGAGCCATTTCATTTGGAGATTTTTCTTTACACTAGTAATTTTCATTTTTATTTCTTATTTTTCTTTCATCTTATATGGTTTTTTATACTTAGATTTTCAAATACGTTTTAAATATATGTATTTTCATATTTTCAATTATTATAATCTGAAATTGTTTTTTTTCTTTTTTTAATGTAATACCCCCGGTAAAATATCATCATGGAATAATAATTCCAAAAAAAACAGGGAGCTGGTTATGTTAGTTAAACATCAACTACGGAAGTCGGTAGATGTTAGCCCATGCTAGTATGGCTAGCGCTAACTACAATAATACTAGATGTTGTTTTTTCTTCCCTTTGTGCACTATACTAACCTCTTAATCTATCCTCTCTTCTTTTCTTTTATAAACTATTATTGTTTTTTTTCAGTTTGAATGGTTATATATTGGATCAAAGGAGATGTACACGTGAGAGGCATTCACGGGACCTTAAAATTCATCTATTCGGTGTTCGGGTGTAAGGTCGGGTTCTGTTCGGCTGAACCATCGGCTCTATTGCAGACCCCCATAGACAAAAGATGCAAGACTTAAAAATGAATATGGGGAATGAAGGAATAACGTTTTGTAGTTGGAACGTTAAAGGTATTAATGAACCAATTAAGAGAGGTAAAGTATTAACACATTTAAAAGCAATTAAAGGTGATGTAATTTTTATTCAAGAAACCACTTAAAAAAAGATGCCGAATATAGACTTATGCGTATAAGTCTTCTTTTACGCATAAATCAAGAGGTGTAGCAATATTATTTCGCAAAGGCATTTTATTTAAACATACATCAACTATAACTGATAACGATGGCAGATACATTATTGTAATAGGAGAATTAAATGCACAAAAAATGATTTTTGTTAATGTATATGGACCAAACTTTGATAGTCCATTGTTTTTCAAGAAAATATTTAACAATATCCCGGAGTTAACACAATATAACCTAATAATTGGAGGAGATTTAAATTGTACACTAGATCCTTACTTGGACAGATCTACACGACAAAGGAAAACCAAATCACATTCCAGTGACTTATTAAATGCATATATGGAAACTACTAATATTAAAGATGTTTGGAGAGTAGAAAATCCCACTGGATGAGAATATTTCTTTTATTCGCCGGTACATAAAACCTACTCAAGAATAGATTACTTTTTGGTCGATGCCAAACTTATTTCACTCCACTTATTAATTCTAAATATCACAATATTTTAATTTCAGATCATGCACCTTTAACATTTAAGATTAAAATAAATGGTAAAACAAGAAAAAAACGGGGACAGTGGAGATTTTAATCCACAAATTTTAAAAAACAAAAATAACTCAGGAATACATTACAGAACAGATTAAGATTTTCTTCGAAACAAATGATAAACCGGGAAATATCTTGTTCCTTATTATGGGAAACGTTTAAAGCATATCTCCGGGGAATCATGATTTCCTCTCAAGCATTTTATAATAAAAAGAATCGAAAGGATCAACAAGAACTGGAAAAGGAGATTAAACAATTAGACATAGAGAAATGCAGCTAATCCATCCATAATATTACATAATAAAATTGCACGCATTTAAATATAAATTAAAATAAATATATTCAGATCAAGTTGTAAAACTTTATCAACCATACTAAAACAATTACAGTTTGAATTTGGAGATAAACCTCAAAAATTATTGGCTCGCCAATTAAGGAAGATGGAGGCAGGAAAAATAATCCATAGGATTAAATCACATAATGGCGAATTGTTAATACAACCTAAAAGATATTAATGAGAGATTTATGCAATACTATATAAACACTTATACACTGCTAAAACAACAGAAAACAAGATAGGAATAGAAGCATTTAAAAAAAAATGTAATCTGAAGGGGTTGGACTCACAAAATAGAGAATCATTAAACACTGAAATTTCAGTAAAAGAAATCCAAGAATCTATTACGATCATTAAAAAATGGAAAAACACCGGGACCAGATGGTATTGGGCTCGGAATTTATAAAAACATTTTATGATCAGATTGTACCACGTCCTGAAATCATTATATTGAATATATATATATACACCAGCAGAAATTACCAGAAACGTTTAAATGAATCTATTATAACACTTATACCTAAAATAAACAAAGATCTGGATGCACCAGAATCATTTAGAGCTATAGCTCCTTTTTAAAATACTGATCAAAAGATATTAACTAAAATATTTAGCACAAAGGCTAAGCACAGTTATTAATGAATTAATTCACCCCAATCAAACAGGATTTATACCAAAACGAATATTTCCTCATATATACTTAAGATCGGTTATTCAATAATTATATATTCGAAAAGAGGTATTAAAAAAGATCTAGTAGTTATTTCGTTAGATGTAGAGAAAGCCTTCGATCAGGTGGAATGGTCCTATTTGTTTTCGGTTATGGAAACTTTTAAATTGGCAGAGAAGTTCATTACTTGGATCAAATTATTATACACTAACCCAACAGCTAGAATAATCACAAATCAAATGTTATCAACTAAATTCAATTTATCTCGAGGCTGTAGACAAGGTTGCCCTTTATCCCCCCTACTGTTTGCACTTGCAATAGAACCGTTAGCTCAGGGGGTGAGATCACATCCTGAAATATATGGGTATGATACTAGAGATACTAAAAATAAAATTTCCTTATCGCGGATGATGTATTACTTTATATCACAAAACCAGAAATTAGTATCCAAAAATTTGTTAAAAATTAATAACTGAATTTGGGATCTTTTTCAGGATATAGTATCAATTGGAATAAAAGTGAACTTATGCCAATAACGGTACAATAACTTACACATATTACAACAATTTCCTTTTAAGATAACAAATGAAAAAATTAAATATCTTGGAATTTATGTAACAAAAAGATTTGATTCTTTATTTAAATCTAACTTCCCACTATTATTGAATAAATTAAATAAGAATATTTTATATTGGAAAACTCTTACCCATTTCAATGTTAGGTAAAATTAATATAATAAAAATGATTTTTCTTCCACAATTATTATATTCTTTTCCAATTAATTCCGATATATCTTCCTAAAAATTTCTTTAAGAAGGTGGACTTCCTAGTTACTAACTTTATTTGGGATTATAAGAGCCATAGAATAAATAAAAAAACATTTATGTAAATTAAAAATAAATGGAGTTTAGCACTACCCAAACTTTTATGTTTTATTACTGGGCAGTTAATATTAAAAATATGAATTTTTGGTTAGAAGAGACAGATAACCAACCAATTTGGTTAAATAAGGAAAGAGAAGATTTGTTCTCCTTTTGAAATCAGTTCAATAATATTTGCTAATATTAATTTAGGTAAGAAAAACCTATAGTGAAAACCCGATAATAGGAAAGTGGAATAACGTATTTTGGAAACAAATAAGAGGAAACATTAAAACTGAAATCTATACCACTAGCCCTTACCATTGTAAATAATGTTACATTTAAACTTCAATGATGGGATAAAAGGGCTTTTTACAATGGAAAAAAACAAGGGAATTATTAAGATGGGTGATCTCTACAAGGAAAACTCTTTCCTTTTCATTTCTCAGAATTACAACAAATTTTATGGTCTACATTCTAAAGATTATTTTTAGATACTTACAAATCAGAGACTATGTAAAAGCAAACACACTCAGGAACTTTAGAAAATTAGAAAGACAGGAAATTTTAGATGAATGTCTAAATAAACATCCGGCCGCAGAAAAAATGATTTCATATATATATAATATCCTATTGGAAAATGATGTCCCATCAACAGAAATATATAGACAATCTTGGGAAAACAAATTAGGTCAAATTATAAGACCAGAAGTATGTGATGAAAGTTTACACCATATACACCGTTGTTCGTTAAATGCTAGACACTCTCTTATACAGTTTAAAATACTACATAGACTACATTATTCAAAATCCAAACTAACATAACATTTTTTCAAATGTAATCTGCCATATGTGATAAATGTCAGCACTTAGCAGCTAACTTGACACACTCATTTACAAATTGTGTAAAAATTACAAAGTTTTGGATAGAAATATTTAGGATAATTTCGAATGTTGTTAATAATGAATTCTGACTCCTGACTCAAAGTTAATAATACTAGGAATACTGGAAACAGACCAATTAATAACAACAAATCAAAGAATCCTTTATGATTATGGGTTTAATAATTGGGAAAAAATTAATACTAAAAATTCTGGAAAGGGTTCCTACATCCCCCACAATCAAAATGTGGAATACAGAAATGTCCGGAGACACCTCGCATCTGGAAAGATTGAGGCTTGTCCCTAATGGACAGGTTTGGATCTCTTCAGAGGGATATGGTCTCCATATATTTGAATATTTACAGGGTCAAAGTGGCTCAGTGCGAGGCTTGACTGAGACCTGAATAATAGAATGGATGAAGAATTACGCATAATAAATCATGGTTATATCTCCAATGACGGATAATTGATTAATACTCCATTCACTTCCTTATTCTCTATATTATTTTTCTCTATCTCTTCCTACTTTATAAAAACATTTAAAAAAGTGTATAGAAACATAAAGTCTTAAATGTTAATATTAATATTATTATTATTAAATGTATCTAATAAGTATTTCTTATTAATATATTTCTACAACTAATAAAAATATTTATCAAAAAAAATCTAAAATAAGTTATTGCCAATAATTATCAGTATTAAATAAATGTTAAAATAAGAGAATTGTATTTTTGCAGTGTGTTTATATATGTATCATTTTTTCTATAGAGAAAGCAAGTGAAGCGAGTTTATTTCAACTACAACTTACACCTTAATTTGGACTGCCATATTTTCACCTTCATAAACACTGAGACTGGGATTTCTCTGCTCTTACTATGGTAATTTTGTATTTTTGGATATCTATTCATTGTGACATGTAAAATATGCTACATAAACCTGTTCTTGTAATAGTGTGCTGTATAATACAATTTATAAGTTCTGTCTAATAATCGATACAACTTTGGAATTAATTTATTTGTTTAGATCACTGGTAACCTAGCATTTAACGTCACCCATTCCTTCTCTCCAGCGATGCTGCCTCTCCAGCTTTTTGTGTTTATCTTCGGTTTAATCTAGCATCTGCAGTTCCTTCCTACACAACCTACCATTTATTGCTGATTTCTAATTCCCTTTTAACTTAAACTCTGATATCACTTGCTGGACTCTTTCAAAGGGCATGGCATAGAAGGGTCAACTGTATTGGTGGGTTTGTTGTTACATATAGTCATATGGAGGCTAAATGGAATATAGTGGCAGATTTCCTTTTCTGAACAACTGGATTTTGTTTTGCAACAATCTGTAGCTTTGTGCTTGTTATTCGTAATGAGTAGCTTTTAAGAAAATATTTTGATTATTACCTGAATTATAACTTCCAGATGCAGAACAGCATTGTTACACTTGAAGGACAAAAATCACACACCTGGAAGGCACTTACATTAAACTTAACAGTCTATCATTCACAAATTATCAAGCCGATATCTTAGGTTATTATTTTATAAAATGGGAAATCCAGCAAATTAATTAGATGTTTTAAAGTATGACAATTTTGTAATTTGACCACATAATTTAAGTTTAAAATCACTGCATAATAAAATGTTTATTTGTACAAATTTACCAATACATTAATATGACTCATTGCACGAGCCTTGGCTGGCAATTTGGCTATTTCTGACTTAATATTTGACAATGGCTTTAAGTTATTTTTATTATTAAGTACTGTTTTAAGTTATTATTTATTATCCAATTCTGCTGTTGGCTTTTGTGCAGGTTTAAAGGAGAAGATGATACTTTTAAATGTATTTTAAATACATTTGGAAATTGATGGAGTTTGTGTTCATCAGATTTTATTTAATCCACCGCAGAGATGATAGCTTGAGCCAAACTGTCATCTTTGCCACAGATTTTTCTAGTGGGTACAGAGTTGCATAGGAAGGATTGTTGCTCTCCTTGACCCAGATGCTTCCTGAATTGTGTAATCATTCCAGTATGTCAGAGATTCCTGTCATCTCTGGAAATGCTAGGTTTTCCCTCTCCACTCTTTCCCCTGATGCTCATCCCTGAACTATTTCTCATCCTGCAAGTTTTACACAAATCAGAATCACAGTGTCACGATATGTAAACCACATCACCCATCGCTCCGCCCTGCTTTCCGACCTTGTCAAGGCCATTAGTACTTACACTTGCTGCTCGGGTTATTTTCTTGATACAGGGCTGAGCAGTCCCACATTGATATGTAGAAACAAGAAAGCAACGAAGTTACTCATTATCCAACCAGCAGATGCTGGTCAACACAGTCCAAAAAAGCATCTCGACCCCAAACGTCACCTACCCATGTTCTGTTGAGATGCTGCCTGACCTGCTGAGTTATTACAGCACTCAGCACACACAAGTCTTTTACACTCTGTTTCATTTTGAATCCTACAATTTAGGCTGACTCTTTTTAAAAACTTTAAAATTGCAGTAGGATGGAACTTGTCACAGTTATTGAAAAGCAATTTTTCACAACATTTCCATCAGTCAACGGCCAAAATAACGTTGTCAATTCATGAACCAGTTTCAAAGCTAAACTCCACAGTAGTTTTGGTACTTTTCTGCACCTATGAAAGATGTTTTACTGAGTCTTGTCTTCCACTCTCCTCCTCTCCGGTTTTATTTAAATGGCTCTCTCCACGTCACCTTTGTGTATAACCATGCTGTTTCTAAAGTTCACAGCTTCCTGGCTATCCTCGAGCCCCTCACTCATTGCCCCCTCCAGTACTAATTCAGCCTTCTCTACCTCAAGTGCTCTTTCTCGGCTAACGAACAATCTCAACATCCTCATGAACATCCAACATGAACCTCCATGTCAAAACCTGAAATAAAAACCGTAATTACAATCTCAACATCCTCATGAACATCCAACATGAACCTCCATGTCAAAACCTTAAATAAAAACAGTAATTACTGGAAATACTGACCAGGTAGGCAACACCCTAGAAAGAGAAACAAAGTTAATGATTCTGAAAGAAACATTGACTCAGTTGCTCTTTCCATAGCAAATTGGCGAGCTATTGAGTGTTTACCACTTTCTCTTCTTTTTACCTGACCCTCCTCTTGCTCTTCTCAGAAGTGTGAAAGCAAATTTAAAATGTGTTTGCAAGAACAGTAATTGAACTTTTGCGATTAAGAAGGAAATCTGCTTTGGAGTCCAATGGTACATAAGGTTGGCAAACGAGTCATTTCTTTCCAGTAACATTTACAGCATATCTAATGAAGTAATCATTGTGTTCATCATGATAACACATGACTGTTGCCTTGATAACACATGACTGTTGCCTTGTAGTGCATAGTTATTGTACCCGAGCCTCAAATTTCAATATTGAAGTCTGGATAGAGAGCAGTCAGATTGGGATAGTTAGTTCAATGCGGGACAGCGTGTTTACTTCAGAATTATACTCGGACAAATTCTGGTGTGGCAGAAGATTGGAGTCTTCCTCCATATCCAGCCCCATCAAGGGAATCCCAATAGTTCTCAAACGCAACTAAAAATATTGATGTGTGTGGCAATTTCTAAATAGAGCTTTCACAAACTGAGAGTTGGAATGATTTCTTTATAACCCATTATGTTGCACGTATATACCATATACATCAAATTTTTTCAATACTTCAATTTCTGTAATTTTTCCCTGCACCTTTATTCTGGGCTGCTAATCAACTCTGAATTTAATCATCTAACAACCATGTTCAAATCTTTCTAAACATAAACTAAACATATGCACTTTAGCTAAAACTGGTTCCACAGATAGACAATAGATGCAGGAGTAATCTTCAATTTGGCAAAGTGATATCCTCTGCAAGGACCAATCTAGCTGAAAGTGGAACCGGCCTCCACCGCCACACTTTAAAATGGTTTTCAAGGCTACCCCTTTTAGAACTGGTTCTAAATGGCTTACCCCTTTTTCTAAAAGTGTGGCCCCTGGTTCTGGACTCCCCCCAACATCGGAACATGTTCCTGCCTCTAGCATGTCCAATAAGATCCTTAATAAACTTATATGTTTAAATAAGAACCACTCTCATTTCCAAATTCCATTAACAAGCCCATTCTCTCAGCATATTCGATTGGATTCCATGACCTTTCATGCTTGGTGGAGAGTATATTAGAGGAGAGTTGTTTTTCCAGATTGGAGGCCCAGATGAGGCCTGTGACGAGTGGCGTACACAGGAGTTAGCAACTAGGCTTTTGTTGTTTACTCAGGGATTAATGACTAATCACTGAGAATTTATGTTGGCCCACTGATACAGTGAAAAAAGTTTAAAAGATTAGAACAGCTAAGAGTATGCCAGAGCCCCGGGTTGATCCTGATTGGTGGGTGCGTCTGTACAAGTTTGTACATTCCCCTTGAACAACGACTCCAAGATCTTCGGTTCCTCCCACACTCCAATGAACGTACAGGTTTGTTGATGAATTGCTTGGTATAAATGTATATTGTCCCTAGGTGTGTGTAGGATGGCGCTGGTTGGTACAGCCTCGTGGGCCGAAGGGCCTGTTACCGCGCTTAAACCTCTAAACTAAATAAACAGACTCTAGGTAAAGTGAGTTGGATGCATTTAGTGTTTTATGAATGATGAACATGAACATGCCCACTGATACATAGCCCTACATATTGTATTAAAGTCACTACACACCCTGTCTGAGTATTGTGTTTTGTCCTGGTCACTACACTATGAGAATGATGTGAGTAACCTAAATAGGGTTCAGAAAAGAATCACAAGGATATGCCTGGATTGGAAGGCTTAAGCTATTCGGAGAGATGGGACAGGCTGCGGTCCCTGGAGCACTGGCGACTCAAAACTGATGTCATGACAGAGATATGGAAAATTAATGAGAGACATAGACAAAGTCTGTTTCTCACAGATGATGGGCCGGTAAAAGGAGACAGCTTAGGTTTACGATGAGAGGGAGGATGTTTCAAGGAGATCTTAGGGGCAAATGTTTCACAGAGCAGTTGATATTTGGAATGAGATGCCAGAGATGCTAATGGAGGCAGGAGCAGTAACAACATTTAAGAGGCATCAGCATAGTTACTTGCATGAGCAAGGCATAGAGGGATATGGAAGTAATGCATATGGTGTTATGCATATAGATAGGCACTGTGGTCAGTATATATATAGTAGGCCAAAGGGTGTGTTTCTATGCTGTACAACTCTATAATCAATTCTCAATAATCCAAGCAGTGGAAATTAACTACATTGCTCTGTCTGGCCTTAATACGTTCTGCCTCATTCACATTATAGCACGATTAACCAGAATCAAACTGTTTTGTGAAAGAGAAAAGGTTGACAAATTCAGTAATTTGAGGCTTTAACCAGCAGAGTGGAAAATTTGGAAATGGTGGATTTCATTTCCTTGGAAGCCTATAGTAAGGTGCCAAACAAGGTTATTCCAATATATCAGGAACAATCAGAAAAGTGATCACATCTAGGGAGCTGGTTACACAAAGTAGGCACGACAGCACTTGTCCTTGGCTACTTACAGGTTACAGAATGATTGTGCGTGTCAAACAAGTGGAGAATAGCCATCGCTACAATTCCTCGGTGAAAATATGCCACGAGGAAGAAGCAATGAGGGATATAGACAAGATAAGTGCCTGTCAGCCAGGTTGAGTGCAGCACCGATGTTCATAAGTTCATAGGTTCCATTCGGCCCATCAAGTCTCCTCCACCATTTAAGGCCTTTGATCCTAGAGTCTCCCACTAGTGGAAATATCCTCTCCACATCCACTCTATCCAGGCCTTTCACTATTCAGTATGTTTCAATGAGACCTCTCCACATCGTTCTAAATTCCGGCGAGTACAGGCCCAGGGTTGTCAAATCTCATCATATGTTAAACCACTCATTCCTGGGATCATTCTCGTGAACCTCCTCTGGACCCTCTCCGACGGCAGGACGTCCTTCCTAAGATATGGGGCCCAAAACCATTCATTATGCTGTGTAAATTGATCTGTGCCACCCCATCTTCTGGCCACAAGATGAGTGTAGCCGTTTGATGTCACGTGCTTGCTGAAAAAGTAGACATGCAATACTGCTGTTACATGCACTTAACCCACATTGAACGACGTTTTAGCTGGAAACAACTACAATTGACAAGGAATGAAAAGACACAGGGTTACGTAAGATGAATCATGCAGTGACATTTATCTCTATACTTTAATGTTTTTCTGCAAGCACCATGCAGCTAGCATATTAAGATTGCAAGCCTGTTTTTTCCTTTTTAAAATCAAATCAAAAATACTGTATTCCTTATTTGTCACACTTCACTGAAAGTATTGGACCACACAGTGTGGTAATTTGATTTAATAAACTATTAAATATATATCTTTAGTAGTTTTTGTGGAAGATCAATGTTTCATTGAGTTTTTAGTATCCAGAGCTTTCATAAGGTTACCAGTTTGCTTCAGGAATACGATGAATTATGTGAAGTGTTTTTTTACATAGAGATAGGCAATGTAAATTTGACAAATGAGCCGTGGCACAATTGGTGCAAAGCTCAGTTCAGGGATGTAACCTTATTACGTTGCATGATGTCATGTAATTGATAATTGTACATGGTTTAGCAGTATTAAAGCTTTGCATTTTAAATGGCAGGACTGTGAAAGTGATACAATAACAGCAGTTTAAAAGGTTACTGCATGTTCTAGATAATTGTTTCTGCATTCCTCAGCAGCCTTGCTGTGTGCCTTTCAAAAGCAGATGGTGCAGACTCTTATAGAGCAAGAAAGAGAACTGAATTGAAAGAAATCATAGTCCTAACACAAGAAATTCAAGTTGGTATTCAACACATTTATATAACTATTTAACATTATTATAGTGGCAATTGCTTTTATTTTATCGTATGTTCTGTATTTTTGTTTAGGCTCAAGTGAGCAAGACAGACCCATCTTGTCAGGTAAGTGTCAACTACACTGTGTTGATGTTGACTTAATAGTACATCAGTGAGAAATGTTGGGCCAGAATTTCCTATCAGCAATGAGGTGCTAAGACTAACAGCAGATTAGCAGACTAACAACAGTAGAAGCCAGAACATGCCATTTTGCTGAATCCCCCGAACCTCGTTGGAGAGACGTTTCATGATGGTTGAGCCTTGAATGTGGAAATACTTTCAAAGGTGTACGTCAGAACACGCCTCATCCATGAAACAGCCAAAAATCATTATTTGACAACCAGCTAAACCAGAATACCCATCCAAGCTAGTTGTCAAACCTTATTTAAAAACTGTGAATGTGTGTGGATGCCCCTGACATTCAAAAATATTGAAATCAAACAATTGCATTCAGTTTTATTTGCATTCAAATTATTCTAATCCATAAACAAATAAATGACTAAGACATGCTATTAGTGCACTGGCATTTATGATAATGATTACATTGTATGTGAAAGGAATACTTTAAATATTCCCCTTCTTTGTCTATTTGTAATCTTTGATATCATTTGCTACCTCTGAAAACTAGGCTGAAATGTGAGTCACAAAGCACTTTTTGGCCAAAATAACAGTGGCGGACTGGCCAGGGTCTCAGCTTGCTCGATGGCATGTGGGCCCCTGATGAAGTGGGCCCCCTATATCAAGTGGGCCCCTGATGAAGTGGGCCCCCTTTATCTCCTGGCAACCAATATTTTTAGACCCAGTCCGCCACTGCATAATAATATGGATTGTCTAATATTTGGTCTCCACCTCTCCCCACCCCTGTTTGTGGTAACCCCTAGTAGCTCAGAATGACTTGCTTTCTCTCCAGTTCAGTGGTTACTAAGGTGGCTGATGAAGCTAATGTAAAATCTACAGGTGAGCAGGAGATACTTGAAAAGTATGTAGACTGATGTGATACTTCCAGCACTTTGACCAAATATCTGCATGCTCCCAGCAAAGAACCTCTGGGTTCACAGTGTTTTCAGCAGTATCTTCATTTTGATCTTTCAAGGCCAGGATTTTCCATGAGTAGGCTAGAATGTTGCTTTTTTTCAAAGAATACTTTGAGGTAATGCTTGCATTTGTCTGCAACTCACTCGCTGTGAGGAAGCGTGGAATTGCGTGACTATTGGCTCAGTGCCGACTGTAGTAGCCATTTGGCTTAACTCAGTATGTTATAACTATATCCAGTTACCTCTAAATTTTATCTGCCTGTAATTATGTGGGTGGGATTTATTACGCAGTCGGAGGCATGTTTGTGGCTGGGATTCTCGCGCAGATGCGCTAGTAGTTTTAGTGTGAGTTGGAGGAAGCATGGGGAAGGCACAGCTTTCCACCATGCACAAGTTTGACTACGAGTAAGATCAAAATATACTTAAACAATAAGATGTTTGGATGAATATCTTACTATTTTTACTACGACAATAAAGGAACTATTAATTAAGAGACTGTTTTGAAGATTTATCTTTCGACGGCATTAAATGTCTCGTAGAGAGCTCATGGATGCGTAACAAAACTATCTCCTTACCCCTGTCTTCAATCATAATGGCTCGAGCAAAGATTCCTTGAACCATATAATAATCTGCAATTACACCGACCTTTAAATGCACTTCTCGTTCATTTTAATTCTCCAGGGTGTTATGTATGGTGTTTAAAATATATTTAAGATTGACATACAAGATCATAACCATGGGATACGAAGTAACTCAGCAGCTCAGGCAGCATCTCCGGAAAGCATGGACACGTGACTTATCAGGGCAAGACCCTTTTTCAGACCTCCTTCAGATCTTCTCCAGAGATGCTGCCTGACCTGTTCAGTTACTCCAGCACTTTGTGTCCTTTTTTGTATTAACCAGCACCTGCAGTTCTTTCTACAGATCACAATTATGACTGATTTAACCTGCATTGGAAAGAACTGCAGATGCTGGGGTAACTGATTTAACCTTCTTTTTTACCCTATCGCACTACACCTCATTTGCATTCACTCTTATCTAACTTGCCCATGAACTGTTCCAGTCTTCACTCTCTATTCTCATACTCCCCACAACATATGTTTCCAGCAGTTGTTAAACAAAATTAATTTGAACAAGCTATAGAAATAGTTGTAGTCCCTGATTCTTGAAAAAAAAACTCTTGACAGAATTTTGCATACATGTTATGCCTCAAAGTGAAGATAAAGAGTTACTGCACAAATTGGATTTGGAAGAATAACTCTAAAAATAACATTTTGTTTTCATTTAGAATTTGCAGCTAAACATAAGCATTTGCCGTTTTCCAGTGCCGTTTAGACTAATTGAAACCTTGATCCATTTTATCGCAAAATTTATTGTCTCATAAAATAGTAAAACTGATTTTTTAGGTGTCCGATGAACATGAGAACGTTTATATCAATGTATTAATTAGAAATGTGGACATAAGAATGTATAATGGAAAAGTTGACAGGAATTATACCTAGGCACAGATATGGGTCAACAAAGGATGAGTGGCAAACATAGTGAAAAGACAGTGAGAGTTGGAGAAAATAAGGAAATTAAAGTGAAGAGTCTTGTGGTAATGGGCCTATTTATATTCCAATGGAGAGATCATAAGCTTCATGTATTCGTTGGCGGATCCTAGCCCAGAAAATGTATGTAAACAAATTAATCATTTATCACAAATGAATTTAATATTTTGCGAATGGATCCAGATTGGTTATAATATGACAGAGAGGCACTCAATGATTCTACCACTGTTTCGCGCTGCTTGCACCCATTTCCTGTGTTCTTAAAAAAATCCCTTTTTCATAATTAGCTATAAAGATATTTTACCTGGTCTTGGAAACTGCAAGATCTCCAATGCTATGTATCCATCGTTATACACTAGTAATTTAATAATAATTTTAAATCACAGGTGCGCAGAATTTAAATGTCCAACACACCACAAAGCCAACATTTTCTTCCTTTCTTTCACTTTAGTCATAACCACAATCAAGTTGCAATCCCACTTATCCATAATTGACTCCAATTACTTCAACATGCTTGCACAATGTTTGACATTAATTTGGCACTACCTGAATTTTGACTAAATACCAAATTCTTATTGCCTGGAGATATGCATTAAATTGATTACTGGTTTAATACCTAACAGTACATTACCATGAAACTTCATATACTTGTACATAATTATTAGTATTCTCTTCAATTCACATGATTTACGAGTGCTAACAAATTCACTTTCACATTAAACAATATTTTCCACTCTGCTTACAACCTCACGATGTCTCACATTCTCCATTCATTTAACAACTACTTAACTTTTTTAAAATCTAATGAATCTCATCCATGAGCCATTGATTCAAATATAAGAACATTTTGAAATGGATTAGTTTGTTTTAAAAGATTGCTAATGTGAGAAATGTAACAGTAGATAAACTTATGTGCATAGACAATAATGCCTTTTCCATCTCCTGTCCACTGCTAGAATGAAGGCTGTGAGCTGTTTTGAGCCCCATATCTGAGGAACGATGTGCTGGCAAAGGAGAGGGTCTAGAGGAGGTTTATGTGAATGATCCCAGGAATGATTGGGTTAACATTCGATGAGCGTTTGAAGGGACTGGTCCCGTACTCGCTGGGGTTCAGTAGGATGATGGGAATACTCATTAAAACTTACCGAATAGTGAAAGTCCTGGATAGAGTGAATTTGGAGAGGATGTTTTCCAGATGGGAGAGTCTAAGACTAGTGGCTATGGCCTCAGAATAAATGGATGTACCTTTAAAAGGAGATGAGGAGGAATTTATTTAGTCAGAGAGTTGTGAATCTGTGGAATTCATTGCTGCTGAAGGCTGTGAAGGCTGTCAATTAACATTTTAAGGCGGAGATTAACAGATTCTTGATAAATAACGGTGCGGGGGTTATGGGGAGTTAGCAGGAGAATGCTGTTGAGAAGCAAGCATAGATCAGCCATGATTGAATGGTAGTGTAGACTTGATGGGCTGAATGACCTAATTCTGCTCCTTGAACTTATGAACCTCTGCAAAACTATTTACTGTCAACTCATTCAATAAAACTATGATTTCCAAAAATAGAATATACTATTTATTACTATTTTTTAAATATTGTTATGTTGGTAGAATTATATGTAAACCATTAAAATTGCACATGAAATTAAAGGGGTTGGTGTACAACCAGGACAATTTAAATGAAAAATTCTGACATGCATTGTCGTTGAAGCTCTTTCTTTTCACTTAGGAATTGTTGTTATACACTCCTGCAGATATAACGGTAAGTATTAATCACCATAACACCCTCTTTGCACTATTAAAATAAGCTAATGTTCATACCGTTGGGTAGCTTGCAAACCAATGGTATTGACGTTGAATTCTCCGATTTTAGGTTTCTCATCATGTCATTTAATGTGCATGGACTTGTTGGATGACTGGACATATGGAAATCAGGCTTGACAAATAATCTGAAACATTTTTAAAGCATTTTTCAAAGTTGTTCCAGAACATAGCTAGATATAACAGGACAGCACAGGAGTAGGTCTTTTGCCCCATGATGTTTGTGCCGAACATGATGTCAAATTAAGCTGCTTCCTTCTGTCTGCACATGACCCATATTCTTCCGTTCCCAGTATTTTTTGGTGTTTATTTAAAAGCCTCTCAAACTCCATGCTTGTATCTGCTTCCACCACAACCCTTTACAGTGTGTTTTAGGCAGTGGGTAAAAATACAATTTTCCCCATAATTCTCCTTTAAACTTTCCTCTTAAACTTCAATGCTATGATTCTGACTGTCTGTCTATATATTTATCTATATTATATCTCAACATTTTATAATAAAAATATAATAATAATAATAATAATAATAATAATATATTTTATTGTCATTGCACAGAGATACAATGAGATTTGGTATGCAATTCCATCCGATCTATTAACTTAATTAGCTAAAAATGTAGACACCCAGAGAAACAAGATTAAAACAACCAGTTAAAGCAGTATAAAGTGCAAATGTGCCGAGTCGATGTGCGACGTGACCATCCGAGGGAAACAGTTCATGTGGGGGGGTGAGCACTCAGCAGGGCCGGTTCAGGGCAGCTATAGATCTGGGGATGAAGCTGTTCCTGAGTTTGGAGGTGCGGGCGTAGAAGGCCTTGTAACGTCTGCCGGATGGTAGAAGTTCGAACAGACTATTGCAAGGGTGTGACGAGTCTTTATGAATGCTGGTGGCCTTCCTGAGGCACCGAGTATTGTAGATGCCCTCTAAGGCTGGTAGCTGTGGATGACCCGCTGAAGTGCTCTCCTCTCCGCCTCCGTGCAGCTGAGATACCACACAGAGATGCCATATGTTAGGATTTTCTCTGTGGTGCAGCGGTAGAAGTTGTCAGCAGCTGTTGGGGCAGACCAGTCTTTTTCAGTGTTCTCAGGAAGAACAGTGAAGATATAAACTTCTATCATGTTTCTCCTTGGCCTACAACGCTCCAGAGAAAACAATCCAAATTTGTCCAACCTCTCTTTATAGTTAACATCCTCTAATCCAGGTAGCATTCTGGTAAACCTCTTCTGCACCTTATCCCTAGGTTCCACATCCTTCCTGTAATAAAGCAACCAATTTGCATGCAAAAGTAGCCGAACCAATGAAAGCAAGCATTCCATACACCTTCTTTATCTACTTGTGTTGCTACTTTGAGGGAGATATGACTTCGATCTCAAGATCCCTCTACATCAATGCTGTAAAATATCCTGCCATTAACTAGATACTTACATTTGACCAATCAAAGTGCAACAACTCACATTTACATAAAACAGTACAGTATAGCACAGGGACAGGCCCTTCAGCCCACAATGTCCGTGCTGAACATGATGTCAAGTTAACCTTATCTCCCCTGCCTGTACATGATATCTCTCCATTTGCTGCATATCCATGTGCATATCTAAAAGTCCCTTAAATAACATTATCATATCTGCACAGCTTAAAATTTGTCTACCATATCTATGCGTATATCTGTAACTAATCTATATCCTCTTACCTGACTGCAATAAATAATAAACTGTTTTACGGTATGTATTAATGACTGGATGCAGTGTATATTCCATTAGTTTAATTATGGGTAGAGTTAGCATGTATATTTGATGAAATGAAAAGACTATAGCAAGTGTAGGTAGAGTGATAAGGTATAGGTTACAGGAGAAAATAGGCATTTGTGACTAATGCAAAAATCATCTCACAGACAGTTCTCAGGAACAGAAACCTAATGTAATCTAGGGACTGCCTGCACCAGCCCTTTTAATATAATGCGTCGACATTTAAAACAAATAGTTGCTTCTTGGGTGGAAATTGTCTGGAACAAATATCTTGTTTGTGTGAAATGTGGTGGCCTGAACTTTGTGGCAACATTGTGATTAATGAGAGAAAGGAGTCCATGAAGTCAAAATATTTAAAGTTCATAAATATCTTGTGACATGCCCTTTTGATTTTTAAATGGTACATAGATTATCAAAGGTAGAATAATGTTCCATGCATCTCTAATAGGGTAAATCCAAAGCTCATTATGCATTAAAGGGCATATTGTTCTATATCAAACCTGATTTCATATCACCAGTCACGGTAATACCACATTTAATTTGTGAACATAATTTTGCATCATCTGATGATTATTTTTCATTGTGTGAAAAAAAAAGCAATCGTTTTTGCTGCATAATGCTGTGAAAATTGTTTCTTCTTTATTTGGATTAGTTTGTGTTTTCACTTCAAGCACCAGAATAGCCATTTATCTTTGCATGAAAAATATGTGCGCGTACCATATTTATTTGGTCCCAATGTAATGGCCTGACGTGATATATTAACCAAGAAAGGTCTTTGTACAAATCAGGTGAATGCCTAGTGAATCATTTCAACTCCTATACATTTGGTGATGTTTCCTAAGCTAAATTCTTTTCTTTTTACTGGTATATTTCAAAACTACAAGAATTCTGATTTGGCTTTATCTGAATTCATTTGGCATTAACTTATTTAGATATTCTTGAATTTAAATATCCACCTACTTCAGATCAATTTTATTCAGCATTGAAGTCAAGTTATATAAAAGTAGCCGCGGTATTATTTAATAAGGAATATACTTTATACCTCTTCTCAAAGCTTTGGCTTGGATGATAGATCAACAGCAGCACATTAATCCTAAGTAGGTAGAATTGGCTGCCTAAAGACTATTGTAGATTTCCTGACTCCACTGACTATTGTGCTTAATTTAATATTGAGGAAGTCACCAATATACTACTGCAGGGAGAGGTTGGGCAGACTGAGATTTTATTCCTTGGAGTGTAGGGGACCGAGGGGTAATCTTATAGTGTATAGTGATCATGGGTGTATAAAATCATGAGGAGCAAAGAGAGAGAAAACACACATAATTTTTATCCCAGGTTTGGGGAATTAAGAACTAGAGGGCAAAGCTTTAAGATGAGAGGAGAAAGATTTAATGGGGAGTTGAGGGGCAATGTTTTTACACAGAGTGTTGGGTATATGATATGAGCTGCTGGACAAAATGGTTAAGATAAATATAATAACAACATTTAAATGTATGTGGACAGGTACATGGATAGGGATGGTTTAGAATGATATGGGTCAAATGCAGGTAAATGGGCTGGCTTCTTGTTTGGCATGGGCAGTTTGGGCTAAAGTGCCCGTTTGCACGGAACAGCACAGTACAGGAATGGACTCTTTGGTTCACAATGTTTGTGCCAAACATGATGCCATGTTAAACTGATCTCATCTTCTTGTACATGATCCACATCCCTCCATTCCTTGCTCTTTCATGTGCCTATCTAAAAGCCCCTTAAACACCAACATTGTATCTGCCTCCACCACCACCCCCAGCAATGCGTTCCTGACCCTCACATCTCCATTAAACTTTCCCCCTCTCACCTTATAGCTATGCCCTTTAGTGTTGGATATTTCTACCCTGGGGAACATGTTTTCACTGTCCACACTGTATCTCTTTATATACTCCTATAAAATCTCCCTTCAAACTCTATTGTCCCTGATGTTCCAGAGAAAACGATCCAAATTTATCCAACCTACAAACCTACTGATTCCCATAGCTATCTTCACAACACTTCTTCCCACCCTGCTTCCTGTAAAGATAAGTTCATCCTGCTTCCTGTAAAGAAAACTTAATCGGCGTCCAGGATGAAGTTCTCCATACTAGATGATCGGAGATGTCCTCATTCGTTGGGTAACGGGGGTTCCACTCTTCCGTTATAGATCATCTAGGATCTCACTAGGATCTCCTTGATATCCCGCAGCTCCGCTCTTGCTCCCCTCCCTCCTTTCGCAGCAGAGTCCCCTTCTGTCCTCGCCTTCCACCCCATCAGCCATCACACACAGCATATAATCCTCCAACACTTTCGCCACCTCCAACGGGATCCCACTACTGGCCACATCTTCCCACCTCAACCCCTTTCTGCTTTCCGCAGAGATCGTTCCCTTCGCAACTCCCTTGACAACTCGTCCCTACCCACCCAAACCATCCCCTCCCCTAGTACTTTCCCCTGCAACCGCAGGAGATGCATCACCTGTCCCTTTACCTCCCCCCTCAACTCCATCCAAGGATCCCAACGGTCTTTTCAGGTGAGGCAGAGGTTCACTTGCACCCTCTCCAACCTCATCTAATGTATCCACTATTCCAGGTGTCAACTTCTCTACATCAGTGAGACCAAGCACATGCCCAGCGATCGTTTCCCTGAGCACCTCCGATCAGTCCGCCTTAACCTACCTGATCTCCCAGTTGCTCATCACATTAACTCCTCCTCCCATTCCCAATCTGACCTTTCTGTCCTGGGCCTCCTCCATTGTCAGAGTGACGCCCCGCACAAATTAGAGGAACAGCACCTCATATTTTGCTTGGGTAGCTTACACCCCAATGGTATGAACATTGACTTCTCTAACTTCAAATAGCCCTTGCTTTTTCTCTCTCTCAATCCCCTCCCCCTTCCCAACTCTCCCACCAATCTTACTGTCCCCGACTACATTCTATCTCTGTCCCGCCCACTCCCCTGACATCAGTCTGAAAAGGGTCTCAACCCGAAACATCGCCTATTCATTTTCTCCAGAGATGCTGCCTGTCCCGCTGAGTTACTCCAGCATTTTGTGTTTACCAAGTTTATAATCTCTCCTTGTAGGAAAAACTCTAATTGTTCTCGAAGCATTGCATGACTCTATGACCAAACTAGTTTATTCATAGATTGTTAGTAACTAGTGCAGCTGTTTCCAGAACTTGAGATAGTTTGGAGCAAATGGACTCAATGCAACCAAGTAATGAAAACTTCCCCGAACAGGTGAATAGATATACAGGTTTTTTTTGTTTCCCCCTAGGTGAGGATGATTGTTTTAACACATCGTTGAATTGCTTCATCTCAGAGATGGAAGTTGTAGGCTATGAATTCAAACTCACCTGTAAAGAATTGAATCAACTTCATATATTATATTCCTATAGCAGTGAAATTCCTAAAAGCGAGGTAAGTTGTTAAGTTTTGAAACAAAGAACACAGAACACCATAGGATTAGCCCTTTTGCCCACAATTGGCCGTTGGCATGAATAACGCAGGTACATTTGTAAAAGAGGGCTTTGTCTCTGAAATAATATACGTGGAATTATATTCTTTGAAGATAGACACAAAATGCTGGAATAACATGGTGGGACAGGCATCATTCCTGGACTGGGAACTGGGAGATCGGGTAGGCCTAGGCAGACTGAGCAAAAGTGTTCAGCTAAACGATTGCCGAGTCTACACTTGGTCTCACCAACATACAGGTGTCCAAAACTGGAACAGCGGATACAGTAGATGAGGTTGTAGGAGAGTGAACCTCTGTCTCACTTGAGAAGTCTGTCGGGGGTTCTTGGACGGAGTCAAGGGAGAAGGTATAGGGACAGAATCTTCTTCAAATTCTTGAATGACTTCCTAAATACGCTTATTTATTTTTATCTTTATCTTTATTTCGAATGATTAAAAAAAAGCAAAGAAAATAAAAGATGAAAATGAATAAATAAAAGGAAAATTATATATATACATATATATATATATATATATATATATATATATATATATATATACATAAATACATACACACATACATACATATACATGTACATATATATATATACATACATATACACACATACATATATACATAACATATATGTACATACATAAATTAAAAAATCAAAAGCCAATTTCAATATAATACACATTAGACTCGTTCGAAAAGGGATAGGAAGAAGCCTATGCTTGCCAAGTTCTACCCCCATTCTTCACCATTAACAAATGCAAAATTCAATAAAATAAACTAAACAGACAATTCAAATTTAAACTACTCCAATCAAGCTATTAATAAAAAATAAAAAAACTAAAAAGAAAAGAACAAAAGAACAAGCACTATTAACATCTGTGAGATTTACATTCTCCTTCCTCATTACTGTACTTTTCAAGGATATATCTTTTGTACATTTTTTTTAAATTGCATTATTTTCATCGTTTCGTCAAGACCATTTCACAAAATCACCCCACAAATGGAAATACACATACTTTTTAAATGGGTCCAAGCATAATGCTCTTTCAAGTTTAGTTTCCCTCTAAAGTTATAACCCCCCTCTCTGTCTTTGAACAGTTTTTGTATTTTAACAGGTAGCAGTTTATTTTTTGCCTTATAAATTATTTGTGCAGTCTTAATTTTTACCAGATCCTTAATCTTTAAGGTGTGTAATTTTAAATACAGTATATTGGTGTGGTCATGATATCCTACATTGTCTACTATACGAATAGTTCTTTTTTGTAGTGTGCTTAGAGGTTGTAAGGTGGTTTTGTAGGTGTTGCCCCATACTTCCACACAGTAATCTAAATACGGTAACACAAGTGAGCTGTACAAAATATACAGTGCTCTCTCATTCAAAACATGCCTTGCTTTCCCCATCACTTCAATACTCCGTGCTACTTTTGCTCTCACATGTTTTATATGGGGTTTCCAGCAGATTTTGTGATCAAGAATCACACCCAGAAATTTATTTTCATACACTCTTTATATTTCAACATTATTTATCATTACTTTTACTTGTGTATTTATTTTGCGTTTTCCAAACAGCATGTTTGGTTTTGTTTAAATTTAATGATAATTTATTCAAATCAAACCATGTTTTTAGTTTATTCTTTTCTGCTGTGACCACCTCCAAAAGCTGCTGCAAATTGTCCCCATCACAGAAAATATTAGTGTCATCTGCAAATAACACAAATTTCAAGAGGCTTGACACCCTACATATATCATTAATATACAAAATAAATAATTTGGGGCCCAAAGCCGACCCCTGTGGGACTCCTTAGAAGTTATTTCTAAGCATGTTGATTTGCAGTCCCCTAGTTGCACAAACTGATGTCTTTTACTTACGTAGCTTCTCATGCACTCTAGTCCAACCCCTCTGATTCCATACTTTTCCAGTTTTTTGATTAGCAAATGATGATCAATTGTATCGAATGCTTTTTTCAAATCTATAAATACACCCACTGCATATTTCTTGTTATCTATAGAACTGGTAATTATACCAATCGTGAGAAACTCAGCGGGTGAGGCAACATCTATGGAGCGAAGGAAATAGGTGACATTTCGGGTTGAGGCCCTTCTTCTGAAGAAGGGTCTTGACCCGAAACGTCACCTATTTCCATCGCTCCATAGATGCTGCCTCACCCGCGGTGTTTCTCCAGCATTTTTGTCTACCTTCGATTTTCCAGCATCTGCAGTTCTTTCTTAAACTTATACCAATCATTCTCATTTGTGATGTCTGCAAGAAAACCTTTCCACAAAGCCACTTTTTAACAATATTATAACAACTGTATAAATCAGTCATTATTGTGACTAAAGTTATCACCATAAATTTTCTTTCAGTTTGGAAATGTTTCCTTTATGGTTTTGTTAGAATTTTGTTTTAATTATTATATTACACCTAATGTAGAATCTTTCTTCAATCCTGATGCTTTTGTTTGCATATTGCATCTATTTTTAGTGTTAGTGACCCGTTCCCTGCTTGATGTTCATTCATTTTTTTCAATGGTTTGAAGTGTACTTTATCCAGCCCCATAGTAATTACATTGGAGCCTACAAACACTGGAAGCTGTTGCAAAAAAGTAATTGCAGGAGTAACGCATTGAGTCAGGCAGTATATTCTTATTTCATCAGGTGCTTTCAATGCCTTTCCTGTTTCTAGAAAACAAATGATTTTCATCCACTCTTCAAGGATTAACATCAAAGCTCCCCAAAGCAATTTAGTCTTACAGAAATTAAAGCTGACAGTACTGTAATCCATTGAACATATTCTGTACATATGACCCTATTCCAAATGCTCAGTGCATCATATGACTCGCAGGGTAAAAGTAAATGAAAGACTTGTGTCCCTACTGATGCAACATTAAAAACATAAGATGTCAAAATATGCAGGTTAATCCAAAAATGTTTAGTGCATCGTATTCTGTCTAGCACAGTAACAATAAATGAAAGAATTGTGTCCCAATTGATGCAACATTAAAAACCTACAATGTCAAAATATGTAGGTTAATCCACAAGGTGGGAACAAAAGTTATTTATCAACAATATTAGATTAACATGTTGAGATTGAGCTCATTATTTGTGAAGGTTAAT
Organism: Okamejei kenojei; assembly: GCA_035221665.1. NCBI lineage: Eukaryota > Metazoa > Chordata > Chondrichthyes > Rajiformes > Rajidae > Okamejei > Okamejei kenojei. The sequence continues at coordinate 35,307,565 of CM069131.1, read as the reverse complement.
AATTAAGAAATGGAGTTAATTGTGTGGTTGCCAATGATGCAATCCCAATTTATGTCAGGCCAAAATAAATATGTGGCATTGTGATTTGATCTGCCTGTTGATTTTTGATCAGAGCTGCTTACTGATGATTTTTCCTCCTTGTGTTGTGGTGCTTTGCTAGTCTGTATGCCTGAGTGCCTCTCTTTAGCATTTAACATTTGCAATGGTTGTAATGTAATGTGAATTTTCACCATTTAGTTTCCATGCTTTTCTTTAAAAATGTGATTTGCTTTCCGATAATTAATTAGAACCTGTGTTCTAATCCAACAGAACGGCTGCACAACATGTGAGGAATTTCAAGAAAAAAACGTAACAGAATTTTTAAAGGCCTTTGTAACTCTTCTACAAAATTATAATTGGAAGAAGGAACATCAACACCAACATAGATAGTTAATTGTAAATTTTACCTGTAAATAAATGTAAATATTTATAAACATTGGATTTTATATTTAACTTAATGCCAATCCTCTCACTAAATACGCTACAGAATTTAACGAACAATATATATTTTTATAAGAATTGCTTAATCAATTTTGTTTTCATTTATATAATTCCCAGTTTCATAGACAATGAAGTATAATTTGTTCAATACAAAGAAACTTTGTGTTAGATCTTGCGTGCATAGCAATCTGCGTGCATAGCAATAAGCATGCCAAGCTATATTGGTTTCCAAATGAAGATTGAATTGAAATTAATTGTATACAAAAACAGGGATCTAATGCTAATTCTGGAAAGGGTCCAGAGGAGGTTTCCAGAAGAATCTGTGGAATTCTTTGTCACAGAAGGCTGTGGATGCTAAGGTAGAGATAGATTCTTGATTAGTACAGGTGTCGGAGGTTATGGGAGAGGGTAGGAGAATGGGGTTAGAAGGGAGAGATAGATCAACCATGATTGAAGACTTGATGGGTCGAATGGGCTAATTTGACTCCTATTCCTTATGAGCTTATGATCTGGGTGATGAGTTAAAATATAGTTAAGGGCCTGTCCCACTGACACGACTTTACAGCGACTGTCTTCGACCTTCAAGCTCGAGGGGATTCACCTGGAAAACCTCGAGCTGGATCAACCGTCAGATCAACACACACACACACACACACACACACACACACACACACACACACACACACATCGCAAAGGTGGGGGCCAGGGAAAGCACGGGAGCGTGTCTGAAATGCACACCCTCGATGAACAGGAAGGTAAAAGACGGCTGCACAGTGTACGGTAAGTCCTTTAGAGAGCGCTGAGAGGATGGGGGGAGAGAGAGAGAAGGGGGGTGGGGGGGAGAAGGAGTGGAGGCACTTTTAAGAAGCCAGACAACTTGTAATAAAGTTTAGTGGGCATTTTACTTACCGGTCGGTTTTCCTTGATCCTGAAACCTCCAATGGGCTAATTAAAATGCCCAGGTAGCGAAGGAGATTGCCTACGGCTGCCCGCGACTGCCTGTAATTACATAGCTACCCGACTCCACTGCACTATGAGTTCAAAAGAACCATGCCGACCAATTTTCAGTCACGGAAAATTTGTCAACATGCTGAAAATGTTTCCTTGACCAAACTAAGGCCACAAGTATGCGGGAACTTCCCTCGAGCATGAAGGAGAGTTCCAGTGACCTCATGGGACCATGTGTCGACCATGCTGCGAGTTTGAGTCGAGGGCAAACTCTTCAAAACTCGCAGATAAGGTCGCTGCAGTGGGACAGCCCCTTTACTGTGAGTTCAGTATGCTTTAACTCGGTCCGCATTAACCAACCCGACCTCTCGGTGGCTCAGTACTTCAACTCCCCCTCCCATTCCGTATCCGATCTCTCTGTCCTGGGCCTCCTCCACGGCCAGAGTGAGCAACACCACAAATTGGAGGAACAGCACCTTGTATTCCGCTTGGGGTGTCTGCATCCTCTTGGCATGAACATCAAATTCTCTCAATTCTGTTAACCCTTGTTGTCTCCTCCCCTTCCCACCTCTCCCTCAGCCCTCGGGCTCCTCCTCCTTTTTCCTTTCTTCCCCCCCGCCCCCCCCCCCCCCCCCCCCACCTCCCATCAGTCTGATGAAGGGTTTCGGCCCGAAACATTGCCTATCTCCTTCGCTCCATAGATGCTGCTGCACCCGCTGAGTTTCTCCAGCATTTTGTGTACCTTCGATTTTCCAGCATCTGCAGTTCCTTCTTTAACACAATCATGCTTTAATATAATGGTAGCTTAGTGCAGTAATTTGATGTACTTAAAATTAAGTGTGCATGGGCTTCATCGGTCATCTCAATTCCCATGAAGAATGGATACAACATACACGGATAACATTAAGGCTATCAGACCTTGATGGCCATTGTAGCATGAGCTTCTTTTAACTCTGGTAATCTAAAGACAAATTTTGTTGTTGATTTAAGTCTTACTGAATGGGCACATTATTCATATATTCTGAAACTGACACAATTGAAACAGCAAAGACGATGTCTCCAATTTAAACAGGTCAATAATTGGTCTTCAAATCATAAAGCTGATGTAAATCCATTCATTTCAAAAGATCATAGTTGATTAAGACATTTATTTTATTGCTTTAATTATAATCATGAATTCTGGAATTAAGACAGCATTCTTCATACTAATAACATGTAAACTATCTATCATTGAAAACAACACATTTTATAAGAGTGCTCTTCTAAGTAGACAGAGTGAGGAGTGTGTGGATTAGACAAATATGACAACCAGACATATTTTGAGCATTAGCAGGTATCGTTTTGTCTTAAAGACTTACTTAAAGAAGCTTTTTTATACACCATTACAAGAATAATTGACTTTCAGTTCTGCCAATTTAATTGCAACTGCAACACTTTGTCCACTTTTCATCTTCCACTCTTCTTTCCACATCCTTTATTTTGATGTATGTACACATCCCTATTTATAATTGTTCCATTGAGATGCATCCTTCGTAAATTAATGCAAATCTGCAAAGGTAAGAACCAACAAAACAAAAATATAATCAATGATAATTTGTTTATTTGTAGCTTCATGTAGGTGTTGTCTGGTTGCAGCAGTTTTTTTTTGTAATTGAATATTCAGATGATAACCTGAATTATAAACTAATGCAGGAAACATTTCAAGCATGGCTGTATTACACATATATGTAGAGCCATGTTTTTTTTTAAACAGGATAAACAATATATATCCATTGTGATATCTTTAGATCATTTAAAATATAACAAGCTCATTGGCCTTTCTCTCTAAATGGCATTCCTGATTAAGTTTAATCATGTTTCAGGGACTACTAATTTTACACAGCACCTTAAAGATATTGACACGTACCCTAGGTATTGAAACATTTCCACGGAAGTAGTCATTTGTATAATGATTCACGGCTTACTATATTAAAAATATATTGTAACATCTGCAAAGCTATCTCTTCAGCTTATCACAGCACAGAAGATATATTTGTTCAATTACCAAATAAATTTCAATGTTTTCTGATTGTCCTAAGAAAATGGGTACATTTATTGTTTGTGGAAAGCATTTGCTGATTTTGTTCCCAATAATAATTTTGCAAATAAATTTTGATAGGAAATATGTTCAAAGTTATTGGCATAAAATATCACTATTTTTGATAACAAACTATATTTAGGAGCATTTAAGCCAGAAAGTTCAATCTTCCTGTGTTTTAAGTTTAAATGATTATTCAATTAAGATGCAATTATAATTTTAGACTTTTGACTGACATCTCTAACAAGTGCGAGATTACGTTCAATAAAGTCCCATTAAAGATAATTTGAAGGTCTCCAATGGGGTGATGGGAGGTCAGGACCACTATTTAGCTGGTGATAGGATAGTTCAGTTGCAGATAACAGCTGGGAAGAAACTGTCCCTGAATCTGGAAGTGTGTGTTTTCAAACTTGAGAGATATGTCCATAGACTTTGGTATTCAGTGTAGTGGAAGGTAATCTTATGATTCAGTGGCATTTGCTAAGCAAATGTTACCTCTTGGGTGAAATCTCGAACTAGAGATTCAGAAGAGAATCACCAATACAAGACATAGTTGAGGAGGAATTTCATCTCTGAGAGTTAAAATCATTTGAAGTTCTCCATCCTAGGAAGCTGTGGAATATATTCAAGGGTGAGTCAGACAGACTTTTGATCTACAGGGAAATCGAGGGTTATGTGGGAACATGCAGGAAAGTGGAAGCAAGGTCAGATTTGCCATGCTTTTGAATGGCAGAGCAGGCTGGGTGGAAGTTTCACTGTTCCTTCTAAAGTACAATTTTCAGAAACAGTTCTGAAAGATAGGGCTTGCAATGACAGGAAGAGTTAATGAACTTGGAAAGCAATCTTGAATTCATATAAAAAGATAGACACAAAGTGCTGGGGTAATTCTGCAGATCAGGCAGCATCTCTAGAGAAAGAAGGTAGCTGACATTTCGGGTTGCTCTCTCTACAGAAATTATGCTGCAACACTGAAAATTTGAAAGGCATGTTTGAGTGCTGTCCCAGTGCACAATGAGTAAATTATTAGGCTATTTTCATATGGTAAGTGCAGCTTTAAATTGCTCCTGGTATGTGTATTCTATTGTAGTGTAGATATTGGAATATTGCATGGGTATGCAGTATTGAAAGGTTCACATATAAAGGGGCAATATATTTATATTTTCCATGTAGAAGTGGTTGAAATGTAACAGTTATGATATGCATTTTATCTTTCATGTAAAAAAAAGTTAATTAAAGTGCAAGAGGCCACAAAGTACTGGAGTAACTCAGTGGGTCAGGCAGCATCTCTGGAGAACACAAATAGGTGACATTTCACATTGTGACCCTTCTTCAGAAGTGTTTTGAATTTAATTAAAGTGTTGTGCCATGTTAAAAGGTTTTGAAAATATTTTTTTTTAATGTATTGTTCTTCCTTAATGTTAGAAAATGTGCTGGTCAGTTAGAAAAATGCATAATTGTTTCTCTTCCATTTCACTTCCCTTAGTACCTACATTTTAGTTACCACATTCAATATCCTGATGGTGCTGACCATTAGATAACTTGAATTGTGTTATTTTATTTAGCTGTATGAAAAGTATTGGTTTGCATGGCTAGAGTCATAGTGATACAGTGTGGTAACAGGCCCTTTGGCCCAACTTGCCCACTCTGGCCACCTGTCTGCATTTGGTCCATATCCCTCCAAACCTGTCCTATCCATGTACCTTCCTAACTGTTTTGTAAACGTTGGGATATTCCCAGTCTCAACTACCTCCTCAGGCAGCTTTTTCCATACACCTACCCCCTTTTGTGTCAAGAAGTTACCCCTCATTCCTATAAAATCTTTTCCCCTTCACCTTAAACCTCTATCCTCTGGTCCATGATTCACCTACTCTGGGCAAGAGACTCTGTTTATCTACCTGATCTATTCCCCTCATGATTGTACACAACTCTATAAGATCACCCCTCATCCTCCTGCGCTCCAAGGAATAGAGTCCCAGCCTATTCAACCTCTCCCTATAGCTCAGACCCTCTAGTCCTGGCAACATCTTCGTAAATCTTCTCTGTACCCTTTCCAGCTTGACACCATCTTTCGTACAACATGGTTCCTATCTACAATTGCACTAGAGTAAATTGAACCAATATACTTTGATTTGGAGATTACACTCTCATCTTAACACATGAGCTCATTGGCATGACTAGACTTCTGCAGCTGAATTAGGTGCCAGGAATTACGAAGGGTGATTTGTTGAATGCCGAGGCTGATGGGGTGGAAGGTGAGGACAAGGCTAATCCTATCCTTGTTATGGCCAGGAGGAGAACGGGTGCAAACAGAAGTGCAAGAAGTAGAAAAAAAACCATGGTTGAGAGCCCTGTCAACCATGAAAGATGGAAAGCCATAGCTAAATGAAAGGAAAACATCTTAAAGGCAAAGGAAGTCTCATCATCAGAGCAGAAATTACAAAGGTGGAGAAACTAGGAGAATGGGATAGAAACCTTACAGGAAGCAGGGAGGAAGGAGGTATAATCTTGGGGTTGGAAGGGATATTAGTAACCTATCCCTTGAGCTGAGGGTAGACATGTTAAGAAAGGAAAGAAAATATCAAACATGGTGCTTGTGAGCACAAGAGATGAGGTGGAAACTGGAAACAAAGGTAGTGATATTTTTGGGTTATGTACATGTAGAAAGCAGGACTGATGCAGCCATCAATATAAAGGAAAAAAGAGTTGAGGGAGGGGATCTCAGAAGGAAACCAAAGCAGGACATCTACTCAACACTTTTGACTGAACGTGATTGTGAAAGCTTCAGCCTTGTCCTTGGCAAGCTCAGCACCAAACCCCATTGTTTCTCCTCAGGTAGACCAAGGTGGTCTCCTTTTAGCTGTTGTTCCTCCACTATTAACCACTTGATGTGTCTGGAGTGCAAAATTCTGACCAGATCTGTTTTCTCTATCTATTACGTGCTATTTAGCATGTACATAGTCGCAGCTTCCAAAGATTGCATCTTAGTTTTAAGTAGGCAAGTAGTTGCTGCTACATTGATTTTCCTGGCTTGATATTCTGGCCCGAGTGCTATCAGCCATTCAAGAAGGGGTGCATGGAAAGGGCTGGAAACGAAAGGCCAGTGAGCTTAATATCCGTAGTTGGAAAGTTATGGGAGAGTATTCTGAGGGATAGGATGTACATGCATTTAAACAGACAAGGGCTGATTAGGGATAGTCAGCATGGTTTTATACGTGGGAGGTCATGTCTCACAAATCTGAGTGTTTTGAAAAGGTTGATGAGGGCATGGCTGTAGATGCATGTATGGATTTCACCAAAGCATTCAACAAGGTTCCACATGGAAGACTGCCCTGGAAGGTTAGATCACATTGGATCCAAGGTGAGATTGCTGAATGGATAGAAAATTGGCTTCATGGATGGAAGCAGAGGGTGATGGTGGAAGGTTGCTTCTCGGACTGGAGGCCTGTGACCAGTGGTGTGCCTCAGGATTCGGTGCTGGGCCCGTTACTGTTTGTCATCTATATCAATGATTTGGATGAGAACATACATGGCAAGATTTGCAAGTTTGCAGATGATACAAAAGTGGATGGTTTTGAAAGATAGTGAAGATGGTTGTGAAAAATTGCAGTAGGATCTTGATCTATTGGCCAGGTGGGCTGAGGAATGGTTGATGGAATTTAATGCAGAGAAATGTGAGATGTTGCATTTTGGAAAGTCTAACATGGGCAGGACCAACACAGTGAATGGTAGGGCTCTGGGTAGTGTTGTAGAGCAGAGGGATCTAGGAGTGCAGGTGCATAATTCCTTGAAGGTGGAGTCACGGGTAGATAGGGTGGTCAAAAAAGCTTATGGCACATTGGCCTACCTCAGTCAGAGTGTTCAATAGAGATGTTGGGAGGTCATGTTGCAGTTATACAAGATGTTGCTGAAGCTGCATTTACAGTATTGTGTTCAGTTCTGGGCACCATGTTTTAGGAAGGATGTTAAGTTGGAAAGAGGGCAGAGAAGATTTACAAGGACGTTGCCAGTACTTGAGGGTCTGAGCTATAGAGAGAGGTTCAGCAGGCTGGGACTTTATTCTCAGGAGCGCAGGAGGATGCAGGTGTATAATCGGGTGGACGCGCAGAGTCTCTTACCCAGAGTGGGGGAATCGAGAACCAGAGGGCATAGGTTTAAGGTGAGGGGGGGGGGGAGGGGGGGGGAAGATTTTATAGGAATCTGAGGGGTAATTTTTGCACGCAGAGTGTGTGGGTGTATGGAATGAGCAGCTGGAGGAGGTAGATGAGGCAGGAACTATCGTGATGTTTAAGAAACAATTAGGCAGGTACATAGATAGGATATGTTTAGAGGAATATGGGCCAAACACAGCCAGGTGGGACTAGTGTAGATGGGACATGTTTGTCGGTGTGGGCAAGGTGCGCTGATGGGACTGTTTCCATGGCACTCTCACAGCAAAGACAGATACTTGTTGAATCAACTCGGGGGGGGGGGGGGGGGGAACTTTGAAGCATCTGGGAACATGTGGTGATTTGCTCAAGGAATTGTTCATTTAAGGCAATGTATCAGACCGCTCTACGGAAATCCCTGGGGAAGACCAACCAGAGGAATTATACAGTAATGTACAATTAATTGGCATGAGATTCCTAAACTAAAGATCAATGGGCAAGGGACCAGATTGTTGCCATTTGGTGCTTTCCCTCAGCTGTTAAATCAGTACATGAACACTTGACAATTAAGCAGGGCCGGAATTAGATAACGAGAGGCCCTAGGCTATTCCACTTGTGAGGCCCCTCTCAATCCCCCACCCCCACGACGGGAGGAAGATGGAAGAGTCCACCAGATTGACACCGATGTGCAGCCGAGCGTGGCCAATGAGATAAGGGCCGGAAAGCTGCGCTTTTTATTTATTGCCAGTGCTAGTGTCCAGTTATCGGCTTAGAACACTATTATTCTGAAATGGAGGGCAAGGAAAATTAGTGAAGTGTTGTTTGCAGACTACAGTGCATTGTGACAACATATGTAAGAAAGGCCTATGACAGTGTCCTATACACCAGGCCCGTATGAAGTTTTTCAAAAAGGGGAGCGGCATGGCAGGATTACAAGCATTTTATGTGAAATAAGTGTACACAGCGCATATCACAAGAGCAAAGCTCAAAGACCCTTGCGGCCGGGATCCAGGGTCCACCTCTCTCTCTCCCCTCTCCACTTCCCCTCTCTTTCCCCCTCCCCTCCCTCTCTTCCCCCTCTGTCTCAACCCCCACCCCCCCTCTCCCTCCCTCCCCCTCCCTCTCCCTCCCACGCAGCGAGGCTCCGACTCCGCGCCGCAGACACCGCAGTCACCCCCCCTCCCCGGCCCGGAGAAACGGGCACTCCCGCAACGCAATATTCCACTACTTACCTGGAGTTAGACACCTAGGATCTTTGGTAGACATGAGGCATGGCGGTGATTGTGTGGAGTGCAAATGGAGATCTGAACCCGCCCGGACCCACTGCGCATGCGCGGAGAGACAACGTCATTTTGCATTGCTACTGCATCGCCGGCTTCCCCCAACTGCGCAGGTGCGGATGGTCGCAATTTTTTTCCCCCAAAACTTCTAGCGAGCCGGAACCAGAATTTTGGGTAATTTCTGTCAGTGGAAAAGCTGATAGCGCTCTAATTTTTTTTTTTCTCAGCTTTTGTTTGCTCTGGGAAAAAAACACCTTGGCCGGAGGCCCCCTAGATTTTGAGGCCCTAGGCTTCAGCCTATGAAGCCTATAGGTAAATCGGCGCCTGCCGAGCCCCCCCCCAAGATCTCGATGCCCTAAGCTTAAGCTTGTGAAGCTTATACGTAAATCGGGCCCTGCAATTAAGGAATTGGCAAAGACACTAAATGTACTCTGGATCGGTCTCTTGCCAAACATCAAATATTTGCTCATGTTTATTTTTATTTGCAACTTCTCAGATATCAAAGCAGTACAAGCCTGCAGTCTGTAACATCTTTGCTGTACTGAGGCATATATTGGCAAAGTGGCATGTGAGAGAGACTGGATATTTCTTTTTAAAATGCAATGGAATTTCTATGGTCATTTGCTTCTTACTCAACCACCTTCTCATTCTCCCAATGCCCCCATCTCTGAGTTCCTTTCATCTTCTTCCGCTCCCTACTCCGAGTCGCCCCTTTTTGAACTTTTATCCCACTCTTTCCTTCCCATACCCTTCAACTAATCCTCTCACCAGTTTTACATTGCACTCCCCCTCTTTCTTCCTTATACCCAGCTTCACCTTTTAACTCCATTTCACCTCTAGCCTTTATTACTCGATCCACCTAGTTGTCAATTGCCCTTCCTCACCTGAATCTACAGATCACTTGGCACTTTGTCCCCACCTCGTCCCCTCACCAGCTTTACTCCATCTGTCTGAAGAAGGGTCCCAACCAAAAACATGATCTATCTATTTCCTACCATAGAAGCTGCCTGTCCTGCTGAGTTCCTATAATACTTTGTCTTTTTTAATCACTGACCCCATCTATGTTATAACACTGACAGAATACTGTATTTTAAGGATGCATTCTTTTCAAAATTAATAAACTGAAGACTGAATTAAGCAGGTAACACACAATGGATATGGGACCCATTTAGTATTAATACCCAAGACAAATTTGTACTCCATAGACTTTTTAAATAATAGAAATATGGCTTAAGTATTCTTATTATCATGTTGCATAAGCATGGAACAATTTGAATTTAAATGTTGGCTAACTTACATTTAACTTTCTGAAACAAAAACTGAAAATACTGGAAACACTCAGCAGGTCAGGCAGCATCTCCGGAAAGAGAAACAGAATTAACATTTCATGTGGAAGAGCCCTGTTCATGACATTCTACATAGATGCTGCCTGATATGCTGAATGTTACCAGTATTTTCTGGGTTTTTTTTAATTTCACGTGTCCAGTATCTTCTGTCTTTGATTTTTAACTTTCTGGCTTCTCCTCAGAAGGAGAAGTCTCTATTCCACAAATGTTTTACAAGGAACAGTTTTTATAAAGGTGTTCAGCTACCTAATTTATGTTAGATAAGATTATCAGACAGAAAGTCCCACAGGACCTGTCAACATCAATGTCAGAATTCCTGCAATAAAGTTCAGTGCCCATTTCAAGCAAATTCAATGTCATCACCAAAATTAGATCCAAGTATAATTGATGAGCAAAAATAAAATAGAAGTGAATGTCTACAGTATAAAGTAAACCATCAGTGATCCTTAACTTAAAAGCAAAAGCACTTTGTGCACAAGGGGAGTAGTTCTTGACTTCTGGAAGTAAGCCCAAGCTTCAATCAGCACCAAAGGACTGAAATGTAGAAGGTTGAAAGTCTCAAGTTCATAGGTATGAATATTGTTGATTTGTCCTTCTTTCATGAGCCGAGTAGGACAACTTGTTCTGTTTGATCTTCTGTTTGTGCACGTCGAGTTGATTGCATTAGTCGAAACAGGAGACGTGAAGGTTGCAATCTTCCACCCCGCTGATTTGTCCTGAACCAACTCCATTAAAGCTACGACCAAGAAAGCACACCAGTGCCTCTACTTTCTCAGAAGACGAAGGAGGTTTGGCATATCTCCAGCAACTCTTACCAATTTCTTCGGATGCATTACAACTTGGTTTGGCAACAGCTCTGCCCAAGACCACAAAAAAAACCCATAGAGTGCCGTAGAAGTAACCTTATCCATTACACAGTCCAGACTCCCCTGACTATCAACCATCTACACTTCACACTTCTTTAGGAAAGCAGCCAACATAATGATCTTTTGTAGCCTGGTTGTTCCCTATTTTCCCACTCCTACTGGGCAGAAGATACAAAAGCATGAAAACACATTCAACCAGATTCAGGAACAGCTTCTTCTCTCCTGACATTAAAGTACTGAATGGTCCTCCGATAAACTAGAATATAGTCCTGATCTTTCAACCTACCTCACTGAGGACCATGGACCTTATTTGCAACCAAAACACTATAATGGTGTAACACCATATTCTACACTCCGGTAATTTTCTGTTTGCAATGTCAGTTAAACCTGTTTATGGCTTGATTGTAGAGTATTATTTGACTGGATAGTGCACAAAACAAACCTTTTCGCTGTATCTTGATACATGTGACAATAATAAAACAATACCAATGACAATGTGTGTCAATTTTGTGTACAGAGCATAGAAGAATATGTTAATTTTGGAAAACACACACATCAATTCTAATTTAGTGTTGACTCTTGGCTGCTCTTCCAAATTCATTGAGATCACAGTGACCTTTTTGTTCAACCACTAAACTATCACATTAAAACTGCTGCATTCTCATCCGATATTCATATAAATAAATTCCTAATTCAAGAAATTAAGTAATTTCGCGGAGGGATTCTGACATGAGTTCCAACCATACAATGTCAAATACAAGCACAAGAGCCTGAAATACACAGTTGCATCATCTATTTTAACTTCACTCTGTTCCACTAAATTTGCCTCAGAGTTTAGTGGTCTAATATATCACTTCAAGTCTGAAATAAAAATGAATGCATATGGTTATGTTATATATTCTGAAGGACTTCCGGTGGCGCTATGGAGTCTTAAAGCATAGCACCAGCCAGCTCCGTAAAAATTTTGGAAAAACGGGGACTTAAAAAGACTTACCGGCTGCCTGCTTTACACTGCCTGCCGCTTCAATATCGACGGTACCGGGTGACGTCATCAGCCCTGCGACAAACCATGACGGCACGGAGCCCTACCGACAAGACAAAAGCTCGAAAAACCCGGGCGAGAGCGGGAGAAGGCCTGGGAGAAGCCTCGGACTCGAGTAGGGCCAGCTCCCTGGAAGATGTCTCCAGGAAAGCAGGCACAGAAGGTGAGGATTTGAGAGCTTTTATTTCTCATCAGATGGCTGATTTAAAGCGAGAGTTCAAGGCAGAAATGAAAGATATAAAGCAAGAAATGAAAGAAATAAAGGGAGAAATAAAGGAAGAAATTTGTCAAATTAACAATCAGATGGACTTGATGAAAAATCAATGGAGTGAATTTCAAAAAGATACAAAGTCAAAAATTGATAATAAGTTTAAGAAAGAATCAGAAAAATTGAAGAATGAATTTATTGATATGATCAATAATATGGAACGCAAGATGGAGGTTAAACTTGAAAATGTTAAAAAAGACTTTCAAAATAAGATTGATCCTATTGCAAATGTGGTGGAACAACAGGCAGATGGCATGAAAAACCTTGAAAAGATAGCGGAGGCTAGTACTGTGTCTACAGCAAAGCTGATAACAGAACAAGAACGTCTACTGGAGTTGTTATCTAAAGTAACAGATAAATGCACTCAGCTAGAAGGCTATCAGAGAAGGCAGAACTTGAGGATTGCAGGGATTCCTGAAGGTCTAGAGAAACACGAAGACACTCGAGAATTCACTGCTAAATTACTGCAAGCTGTTTTATCTTTGGATGATAAGCCTGTATTAGCTCGTGCACATCGAGTCGGCAGAAGACAGACCAGTACAAATGCCCCCCCAAGACAAATGATTGTAAAGTTACAATATGATTTTATCCTGGAGGATATTATGCGGAGAGCTTCGGGAAAAAAGAATCTGACATTTCAAGGACAAAGAATCAGTATCTATCGAGACTATCCCCCAGAGGTTGCCAGAAAACGAAAAGCGTTTAATGAAGCCAAAAGCCTTATGAGGGGTGTAGAAAACTTGAGATACGGTTTGAATTACCCAGCCATCCTAAGGGTTACTTATAACAACGTGGAACATTTCTTCAAGACCCCAGTAGAAGCAATGGAATTTGCAAAGCAGTTTCACACTTGAAAACTATCTACAAGCAAACATACTGTCTTTTACTATTTTCAAAGACCTAGTACGGTCTCTTAACATTCTATGAGACTTCATACGATAATATGGAATTAGAAGAAACTAGAAGGAACGGACAATGTCGTATGGAACGAAATGTTTTCCCGGATTGGAAGATGCTCGCTGAACATTGACAATTAGTCATAATATATAACTAACACAAACAAATAACACACATACTAAAATCATAACGCGGTTTCATTATCACTATGATTATTATTAACCAAGATTGTTCACTATTGCTAATTAATATTACTAATAATTAATATCTTATGTCTTGTTAAATTTGGAGATACCCTCCCCTTATTTTTTCTTTTTTATTAATGATTTTTATTTTTTGTACTTTAAAAACTCTGTATCTGCGGTTTTATAATTAGATTTTTAAATTAATTTTAGATATACATACTTTTATGATGATCAATATCACTCCTTTCATTTCTTTAATATTATATCTCCGTTAAAATATTATTATGGAATAACAATTCCTTAAATCTAGGAGCTGGCCAAATTAATAACATCAATGCCGGAAGCCTTTAGATGGATAGCCAATATAGTATGGCTTACACAAACTACAAATATTTCATTTGTAGTTTTTTCATTCTTTATGCACTCTATTAATCTCTTTATCTACTCTTTACTATCCTTTTATGCTTATTATATCTTTCAGTTTGAATGGAGCTACACACTGGAACAATGGAGATATATTCGTGAAGTACATAAAAGAGATTTAAAATTCATCTATTCGGTGTTCGGGTGTAAGGTTAGGTCTACTGCATGGACCCTTGGACTCTATTCTAGATTCCCACAAATTTAAAATGCAGGATTTAAAAAGAAATACGGGGAATGAGGGATTAACCTTTTGCAGTTGGAATGTTAAAGGTATCAATGAACCAATAAAAAGAGGAAAAATATTGACACACTTAAAGGCAATTAAAGCTGATGTAATTTATATTCAAGAAACTCACCTAAAGAAAGACGCTGAAAATAGGCTGAAAGCCAAATGGATAGACAAAATATATCACTCCTCCTTTACGCATAAATCAAAGGCGTAGCAATATTATTTCGTAAAGGTACTTTATTTAAGCATACATCTACTATATCTGATAAAGATGGCAGATATATTATTGTGATAGGAGAAATAAATAGGGAAAAAATGATTTTCGTTAATATCTATGGACCAAATTTTGACAGTCCTTTATTTTTTAAGAAAGTACTCAATAATATTCCGGAATTAACACATTACAATTTGATAATTGGAGGAGATTTTAATTGTACATTAGACCCTTATTTAGATAGATCTTCAAAACAAAGAAAAATTAAATCACATACTAGTGATTTATTAAACGCATACATCCAAACGACTAACATTAAAGATGTCTGGAGAACAGAAAATCCTACTGGTCGAGAATATTCCTTTTACTCGCCAGTACATAAAACTTATTCAAGAATAGATTACTTTCTGGTAGATGCAAAGCTTATTTCACTTACTTACGAATCTAAATATCATAATATTATAATTTCAGATCATGCGCCATTAACATTTAAAATTAAAATAAATGGTAAAACAGAAAATCTAGGACAATGGAAACTTAACCCACAAATTTTAAAAAATAAAGCCACTCAGGAATATATTATAACTCAGATTAAGATGTTTTTTGAAATAAATGATCAACCAGAAATATCTCGCTCTTTATTATGGGAAACATTTAAAGCATATCTTCGAGGAATTATGATTTCTTCACAAGCATTCCATAATAAAAAGATTCGGAAGGAACAACAGGACTTAGAAAGGGAGATTAAACAATTAGATATACAGAATGCAACAAAATCAGATATAATAATACATAATAAAATTGTAGCATTGAAGTATAAATTAAACAAAATATACACTGATCAAGTTTTAAAATATTATCAACATACTAAACAATTGCTGTTTGAATTTGGAGACAAACCCCAAAAATTATTGGCTCGACAATTAAGGAAAATTGAAGCTGAAAAAATTATACATAGGATTAAATCACAAAACGGTGAATTATTAATACAACCCAAAGATATTAATGAAAGATTTATGCAATATTATAAAAATCTGTATACTGCTAAAGCGACAGTAAATAAAACAGAAATAGATGCCTTTTTAAATATATGTAACTTAAAAGAATTAGATTTACAAAATAGAGAACTATTAAATGCTGATATTTTCAATAAAAGAAATCCAAGAATCTATTAAATCATTAAAAAATGGTAAAACTCCAGGACCAGATGGTATAGGCTCGGAATTTTATAAAATTTTTCATGATCAAATGGTCCCATATTTAAAATCATTATATGAACAGATATATACACAAGAGAAATTACCAGATACATTGAACAAATCTATTATAACACTTATACCCAAAATAAATAAAGATTTGGATGACCCAGGATCATATAGAGCAATTGCTTTATTAAATACGGATCAAAATTTTTTAACAAAGATACTAGCACAAAGATTACGCAAAGTTGTTAACGAATTACTTCATCCTGATCAAACAGGATTTATACCTAAAAGATATTCTTCATATAATCTAAGACGGTTATTTAATATCATATATTCGAAAAGAAGTGATAAAAAAGACTTAGTAGTTATTTCGCTGGATGCAGAAAAAGCTTTTGACCAGGTGGAATGGCCTTATTTATTTTCGGTGATGGAAGCTTTTAAGCTTGGTGATAAGTTTACTACTTGGATTAAATTATTATATGCAAATCCAACAGCTAGAATAACAACAAACCATATGTTATCAACTAAGTTTAGTTTATCTCGAGGTTGTAGACAAGGCTGTCCTTTATCACCTTTACTGTTTGCGTTAGCAATCGAACCTCTTGCTCAAAGGATAAGATTGCACCCGGAAATATATGGATATGATACTAAAGATACTAAGAATAAAATCTCGTTATATGCGATGTAATATAAAGTAATACGATGTATTACTTTATATTACTAAACCGGAAATAAGTATCCGTAATTTGTTAAAACTAATAACGGAATTTGGTTTAATTTCAGGATACAGTATTAATTGGAATAAAAGTGAACTTATGCCAATAACCATGAATAACTTACAGATATTACAACAATTTCCTTTTAAGATAACAAATGAAAATATTAAATATCTTGGTATTTTTGTTACAAAAAGATTTGACTCTCTATTTAAGTCTAATTTCCCGTTATTACTGAATAAATTAAATAAAAATATCTTATACTGGAAAAGTTTACCTATCTCAATGTTAGGTAAAATAAATGCAATAAAAATGATTTTTCTCCCACAATTATTATATTTATTTCAATCAATCCCGATATATCTCTCTAAAAATTTTTTTTAAAAAGTAGACTCTATAGTCACTAATTTTATCTGGGATTATAAGAACCATAGAATAAATAAAAAACACTTATGTAAAGCTAAAATAAACGGGGGTTTAGCATTACCAAATTTTATGTTTTATTATTGGGCAGTTAATATTAAAAATATGAATTTCTGGTTAGAAGAAACAGATAATAAACCAAACTGGTTAAAAATGGAAAGAGAAGACTGTTTTCCATTTGAAATTAGCTCTATAATATTTGCTAATATTAATGTACCTAAGAAAATTTATAGTGAAAACTTGATAATAGAAAGTGGAATACGTATTTGGAAACAAATAAAGAAAACATTAAAACTAAAATTTATACCGCTAGGTCTTACTATTGCCAACAATTTTACGTTTAAACCCTCAACGATGGATAAGGCTTTTATACAATGGAAAAATAAAGGAATTTTAAATATAGGGGATCTTTATAAGGAAAATTCTTTTCTTTCATTTCAAGAATTACAACAAGCTTACGGGCTTCATAATAATGAATATTTCAGATACTTACAAATCAGAAACTATATCTCTGCAAATACACAAGAATTCAGAAATAGAAAGAGTGAAATTTTAGATGAATGCTTGAATAAACATCCAAATACAGAAAAAATGATATCATACATTTACAATATTTTGTTGGAAAGTGATATTCCATCATCGGAAATACACAGACAGCGTTGGGAAAATGAATTAGGTCAAATAATAAGCCCAGAAATATGGGAAGAAAGCTTACAACACATACATTACTGCTCGTTAAATGCTAAACATGCTCTTATACAGTTTAAAATTTTACATAGATTACATTACTCCAAATCTAAATTACATAATATATTTCCAAAATTATCGCCTATATGTGATAAATGTCAAATCTTAGAAGCAAATTTGTCACATTCATTTACTAATTGTACGAAGATTGTAGAATATTGGAACAAAATATTTAAGATAATCTCGAATGTTGTTAATATTACTATGATTCCTGATCCAAAGTTAATCATACTTGGAATACCGGAAACGGAACAAATAATTACAAGGAATCAAAGAACTTTTATCGACTATTCTCTAATAATTGGGAAAAAATTAATATTAAAATTTTGGAAAGGCCCTGCATCCCCAACAATTAAAATGTGGAATACAGAAATGACGGAGACACTTCACTTGGAGAGATTGAGACTTGTCCTTATGGACAGGTTAGATCTCTTCAAAGGGATTTGGTCCGCATACATTAAATATCTACAGGGTCATAATGGTTCGGCGCAGGGACTTGACTGAGGCCTGAATATCTGAATGGATGAAGAAATACATATAATAAAATCATGAATGTATCTCCAAGAATGGATTATTTAGTAATATTTTAATCTCCATCAAACCTTTCACATTTTCTTTTCTATTTTCTACTTTCTTTCTCTATCTTTCTATCTTTAACTAGGAAAAAAAAGTATAGAAACATATTATATATATTCTTAATATTAGTATGAATACACCTATTATTAGTTGTATGAAAATATTATAGATGTCTTAAATTTGTAATTATATAAAATTGTGCATTTTCAACTATATAATAATTTTGAAATATAAAGTTAATAATAATACAAACACTCTTAATATTATGAAAATATCATGAATATCATAGAAGTTTGGTTAAGATTGGGTATTATGTAGTTATATTAGGGGGGATTTGTATTTGGTAATTAGAAGAAATATGTGTGGTATGAGAAGTGTGAGTATATTGCTTATTTTAGGAATATACTACATACACTCCCAATTATACAAAATAAATAACCAGGAAATGTATAATGGATAACATTACAATTAACACAAACAGTATCAATTGATAATCAATATTATATAATTTTGTATATTATATAATTTTCACTGCCGTATAAGAGTGTACTCGGTATATATTGTTTCTACAATAAAAAAATAAAAAAAAAATATATATATATATATATATTCTGAAGAAATCAAGTGTTAAGGAAAATCTCATTATTAAAATAATTGTGTCAATGGGTTTAGGTGATAGAGAGTTTCACACTTGCAATAGCAGATTCCTGTAGAATTTTCAAAACTAAGAGCTATTTAAAAATACGATTATATGTTTTACTGCAGGATAAAATATTAAAGATTGTATGATATTATTTCATAGTGTATCATTGTATGAGTGTCAATACAGGCATTCATTTGTCAATTTCAATGTCCACCCGCGGTGAAACGGGCAGCCAGTTCTTAAGAGACAATGTAAAAAAGGACTGCAGAGACTGTTTTACAAAAGTGACACTGTGCTGGAGTAACTCAGTGGGTCGGGCAGCATCTCTGGAGAACATGGATAGGTGACGTTTTGGGTTGGGACACTTCTTCCGATTGATTATAGGGAAGGGAGAGAAAGCTGGAAGAGAGGAGGGACAGGATAAAGCCTGGCAAGTAATAGTTGGAACAGATGAGGAGGGATTTCTTGTCGGCAGATGGTTGGACAAAGGCCAGAGATGAAAAGACAGAAAGCGTGAGAAGAAAAGGATTGAAGAGTTGCGAATTGTGAAGCTTGAAGAAGGAAGGGTTGGGGAAGAGAGAAATAGGTGTGAGTTCTGGTGTTGCCCTCAGTAGGGGGGTGGGGGACAATGGTATCCATGGAAACAGCTTTTTTTTTGCCTAGACTTCTCATTTTTTTCTGCTTGCCAATTTCCACCTCTTAATTAGTTCTCCAGTTCCCAATCGAAATTCCATTAGAAACTTGGCTGGGTAATTTGATTCAAATACATCTATTGATGCTCCTGAACACATCATCGGTGATGTAACCTGGGGTCATTGGGTGTTTCAGGTCTTTCAACATCAGACACCCTTGCCCAGGTGACCCAGCTGTGGTTGATCAGACCATGACATGTTTAGGTGGCGTTCGCTCCTCCCCATGGACCTTCTCTCCTGATCCAGAGCCATCTCGAGGCCTTCTCCCCTGCCTCTGTGATGTTCTTGATGGCACTTCTCCTCGCCACTCCGTTGATGCCCAGTGCACATTAATTTATCAGTCACTTTATATCCAACTAGCGTTAAGGAAATATGCATTGCTGCATGATTACATTTATATGAATTGTATTACTAAAGATAATTTAGATAGACCCGCGATTATCAAATCCACCACTATCCAAGCTGGCTAACCTCTGCAGGAGGGTAAGTTTGGTTCATGTATCTTTGTTTGTTTTGGCAGTAGCCTCTCTCCAGTTATAAGTAAAGAATGTGTAGCTGATGCTGGCTGCCAGATGAGTGTCTGGTGAACCACACCTCAGAATGACTCAGAAGCATGTGGGGATATTCATCAGGTCCAGCTGCATTTGTTGGAAGAGAACGGAATCAACATTCCGGGTTGAAGATCCTTTATCAGAAATGAGAAGGAGAGAGATTCAGCCGGACCTCACAACCAGGAAACAATTGGTATAGTCATACATAGAGGGAGTAAAGTTCATTAATCAGGACTTCATCAGCATTTTCCATTATTGATTTAGATTTCCAGCATCAGCAGTTTTTGTCGTGATTTTTAGTTTTATTGTGAAGCTGTGCAGGCGATGGTTGGATGGAAACTAAAATCTCTAGGCGGGAGCAATTACGTCCACATGGCATTCTTGATATTTGCCAAGAAGTGCCAACATATGGCTGCAGTTAATTTCAGTTTTACATGGTAAAACAAAATTGACAAACGGGAAAATTATATCTCTTTGAAAGCATTCAAGCTCCAGTTAATTACTGAAATAGACAAAATCATAAATTATAATTTTCTTGGATTGACCATTAAATACATTAAATACGTAAGACTATTAAGTTCATTAAATAAATGAACATATCATAATTACATGGAAAATGATTGACGATCTTTGCCATGGGCATAAAGGTTATAAAATAATACGAAGAGCCTTTTGGTTGAATGATATAATGCTGTTCTTGGGTGGTGTAAGACATGGAGCCTCAATAAAAGTTTTCCAAGAAAAACAGTAAATGGAAGTAATCGTCAAGCTAAATGGAGCATGTACTTATTTTTATCGCGTCCACATCAAGAATAGAAATTGTTCAGTCAGAGCTGACACATTTCTCGGCATCTGCGTACAATGTCGGTCTTGCCCTTCTTGTGCTTCTTGTGTGTGGTGGTGGAAAGATTGGTGGAAACAGGGCCGCGACGTGAACGCTCTTTGCTTGACCCCGGGCATGTACTGGAACATGAGCAAGATGTGACCTTAGAGCACAACCAGTAAACAATTGGTATAGTCATAGATAGAGGGAGTAAAGTTCATTAATCAGGACTTCGTCAGCAGAAAACCCGAGGCATGTATGCAGTTGGCTGAAGTTGGAGATGGATGGACGCATACATGATAATGGAGCAAATTTGTAGGTGGCAAATTCATTAAGGGTGAAAAATTCCAACTGACTTAACTAACTAAGCCCTGTGGAAAGGAGGCAGAAATCAGGGAAAACTTACTTTTTAAAGAAGGAACTGCAGATGCTGGAGAATCGAGGGTACACAAAAAGCTGGAGAAACTCAGCGGGTGCAGCAGCATCTAAGGAGCGAAGGAGATAGGCGACGTTTCGGGTCGAGACCCTTCTTCAGACTGGTCAGGGATCAGGGAAACGAGAGATATAGACGGTGATGTGGAGAGATAAGGAACAATGAGTGAAAGATATGCAAAAAAGTACCCTCGACCAGAGGAGCAACCCATACCCGTCCACTGACACCCTCCTCCGCCTAGCAGAGTTGGTCCTCACCCTCAATAACTTCTCTTTTGATTCCTCCCATTTCCTCCAAACACAAGGCGTAGCTATGGGCACACGCATGGGCCCCAGCTACGCTTGCCTCTTTGTTGGGTACGTCGAACAATCCTTGTTCTCGGCGTACCAGGGCCCCATCCCCGACCTCTACCTCCGTTACATCGACGACTGCTTTGGTGTCACGTCCTGCACCCACACACAACTGACTGACTTCATTCATTTCACCACCAACTTCCATCCGGCACTCAAATACACTTGGACCATTTCCGACACTTCCCTACCATTCCTTGACTCACCATCTCTATTGCAGGTGATACGGCTCCTGACCGACATCCACTACAAATACTGACTCCCACAGGTCTACCTGGACTACTCTTCCTCCCACCCTGCTTCCTGTAAGGACTCCATCCCCTATTCCCAATTCCTCCGTCTACGCCGCATCTGCTCCCAGGATGAGGTGTTCCACACCAGGTCATCACAAATGGCCTCATTCTTCAGAGAACGGGGATTCCCCTCCCCACTATTGATGAGGATCGCACCAGGGTCTCCACCATACCCCGCAACACTGCCCTCGCTCCCATTCCCCCACTCGCAAACAGGGCAGAGTCCCCCTGGTCCTCACCTTTCACCCCACCAGCCGGCAAATACAACATATAGTCCTCCGCCAGTTTCGCCACCTCCAACGTGACCCCTCCAGCCACATCTTCCCATCTCCCCCCCTGTCTGCCTTCCGCAAAGGACCGCTCCCTCCGCAACTCCCTTGTCCATTCTTCCCTCCCCTCCCACTCTACCCCTTCCCCGGGCACTTTCCCTTGCAACCGCAAGAAATGCAACACTTGTCCCTTCACCACCCCCCTCCACTCCTTTCAGGGACCCAAGCAGTCCTTCCAGGTCCGACAGAGGTTCACCTGCACCTCCTCCAACCTCATCTACTGCATCCGCTGCTCCAGATGCCAGATGATCTATATCGGTGAAACCAAGCGGAGGCTTGGCGATCGCTTCGCCGAACACCTCCGCTCGGTCCGCAATAACCAACCCGACCTCCCGGTGGCTCAGCACTTCAACTCCCCCTCCCATTCCACATCCGACCTCTCGGTCCTGGGCCTCCTCCACGGCCAGAGTGAGCAACACCGCAAGCTGGAGGAACAGCACCTCATATTCCGCTTGGGGAGTCTGCATCCTTTGGGCTTGAATATTGAATTTTCTCAATTCTGTTAACCCTTGCTGTCTCCTCCCCTTCCCACCTCTCCCTCAGCCCTCGGGCCCTGGCATTCCCTCTCTCTCCATCTCCCTCCCCCACCCAGTCGCACCAGCTTCTCATTTTCACACCACAAACAGCTTACAGTGGCTTGTTCCCTTTATCACCGATACTTTTTTGCATATCTTTCACTCATTGTTCCTTATCTCTCCACATCACCGTCTATATCTCTCGTTTCCCTGATCCCTGACCAGTCTGAAGAAGGGTCTCGACCCGAAACGTCGCCTATCTCCTTCGCTCCTTAGATGCTGCTGCACCCGCTGAGTTTCTCCAGCTTTTTGTGTACCCAGGGAAAACTTACTGCTCAGTGCAGACATATTGCTAGCATGCCAGGGCAATTTATTTGTCTGTGACACAAAGAATGGTGTTTTTAATTAGTGTACCACATAAATTATTCTAATTGTTGACTAAAACAGTTGCAACTAAAAAAAAAGATGACTCATGACCAAAGATATTCAACTGAGTCAACGAACATAATGTTCAACATTCCAGAAATATTAATTTTTGGAAAGTACTAGACTAAGTGGGACCCATTGGGTCCCATTCTCACAAGGGAGGGCTGGTCCCCCAACGCAATATTCCACCTCTCCACCAATTCCAATATTGGTGGCCAGTGGAGGGGAGGGGGCTTTCTGGAGCACTAGTATGGGTTTTGTGGGACGAAGGAACTGGTTTCCAGAGGGCTAGTATGGACATTGTGGACCGAATGGATTCTTGGACTCGCAGTTCAGTCAGTCACAGCTGGTGGGCTGGCAGTTCACTCAGTCACGGCTGGTGGGCTGGCAGTTCACTCACTCACGGTTGGTGGGCTTGCAGTCCACTCACTCACGTCTGGTGGGCTGGCAGTTCATTCACTCACATCTGGTGGGCTGGCAGTTCACTCACTCAAGGCTGGTGAGCTGGCAGTTCACTCACTGATGGCTGGTGGGCTGGCAGTTCACTCACTGACGGTTGGTGGGCTCACACACACACACCCTCTATCACACCCACACACACACACACACACACACACACACACACACACACACACACACACACACACACACACCCTCCATCGTGCACACACACCTGCACACACACCCGCACACACACCCACACACACACCCACCTCCACACACACTCCATCTCTCACACACTCTCACACCCTCCATCACTCATACACTCCATCACTCACATACACACAAACACAAACACACACACACACTCACACACACACGTACACACACACATACACACCCTCCATCTCTCTCACACACTCACACCCTCCATCACTCGCACACTCCGTCTCCCACATACTCACACACATACACACACACACTCACAAACACACACGGGACATATATATGACAGTAGAACTCTGTTGAATCTACTCACGCAGCTGAGCGCGGCCTCTGAACTGAGCGGGACCTCCGGAGTGAGCAGGACTTCCGTAGTGAGCGGGACTTCCGGAATGAGCGCAATCTCTGGACTGAGCGTGACCTCTGGACAGCCACGGTGTAGGTTTACAGTTGCTAGTGCTGTCGGGGAGGATTTAATTTAATGTGGCAGGAGGATGGGAGCATGAGCAGAGAGACAGAGGGGTATAAATTGATGGCAGAAGCAATAGGTAAAAAGGTGAAAAGGAAAAGTGGCAGGCAGACAAATCCAGGGCAAAAATTGTATAAGGGGTAAGAGTGTTGTAAAAACAAGCCTGAAGGCTTTGTGTCTCAATGCAAGGAGCATTCGTAATAAGGTGGATGAGTTGAATGTGCAGATAGTTATTAATGAATATGATATAGTTGGGATCACGGAGACATGGCTCCAGGGTGACCAAGGCTGGGAGCTGAACATCCAGGGATATTCAATATTCAGGCGGGATAGACAGAAAGGAAAAGGTGGGGTAGCGTTGCTGGTTAGAGAGGAGATTAACGCAATAGAAAGGAAGGACATTAGCTTGGAGGATGTGGAATCGATATGGGTAGAGCTGCGAAACACTAAGGGGCGGAAAACGCTGGTGTGAGTTGTGTACAGGCCACCTAACAGTAGTAGTGGTTGGGGTTGGCATCAAACAGGAAATTAGAAATGAGTGCAACAAAGTTAAAACAGTTATAATGGGTGACTTCAATCTACATATAGATTGGGTGAATCAAATTGGCAGGGGTGCTGAGGAAGAGGATTTCTTGGAATGTATGCGGGATAGTTTTCTAAACCAACATGTTGAGGAACCAATGAGAGAGCAGGCTATTCTAGACTGGGTATTGAGTAATAAGGAAGGGTTAGTTAACAGTCTCATTGTGCGTGGCCGCTTGGGCAAGAGTAACCGTAATATGGTTGAGTTATTTATTAGGATGGAGAGTGACATAGTTAATTCAGAAACCAGGGTTCTGAACTTAAAGAAAGGTAACTTTGAGGGTATGAGACGTGAATTGGCCAAGATAGACTGGCAATTGATTCTTAAAGGGTTGATGGTGGATATGCAATGGAAGGCATTTAAAGTCTGCATGGATGAACTACAACAATTGTTCATCCCAGTTTGGCAAACGAATAAATCAGGGAAGGTAGTGCATCCGTGGATAACAAGGGAAATCAGGGATAGTATCAAAACAAAAGATGAAGCATACAAATTAGCAAGAAAAAGCAGCCTACCAGAGGACTGGGAGAAATTCAGTCCAGCAGAGGAGGACAAAGGGATTAATTAGAAAAGAGAAAATAGATTATGAAAGAAAACTGGCAGGGAACATAAAAACTGACTGCAAAAGCATTTTATAGATATGTGAAGAGAAAAAGATTAGTTAAAACAAATGTAGGTCCCTTGCAGTCATAACATGTACATTGATCATGGGGAACAAGGACATGGCAGACCAAATGAATAACTACTTTGGTTCTGTCTTCACTAAGGACGACATAAATAATCTGCCGGAAATAGCAGGGGACCGGGGGTAAAATGAAAAGGAGGAACTGAGAGAAATCCAGGTTGGTAGGGAAGTGGTGTTAGGTAAATTGAATGGATTAAAGGCAGATAAATCCCCAGGGCCAGATAGGCTGCATCCCAGAGAGCTTAGGGAATTAGCCCCAGAAATAGTGGATGCATTAGTGATAATTTTTCAAAACTCTTTAGATTCTGGAGTAGTTCCTGAGGATTGGAGAGTAGCTAATGTAACCCCACTTTTTAAAAAGGGAGGGAGAGAGAAAACGGGGAATTACAGACCAGTTCGTCTAACATCGGTAGTGGGGAAAATGCTAGAGTCAGTTATTAAAGATGGGATAGCAGCACATTTGGAAAGTGGTGAAATCATTGGACAAAGTCAGCATGGATTTATGAAAGGTAAATCATGTCTGAATCTTGTAGAATTTTTCGAGGATGTAACTAGTAGAGTGGATAAGGGAGAACTAGTGGATTTGTTATATCTGGACTTTCAGAAGGCTTTCGACAAGGTCCCACATAAGAGATTAGTATACAAACTTAAAGCACACGGTATTGGGGGTTCAGTATTGATGTGGATAGAGAACTGTCTATCAGACAGGAAGCAAAGAGTAGGAGTAAACGGGTCCCTTTCAGAATGGCAGGCAGTGACTAGTGGGGTACCGCAAGGCTCAGTGCTGGGACCCCAGCTATTTACAATATATATTAATGATTTGGACGAGGGAATTGAATGCAACATCTCCAAGTTTGCGGATGACACGAAGCTGGGGGGCAGTGTTAGCTGTGAGGAGGATGCTAGGAGGATGCAAGGTGACATGGATAGGTTGGGTGAGTGGGCAAATGCTTGGCAGATGCAGTATAATGTGGATAAATGTGAGGTTATCCACTTTGGTGGCAAAAACAGGAGGGTAGACTATTATCTGAATGGTGGCCGATTAGGAAAAGGGGAGATGCAACGACACCTGGGTGTCATGGTACACCAGTCATTGAAAGTAGGCATGCAGGTGCAGCAGGCAGTGAAGAAAGCGAATGGTATGTTAGCATTCATAGCAAAAGGATTTGAGTATGGGAGCAGGGAGGTTCTACTGCAGTTGTACATGGCCTTGGTAAGACCACACCTGGAGTATTGCATACAGTTTTGGTCTCCTAATCTGAGGAAAGACATTCTTGCCATAGAGGGAGTACAGAGAAGGTTCACCAGACTGATTCCTGGGATGTCAGGACTTTCATATGAAGAAAGACTGGATAGACTTGGCTTGTACGCGCTAGAATTTAGAAGATTGAGGGGGGATCTTATAGAAACTTACAAAATTCTTAAGGGGTTGGACAAGCTAGATGTAGAAAGATTGTTCCCGATGTTGGGGAAGTCCAGAACAAGTGGTCACAGTTTAAGGATAAAGGGGGAAGTCTTTTAGGACTGAGATGAGATTTTTTTTTACACAAAGAGTGGTGAATCTGTGGAATTCTCTCCCACAGAAAGTAGTTGAGGCCAGTTCATTGGCTATATTTAAGAGGGAGTTAGATGTGGCCCTTGTGGCTAAAGGCATCAGGGGGTATGGAGAGAAGGCAGGTACAGGATACTGAGTTGGATGATTAGCCATGATCATATTGAATGGCGGTGCAGGTTCGAAGGGCCGAATGGCCTACTCCTGCACCTATTTTCTATGTTTCTATGTTTCATTCAGCACAGATGGCGTATACTCACAGTTCATTCGGCACGGACAGCGTAGACTCACAGTTCAGTCACTCACGGCGTAGACTCACAGTTCACTCAACACGGCGTAGACTCACAGTTCTGTCAGCACGGACAGCGTAGACGCACAGTTCTGGACTCAACTCTCATTCACGGCTTCCAGGCTGACTGACTCACGTCCGGCCTCTGACGTTTTACTCTCCTGGCCCCCGGATGGAGTGTTACCTTCATCATGGTAACTGACAAGCGAGAAGACCAATCTACAGATCTCACGATTTTTTAAACCTTCAAAACTTTTCTATTATTACACCGATCGGACATGGGGCACTTGGAGCAGAGGAGAACGGTGAGTAAGATGGCGAAAAAATAATAGCGATATATGGTAGCGTTGTTACGAATATTTATTTATAACGTAGACTGGAAGTGATCAAGATGTGAGATTTAGTAATAGTATAGATATTTACATTTTTAGAGGTGTAATTTTCTATCCGTTTACAGTTCAATAATATTCAAATGTATTAGATTGCCTGAAAAATGCACTGTGACATGAATGTGAAATATTGGCAGCGTAGGTTCACAAGGTTAATTCCCAGGATGGCGGGACTCTCATATGATGAAAGAATGGAGCGCCTGGGCTTGTATTCACTGGCATTTATAAGGATGAGAGGGGACCTTATAGAAACATATAACATTATTAAGGGATTGGACATGCTAAATGCAGGAAACATGTTCCCGATGTTGGGGGAGTCCAGAACCAGGCATCACAGTTTAAGAATAAGGGGTAGGCCATTTAGAACTGAGGTGACGAAAAACGTTTTCACACAGAGAATTGTGAATTTGTGGAATTCTCTACGGCAGAAGGCAGCGGAGGCCAATTCACTGGTTGCATTCAAAAGAGAGTTAGATAGGGCTCTTAGGGCAAGCGGAATCTATCTGTCTCTTCCTTTGTGTTTTAAAAGTATGTGTTAAATATATGTGTTTAGTGTTCTTTAGCTTGTTTTATGTGGGGGGTGGGGGAGGGGGTTGGGGGGAAACATTTTCTAATCTCATACCTCGACGGAGATGCAATTTTTATTCGTATCGTATCTCCGTCCGCACTGCAGCCTAACATCGAGGAGTTGGTGGCCTTTTCTGGAGACTGACTTTTGAGAGCTCCACCGTGGGTGCCTACAGGACTTTAACAGGTGGAGCCGTGATCCCTTTTACCAGGGATCGACCTCGGAGCTCCAGCTGTGGATGCTTGCGGACATAACATCACAGAGCTCGCGGTCTCTAGTCAGAGACTGACTTTGGGAACTCCAAGCCGCAGGAGTTTCGATTGCCTTGACGTGGGGGTTACAATTGCCCCTACGCGGGAGCTTCGACCGCCACGACGCGGGAGCTCTGAGCACCCCAACACGGGAGCTTCGACCGCCGGCTGTGGGAGCTTCGATCGCCCTGATGGATGGTTCGACTGCCCCAACTGCGAGAGAATAAAGAGGACGAAGATTGGACTTTTTTGCCTTCCATCACAGTGAGGAATGTGGGGAATCCGCTGTGGTGGATAGTTATGTTAACTTTAATGTAGTTGTGTGTCTTGTTGATTTTTTTTTTCATATGGCTGTATAGTAATTCGCACATCACTGTACCTTAATTGGTACATGTGACAATAAAAGACCTTTAAATCTAAATCTCTCTTGAAAAAATCCAGTGAATTGGCCTCCACTGCCTTTTGTGGCAGAGAACTCCACAGATTTAGACTCCACAACTCCTGGGTGAAAAAGCTTTTCCTCATCTCAGTCCTATATGGCCTACCCCTTATTCTTAAACTGTGCCCCCTGGTTCTGGACTCCCCCAACATTGGGAAAAATTTTCCTGCATCTACCCTAGATTCCAGTGATTACAAGCCCAGTCGACCCATTCTTTCGTCATATGTCAGTCCCGCCATCCCAGCAATTAAACTGGTGAACTCCTTCAATTGCACGAATGTCCTTCCTCAAATTAGGAGACCAAACTTGCACACAATACTCCGGGTTTTTCTTGCCAGGGCCCTGTACAACTGCAGTAGGACCTCCTTGCTCCTCAAATCCTCTTGCAGAGAAGGCCAAGATGCCATAAGCTACAGGCCCATACGAAGCTTTTCAAAAAGGGGGGTGGCATGACAGGATTACCAAAATGTTATGTGAAATAATGTGCGCTGCACGCACATCACGAGCGCAAAGCGCAAAGTCCCTCGTGGCCAGGATCCAGGGCCCGCTTAAGGATGCTCTGTGGTGCATTCTGAACCTTATTTTGGAGCATTTTTGCACCACATTTATGACCAATATTTCAGAAATAATTATGGTTGAGGCAAGAGTAATGAGTGGGTGGAATGGAATGATTGGGTTCATTGTTGTATACAATTTTTAAAATCAAGAATTGAAGTTGTCCTTGTTTTAATAATCAAGTTGTACTCTTGTAAAATGTTATGTAAAATGTTATAAAAGAGCATGCAAAAACTGCAAATAAAATACTGTAAGTTTTTGCAGTAAAGGAAACCTTTTTTTAGAAAATGTTTTGTGTGTTGAGCTAAGGGTTCAGTGAGCTAAGGGTTCAGTGAGCTAAGGGTTCAGTGAGCTAAGGGATCAGTGAGTTAAGGGTTCAGTGAGTTAAGGGTTCAGTGAGCTAAGGGTTCAGTGAGCTAAGGGTACAGTGAGCTAAGGGTTCAGTGAGCTAAGGGTACAGTGCTTTTTAGTAAAGGTTAGTTTAAAGGATTAAGATTTTTATAGTGTGAGTGAGTTGATTTAATTTGGGGGCAAGCCATGTCAGTTGAGATTGTCCCCATGGTTTGCTCATCCTGCAACATGTGGGAGATCAGGGATATGGTTGGTGTCCCTGGTGACTACAGTTGCTGGAAGTGTGTCTAGCTGCAGCTCCTGGCAGACCGCATTGAATGATTGGAGCTGCGGTTGGATTCATACTGAAGCATCCACGATGCTGAGAAACTCGTGAATAGCACGTACAATGAGTTGGCCACACCGCAGGTAAAAGTTCACCGGACAGAAGGGGAATGGGTGGCCATTAGCCAGCGTAGCAGTAGGCAGGTAGTGCAGGAGTCCCCTGCGGTCATCTCCCTCCTAAACAGATATACCATTTTGGATACTGTTGGGGTAGATGGCTCTTCAGGGGAAGGCAGCAGCAGCCAATTTCATGACACCGTGGGTGGCTCTGCGGCACAGGAGGGGAGAAAAAAGAGTGGAAGGGCTATAGTAATAGGGGATTCAATTGTAAGGGGAATAGATAGGCATTTCTGTGGCCGCAAACGAGACTCCAGGATGGTATGTTGCCTCCCTGGTGCAAGGGTCTGGGATGTCACTGAACGGCTGCAGAACATTCTGGAGGGGGAGGGTGAACAGCCAGCTGTTGTGGTGCACATTGGCACCAACGATATAGGTAAAAAACGGGATGAGGTCCTACAAGGCAAATTTATGGAGCTAGGAGATAAAAGTAGGACCACAAAGGTAATATTCTCTGGATTACTACCAGTGCCACGTGCTAGTCAGAGTAGAAATAGGAGGATATTGCAGATGAATACGTGGCTTGAAAAATGGTGCAAGGGGGAGGGATTCAAATTTCTCAGGCATTGGAACCAGTTCTGGGGGAGGTGGGACCAGTACAAACAGGACGGTCTGCACCTGGGCTGGAATGGAACCAATGTCCTTGGGGGAGTGTTTGCTAGTGCTGTCAGGGAGGATTTAAACTATTGTGGCAGGGGGATGGGAGCGTGAGCAGAGAGACAGAGGGGTGTAAAATGAGGGTGGAAGCAATAGGTAGCAATGTGAAAAGTAAAAGTGGCAGGCAGAAAAATCCAGGGCAAAAATTAAAAAAGCCCACTTTTCAACATAATTGTATAAGGGGTAAGAGTGTTGTAAAAACAAGCCTGAATGCTTTGTGTCTCAATGCAAGGAGTATTCATAATAAGGTGGATGAGTTGAATGTGCAGATAGTTATTAATGAATATGATATAGTTGGGATCATGGAGACATGGCTCCAGGGTGACCAAGGCTGGGAGCTGAACATCCAGGGATATTCAATATTCAGGAGGGACAGACAGAAAGGAAAAGGAGGTGGGGTAGCGTTGCTGGTTAGAGAGGAGATTAACGCAATAGAAAGGAAGGACATTAGCTTGGAGGATGTGGAATCGATATGGGTAGAGCTGCGATACACTAAGGGGCAGAAAACGCTAGTGGGAGTTGTGTACAGGCCACCTAACAGTAGTAGTGGTTGGGGATGGCATCAAACAGGAAATTAGAAATGCGTGCAATAAAGGCAAACAGTTATAATGGGTGACTTCAATCCACATATAGATTGGTTGAATCAAATTGGCAGGGGTGCTGAGGAAGAGGATTTCTTGGAATGTATGTGGGATAGTTTTCTAAACCAACATGTAGAGGCACCAACGAGAGAGCAGGCTATTCTAGACTGGGTATTGAGTAATGAGGAAGGGTTAGTTAGCAGTCTTGTTGTGCGTGGCCCCTTGGGCAAGAGTGACCATAATATGGTTGAGTTCTTCATTAGGATGGAGAGTGACATTGTTAATTCAGAAACAAGGGTTCTGAACTTAAAGAAAGGTAACTTTGAGGGTATGAGACATGAATTGGCCAAGATAGACTGGCAAGTGATTCCTAAAGGGTTGACGGTGGATGTGCAATGGAAGGCATTTAAAGACTGCATGGATGAACTACAACAATTGCTCATCCCAGTTTGGCAAAATAATAAATCAGGAAAGGTAGTGCATCCATGGATAACAAAGGAAATCAGGGATAGTATCAAAACAAAAGATGAAGCATACAAATTAGCCAGAAAAAGCACCCTGCCAGAGGACTGGGAGAAATTCAGAGTCCAGCAGAGGAGGACAAAGGGCTTAATTAGGAAAGGGCGAATAGATTATGAAAGAAAACTGGCATGGAACATAAAAACGGACTGCAAAAGTTTTTATAGATATGTGAAGAGAAAAAGGTTAGTTAAAACAAATGTAGGTCCCTTGCAGTCAGATACTGGTGAATTGATCATGGGGAACAAGGACATGGCAGACCAATTGAATAACTACTTTGGTTCTGTCTTCACTAAGGAAGACATAAATAATCTGCCGGAAATCGCAGGGGACCGGGGGTCAAATGAGATGGGGAAAATGCTGGAGTCAGTTATTAAAGATGGGATAACAGCACATTTGGAAAGTGGTGAAATCATTGGACAAAGTCAGCATGGATTTATGAAAGGTAAATCATGTCTGACAAATCTTATAGAATTTTTCGAGATTGTAACTAGTAGAGTGGATAAGGGAGAACCAGTGGATTTGTTATATCTGGACTTTCAGAAGGCTTTCGACAAGGTCCCACACAAGAGATTAGTATACAAACTTAAAGCACATGGTATTGGGGGTTCAGTATTGATGTGGATAGAGAACTGGCTGGCAGACAGGAAGCAAAGAGTAGGAGTAAATGGGTCCTTTTCAGAATGGCAGCCAGTGACTAGTGGGGTACCGCAAGGCTCAGTGCTGGGACCTCAGCTATTTACAATATATATTAATGATCTGGATGAGGGAATTGAATGCAACATCTACAAGTTTGCGGATGACACGAAGCTGGGGGGCAGTGTTAGCTGTGAGGAGAGTGCTAGGAGGCTGCAAGGTGACTTGGATAGGTTGGGTGAGTGGGCAAATGCATGGCAGATGCAGTATAATGTGGATAAATGTGAGGTTATCCACTTTGGTGGCAAAAACAGGAAAGTAGACTATTATCTGAATGGTGGCCGATTAGGAAAAGGGGAGATGCAACGAGACCTGGGTGTCATGGTACACTAGTCATTGAAAGTAGGCATGCAGGTGCAGCAGGCAGTGAAGAAAGCGAATGGTATGTTGGCATTCATAGCAAAAGAATTTGAGTACAAGAGCAGGGAGGTTCTACTGCAGTTGTACAGGGTCTTGGTGAGGCCACACCTGGAGTATTGCGTACAGTTTTGGTTTCCTAATCTGAGGAAAGACATTCTTGCCATAGAGGGAGTACAGAGAAGATTCACCAGACTGATTCCTGGGATGGCAGGACTTCCATATGAAGAAAGACTGGATAGACTCGGCTTGTACTCGCTGGAATTTAGAAGATTGAGGGGGGATCTTATAGAGACTTAAGGGGTTGGACAGGCTATTTTTCACACAGAGAGTAGTGAACCAGTGGAATTCTCGCCACAGAAGGTAGTTGAGGCCAGTTCATTGGCTATATTTAGGAGCGAGTTAAATGTGGCCCTGATGGCTAAAGGGATCAGGGGGTATGGAGAGAAGGCAGGTACAGGATACTGAGTTGGATGATCAGCTGTGATCATATTGAATGGCGGTGCAGGTTCGAAGGGCCGAATGGCCTACTCCTGCAACTATTTTCTATGTTTCCATGTTTCGATGTATTCACTGGAGTTTAGAAGGAAGAGGGGGGGATCTTATAGAAACATATAAAATTATAAAAGGACTGGACAAGCTAGATGCAGGAAAAATGGTCCCAATGTGGGGCGAGTCCAGAACCAGGGGCCACAGTCTTATGTTAAAGGTGAGGTCATTTAAGACTGAGGTGAGAAAAAAGTTTTTCACCCAGAGAGTTGTGAATGTATGGAATTCCCTGCCACAGAGGGCAGTGGAGGCCAAATCACTGGATGGATTTAAGAGTGTTAGATAGAGCTCTAGAGGCTAGTGGAGTCAAGGGGCAAGGGGATGTGGCAGGCACGGGTTACTGGTAGTGGACGATCAGCCATGATCATAATGAATGGCGGTGCTGGCTCGAAGGGCCGAATGGCCTCCTCCTGCACCTATTTTCTATGTTTCTATGTTTCTAAGCCAGGGTTTGGGAAACCTTTCTTACACAAAGAGTAACAACATGTGGAAACAAAACCTTGAGGAAATTGGACCGGGGGTTGTTAAGGTGTCCCTGGAAAGATTAATTAATTCTCCATCATCAACAATAAAAATAAAGGAGGTGGAGAGGCTAAATGGCCTTATTCAGCCGTACAAATCTTCTGAGCTTGTGACAATACTACTTAGTTATTAGTGCCCTGTAGAATTTTGTTTTCAGTAGAAACAGCAACTGTTTATAAACTGCATTCCTCCTGGTATCATTACGTAGTGGACAAGCGAGGGCATTGAGAACCTACAGTCCTGCTTTGACTGCACGGATTGGAATGAGTTCAGGGAAGCAGCCACAAGCCTCGATGTGTATACGGACACTGTATCATCATATGTCAGCTTTTGCGAGGACAGTTGCATTCCAACTAAGACCCGGACATGGTTCCATAACAAGCCCTGGTTCACTGCAGAACTCAGACAGCTCCGACGGTCTAAAGAGGAGCTGTCTACAGGGGCGGTGATGCAGACCTTTACAGGTAGGCCAAGTACAAGCTGAGAAGAGGAATCAGAGCTGCCAAGGAAAGGTACTCTGAGAAGTTGAGGATCAATTTCTCAGCTAGTTACTCTTCTTCAGTTTGGAAGAGCTTGCAAGAAATTACCAGCTACAAGAGGAAAGCCCCCCGCTCTTTGGACAATCGTCAGCTGACCAACGACCTGAATGAGTTTTACTGCAGGTTTGAAAATCAGAAACATAACCCTGGTACCCCCTCCCCCCCTCCCCCCCCCTCCCCAACCAACACAGCCAGACCCCAATCTACAAATTATGAAGCCTGCACCCTCTCCTTCCCATTCACCACTTCACAGCTACTTAAGGCTGTAACACTTCACTGTAAGGCTTCACACCTACTTAAGGCTCCAGTATGAAAAGACTGGACCGTTTCCCACCTCAACCGACACTTCACACCCACTCACAGCCTGACCTCATTCTGCAAAGACTGGGCCCTTCTACACCCACACACCCAATCACCCACACCCTCCGAGCTACACAACATCACTTCTCCATCATCAACAATAAAAATAGAGGAGGCGGAGAGGCTTTTCAGAGGACAAAAAAAGCCGGAAATCTCCAGGACCTGACAATGTTTCCCCCTCTACCCTTAAGCTCTGTGCCAAACAGCTGGCACCGGTATATACAGACATTTTTGACCAGTCCCTGCAAACATGTACTGTCCCTGCCTGCTTCAAAGTCTCCACTAATGTTCCTGTACCCAAAAAGGCAAGGATTACTTGTCTTAATGACTACAGGCCTTGTAGTCTTATAATAATAGAAAATTCAAGAAATTCAATGTCAGGCAGCATTCAAAGAGGGAGAAGCAGAGTTAACTTCCCAGATTATAAATATTATCTGTCCTATCATTCAAGAAACAGATCATAGAGTCATAGAGAGAATTAGGCCATTCAGCCCATCGAGTCCATAGACTCTTCCACAACTGAAAATATCCTCTCCACATCCACACTATCTAGGCCTTTCATTATTCGCTAGGTTTCAATGAAATCCCCGCTCTTTCTTCTATACTCTAGCGAGTACAGGCCCAGGGCCATCAAACACTCCTCACACGTTAACCCAATCATCCCTGGCATCATTCCCATCAACCTACACTGGACCCTGTCCAATGCCAGCACATCCTTCCTCAGATATGGGGCCCAAGACTGCTCACAGTATTCCATAGTCGTTTGACCAACTTCTTATAAAGTATTACATCCTTGCTTTTATGTCCTCTCGAAATGAATGTTCACATTGCCTTCCTTACTACCGACTGAACTTGCGAATTAACCTTTTGGGAATCCTGCACCAGCACTTACAAATCCATTTGCACAGATTTCTGAATTTAGAAATTTAGAAATCCTCTCCCCATTTAGAAAGTAGCCAACTTCCTTAGCCCTTCTATCAAAGTGCCTGACTGCACACTTTGCTGCGCCGTATTCCAATTGGCACTTTGCCCCCTCTCCCAACCTGGCCAAGTCCTTCTGCAGAGTCCCTGCTTCCACAACACTACCTGCCCGTCCACCTATCTTCGTAACATCTACAAACATAGCCGCAAAGCCGTCAATTCCATCATATAAATCATTAACATAACGTGAAAAGTAAACGACCCAACACAGACCCCTGTGGAAAACCACTAGTCACTGGCTGCCAACCAGAAAAGGCTCCCTTTATTCCGACTCTTTGCCTTCTGCCTGCCAGCCACTCTTTTATCCATGCTAAAATCTTGCCACTAATACCATGGGCTCCTATTTTGTTTATCAGCCTCGTGTGCGGCACCTTATCAAAGGCTTTCTGAAAATAAAAGTAGGTAGCAATCCAGACATGTACAATATTTAATTTGTACAGATCAGTTTGTGCACAACGCATTCATGTTTCAGGGAAAGTCAACCCATCCAATATAACCACAATCTATTTGGTATACATCAAGTAGGTATGTTAGCAACCTTCAGCGGCGCTGTAGTTCTGTCACTGGCAGTGTGCGCGACTTTTGGGGGGGGGGGGGGGGGGAGGGTTAAAGTGCGGTTTTCCCTTGCCTTCCGGAATTATATTTTCTCGGAGTGCAAGCTTTTTCTGGAGATTCGTTCCGACTGCCGGTAAGTGAAATTTTTTTCAAAAATCGCCCGACTATTTCAGCGCTGGAGTAAAATAAAAATTAGCTTCTAATGCCGTGAACACCGACAACGGGGACAGATTTTACGTAGGGGACAGGTAAAGGAAAGATGTTTATTTTTACATGTAAACTTGCTTGTTTAGATGACCTTAATCAACATTTCATGTTGCGAAATGGTGATTTAGTCCCCATATGAACCAGTAGTATTTTTCCTGCTGATATGGGGTTTAAATTCACCACAACCGCAACGTTCTATTCCATTGCGTTCCAGAAAATCCCACTCGCAAGCTGATTTAAATGGCCATTAATTTACGGGCATTAAACACTAAATTCCTTCAATTTGGCCTATATATTAACGATAATGAAATGTAAAAATCATGTTATATTGTGAATTCTTGTGTGAATGTTATTTGGACACTTATGCTTTTTAAAAAATGTTATTATTTTCTTAAGAAATGGATAGATGCTTAGATCTAGTAATTGAATTTTGTAATTAGCTACAATTGGGTAACTAACTAATTATATGCTTTAATTTCAGGTCATCCAAGTAAGATTGTTTCATATTTGTTTCAGAATACTTCAATCTATAACTGTTATTTCAGTTCTCTTAATATTTAAGAAAGTTATGGACTTTCGACTGTCCTCGATCACAACTTTTGTGTTAAGTCAATGGAAATCAATAGGGAACAAAATGCTAATTTCCAAGTATGAAAATGGCCATAACTTTTTTAATACTGAAGATATGAAAGTGAATTAGGTGTCAAATTAAACTTCTTTTTATGCTTTATCTGATGGGATAAATTGCAGACTTGATTTTAAAAATCTCAAAATTTTGTAACATTGCTACATCAAGAGTCAAGTGTGTTTTATTGTCAAACCATATATCCCAGATAGAACAATGAAATTATTACTGGCTGCAGCACAACAGAATATGTAAACATAGTACCCTGTAAACAATATCATAAATGAGAAAAAAAGTTCAGTGTGTGTATGTGCAGTATACACATACTCACATATACACATATACAGATCTCATATATACACATACATACATATGCACACATAATAAACAAACAATAATAGCTATTAATAATAGCTATAATAATTGCTATTTACAATATGTCCTGATTTGGCTGGGTATTTGTAATAACTCTATTCATTGTAAAATTCAGTACCTTGCAATGGAATTGGGGTTGAGTTTACTCAAATAATCTCTACTGTTTA
Organism: Okamejei kenojei; assembly: GCA_035221665.1. Lineage (NCBI taxonomy): Eukaryota > Metazoa > Chordata > Chondrichthyes > Rajiformes > Rajidae > Okamejei > Okamejei kenojei. The sequence goes on along the minus strand of CM069131.1, from coordinate 35,269,518 downwards.
ATATTGCTCCATTGTGACCTTCCAAAGGGCTGTGTGAACTTCTGCAGAATTAAACTTTATCAAGCTCGGAAATCTGACTGCTGAAGCTAACTATAGTAGTTAAATTGCTGAGGCATTAATCTGAAGTCAACAGTTCACATGCCAATATGGCAACTGGGGAATTTAAACAAAAGCAATTAAATAAAATAAGAGTTGAAGGAAAAAGTCTGGTGCTCTGTAACTGTAAAATTGCTGGATTATGATACGATACGACAGAACTTTATTATCCCAGGAGGGAAATTGGTCCTGGGATAAATAAAGTTCCATCGTATCGTATTGTATTGTAATCCAGCAATTTCATAGTTACAGAGCACCAGATCTGTTGTCAAAACCCAAACATCGCCAGATGCTGCCTAACTTGCTGAGTTCCTCCAGTGCTTTATGTTTTGCTCAAGATTCCAGCATCTGTAATATTTTTGTCTCCAAGGTGCTAAACCTGTTTAAGATCCTGGTGTTGTGTGGTGGACCAAGTTAATGTGACGAATCTTTGGTTTGTCCATTACAGAAGTCTTGTGTCCTGTTCAGGACATCACATTTAGAAAAGGTTGAGAGCTTTACAGAGAGTGTAAATGTTACTTGATTGAGTAACTTTGTGAATGTAGAGCAGGGGGATGGGATAGTGTAGATGGGGCATCTTGGTCGGATGGGCATGTTGGGCCAGAGGGCCTGTTTCCATGCTGAATTACTCTATGACTCCAGTGGTGAGGATCTATAGTATCTTGGATTGACCAGAGAAGCTTTACTTATAGAGTTCTCCTTGGATTCGGAGAGGTTGAGGGGGGATGTGATGGAGGTGTGAGGGATAAAATGATTAAACCCCACTATTGTAAGGGGCTTTAAAGAGGATTCTAACCGATAGAGGCAAGGGAGAGGATTCTGACACAGCTGTGTATGAAGTTACCAGAACTGTGCTTGAGTAAGGATTGATAGCATTGTATAGCGGTAGAAGGGAGTGATGTAGATCTCTCCCTTCTATTATCGGTAGAAGGGAGTGATAAATGCGACCCTTGTCAGTATAGCCTAGCTTTAGTTCTGATATAAGAGAACTGAGAGAGGTCAGTTGGAGGTGAGCAAAACTGGGGCAGGTCATGTACAACTGAGCATGCTTAATAAAATAAATGAATATTACAACACACCCCTGGTCAAGAAACTGCTCATTACCATGCACATGTAAGGACATGTGATGTATGATGTGGGAGGTACTGGGGGGACGTACCTACAGACTGTGCACCTCAGTGCCCTGATTGGAGAGGGCCAGAAGGGGAGGTTAAATGTAGAATTGTGTGTATAAAGGGGCTTTACTTTCCTGACTTTGGTGTGTCTCAACTTGGAGAGGCACCTGACTCTGCAGACTCGCAAATAAAGAATCTCTTGTTTCCATGATTTAGTCTCTGAGTAGTGATTGTGAGTACACCGCATATCTCACAGAGGTATTTCAAATCATTAAGGATCTAAACAGATTAGATGGAGACAAACTATTCCCATAGAGGAAGGGTCAAGAACCAGAAGGCGTCAAATGAAAATGATTGGCAAAAGAATCAGATTTTATGCAATAAAATATTTTTTTATGACTCAATTGGTCAGGATCTGGTATATCAGAAAAAGTGAAGGCAGATTCCTTTGTGGTGTTTATTATGAAATTGTACCTAAATGATACAGCAATAAAATGCAGAGCCTTAGCAAGACGGTGTTTGAAATTATTTTCTAACTGTATACAAGTGTGCAGTGTCACATGATCAAATACATCATGCAGTGATGTTGAATGTATTTATGTGTATGAAATGAGTGGGAGATCCAGAGATTTGTAACGATAAAAAGACCATCGCATGTGAATGTAATGAAAGTATGTAAGGGATATTGAGGGCAACTCTAAATGTATTTACAAGTATAGCAACAATGCTGCAAACCTCCGAAGCTAGCTGTTCCCAGGCAAATGCTACTTTGTAGTTTATTTATATTGAGTTTTGGCCGTTGCTGGACCATTATCCCACGGGAAGATGATGGGGAGCTGCCCTTTTGACCCATTGTCATCTTTCAGCATGAGCTCCCACAGCATTTTCAGAGCAAGAGTTCCAGAATTTAGACCCAGTGACAATTAAGGACTGCTGATGGTTTTCCAGGACTGTCTGATGTATGACATGGACAGGACTCTACTGATACCGAGAATCTCATGGAGCTGTTGGCTTCGTCCATCTCGGTGGTAGAGATTGCAAGTCGCAGATGTACCGTTGGCATAAACTTTGGGTGAAGCTGCAGTGCATTGTGTAGATGAACACAATGCAGCCACTGTGCACCTGGGGTGTGGCAAATTAATGTTTAAGAGGACAAAAGAGACGGAAATCTCCAGGACCTGACAATGCTTCCCCCTCTACTCTTAAGCTCTGCGCCAAACAGCTGGCAACGGTCTATACAGACATTTTTAACCAGTCCCTGCAAACATGTACTGTCCCTGCCTGCTTCAAAGTCTCCACTATTGTCCCTGTACCCAAAAAGGCAAGGATTACTGGTCTTAATGATTACAGGCCTGTCCCACTGACCTCTGTAGTCATGAAGACACTCAAAAGGCTTGTGCTGGCCAAGCTGAAAAATATCACAAACTCCCTGCTGGACCCTCTGCAGTTTGCATATCAGGCCAATAGATCTGTGGATGATGCAGTCAACCTGGGCCTGCACTTCATCCTACAGCACCTAGACCGCCAGGGGACCTATGCGAGGATCCTGTTTGTTGATTTTAGCTCTGCATTTAACACCATTGTGCCAGAGCTACTACACTCCAAACTTTCCGAGTTGACTGTGCCTGAACCCCTCTGTCAGTGGATCACCAACTTCCTGACAGACAGGAAGCAGCATGTGAGGCTGGGAAAGCACATCTCAGGCCCGCAAACACTCAGCATAGGAGCAAGGCTGCGTACTCTCTCCTCTCCTCTACTCTCTCTACACCAACGACTGCACCTCCACAGACACCCCTGTCAAGCTTCTCAAGTTTGCGTAGGACACAACCCTGATTGGACTGATCCAGGATGAGGAGGAATCTGCCCACAAACAGGAAGTGTCACAGTAACAACCTAGAGCTCAATGCTCTTAAGACAGTGGAATTGATTTAGACTTTAGGAGAGCTCCCCCTCCCCTCACCCCACTCACCAGCAACAACACCACAGTCACATCTGTGGAGTCTTTTAAGTTCCTGGGAACCATCATCTCCAAAGACCTTAAGTGGGGGGCTACCATCGACTCCACAGCCAAAAAGGCACAACAGAGGATGTACTTCCTGCGGCAGCTGAGGAGCACAATCTGCCACAGGCAATGATGGTCCAATTCTACTTCGTAGAGTCTGTCCTCTCCTTCTCCATCATGGTCTGGTTTGGCTCAGCCACCGAGCACGACACCTGGAGGCTGCAGCAAATCGTCCGATCAGCAGAAAAGATTATTGGCTGCAACCTTCCCTCCATTGATGAACTGTACACTGCAAGGGCCAGGAAGCGAGCGGGCAAGATCATCTCTGACCCCTCTCACCCTGGCCACAAACTCTTTGAATCACTTCCCTCTGGAAGGCGACTCTGGATTGATAACGCTGGCACAGCCTGACATTAAATCAAATTTGTATCCACGAGTAGTTGCTCTACTCAACAGCCAAAAATCTGTAGCCTCCCTTTGATCTGGTATTTTGTTGGTTCACATGCTTGATCAATGGTGTTTTTATCATTAATGTCTTATTATTATTATTATTATTATTATTATTATTATTATTATTATTATTATTATTATTATTATTATTATTATTATTATCTCTGAGGAAATGAGGCAGGTCAGGTGACGGAGGTATGCGTTGGTGAGCACTTCGGGACCAGTGATCACAATACCATTAGTTTCAATATAATTATGAAGAGAGTCAGAACTGGACCCAGGGTGGAGATTTTTGATTGGAGAAAGGCTAACTTTGAGGGAATGCGTAAGGATTTAAAAGGAGTGAATTGGGACACTTTGTTTTATGGGAAGGATGTAGAAGAGAAATGGAGGACATTTAAAGAGGAAATTGTAAGAGTACAGAATCTTTATGTCCCTGTTAGGGTGAAAGGAAATAGTAAAAATTGGAAAGAGCCATGGTTTTCAAGGGAAATTGGACACTTGTTTTGAAAAAAGAGAGATATCAACAATAATTATAGGAGGCATGGAGTAAATGAGGTGCTAGAGGAGTATAAAGAATGTAAAAATAATCTTAAGAAATAAATTAGGAAGGCTAAAAGAAGATATGAGGTTGCTTTGGCAAGAAAGGTGAAAGTAAATTCAAAGGGTTTCTACAGCTATATTAATAGCAAAAGGATAACGAGGGATAAAATTGGACCATTAGAGAGACAGAATGGACAGCTATCTGCAGAGCCAAAAGAGATGGGGGAGATATTGAACAATTTCTTTTCTTCGGTATTCACCAAGGAGAAGGATATTGAACTATGTGAAGTAAGGAAAAAAAGTAGAGGAGCTATGGAAACTATGAGATTCAAAGAGGAGGAAGTACTGACACTTTTGAAAAATATAAAAGTGGATAAGTCTCCAGGTCCTGATAGGATATTCCCTAGGACATTGAGGGAAGTTAGTGTAGAAATAGCAGGAGCTATGACAGAAATATTTCAAATGTCATTAGAAACGGGAATAGTGCCGGAGGATTGGCGTACTGCGCATGTTGCTCCATTGTTTAAAAAGGGTTCAAAGAATAAACCTAGCAATTATAGACCTGTTAGTTTGATGTCAGTGGTGGGTAAATTAATGGAAAGGATACTTAAAGATAATATATATAAGCATCTGGATAAACAGGGTCTGATCAGGAACAGCCAACATGGATTTGTGCCTGGAAGGTCATGTTTGACAAACCTTCTTGAATTTTTTGAAGTGGTTACTAGGGAAATTGATGAGGGTAAAGCAGTGGATGTTGTCTATATGGATTTCAGTAAGGCCTTTGACAAGGTTCCCCATGGAAGGTTGGTTAAGAAGGTTCAATCTTTAGGTGTTAATGGTGGAGTAGCAAGATGGATTCAACAGTGGCTGAATGGGAGATGTCAGAGAGTAATGGTGGATGGCTGTTTGTCAGGTTGGAAGCTGGTGACCAGTGGGGTGCCTCAAGGATCTGTGTTGGGTCCACTGTTGTTTGTCATGTACATCAATGATCTGGATGATGGGGTGGAAAATTGGATAAGTAAGTATGCAGATATACTAAGATAGGTGGTGTTGTGGATAATGTAGATTTTCAAAGTCTACAGAGAGATTTGGCCATATGGAAAAGTGGGCTGAAAGATGGCAGATGGGGTTTAATGCTGATAAGTGGGAAGTGCTACATCTTGGCAGGACAAATCAAAATAGGACGTACATGGTAAATGGTAGGGAATTGAGGAATGTTGTGGAACAGAGAGATCTAGGAATAACTGTGCATAGTTCCCTGAAGGTGGAATCGCATGTAGATGGGGTGGTAAAGAAAGCCTTTGGTGTGCTGGCCTTTATAAATCAGAGCATTGAATATAGGAGCAGGGAAGTAATGTTAAAATTGTACAAGGCATTGGTGAGACCAATTCTGGGGTATGGTGTACAATTTTGGTCGCCTAATTATAGGAAGGATGTCAACAAAATAGAGAGAGTACAGAGGAGATTTACTAGAATGTTGCTGGGATCCAGCAACTATGTTACAGAGAAAGGTTGAACAAGTTAGGTCTTTATTCTTTGGAGCACAGGAGGTTAAGGGGGGACTTGATTGAGGTCTTTAAAATGATGAAAGGGATAGACAGAGTTGACGTGGATAAGCTTTTCCCATTAAGGGTAGGGAAGATTCAAACAAGAGGGCATGACATGCAAATTAAGGGATGGAAGTTTAGGGGTAATGTGAGGGGGAACTTCTTTACTCAGAGGGTGGTGGCTGTGTGGAATGAGCTTCCAGCAGAAGTGGTGGAGGCAGGATCGATTTTAACATTTAAAAGTAAAGTGGATAAGTATATGGATGGGAAGGGAATGGAGGGGTATGGTCTGAGTGCAGGTAGATGGGACTAGGGGAAATCAAATGGTCGGCACGGACTGGAAGGGCCGAGAGGGCCTGTTTCCGTGCTGTAATTGTTATATGGTTATATGGTTTATTATTATTATTATTATTATTATTATTATTATTATTATTATTATTATTATTAATGTTTAGTGTTTTCTGAGTCATTTGTAACTGTCACTGTATGTTACTTGTGGGCAGAGCACCAAGGCAAATTCCTTGTATGTGAATAATTGGCCAATAAACTTAATTACTAATACGCTTCGCCGAACACCTCCGCTCGGTCCGCAATAACCAACCCGACCTCCCGGTGGCTCAGCACTTCAACTCCCCCTCCCATTCCGCATCCGACCTCTCGGTCCTGGGCCTCCTCCACGGCCAGAGTGAGCCACACCGCAAGCTGGAGGAACAGCACCTCATATTCCGCTTGGGGAGTCTGCATCCTTTGGGCTTGAACATTGAATTTTCTCAATTCTGTTAACCCTTGCTGTCTCCTCCCCTTCCCACCTCTCCCTCAGCCCTCGGGCCCTGGCATTCCCTCTATCTCTATCTCCCTCCCCCACCCCAGCCGCACCAGCTTCTCATTTTCACACCACAAACTGCTTACAATGGCTTGTTCCCTTTATCATCGATACTTTTTTGCATATCTTTCATTCATTGTTCCTTATCTCTCCACATCACCGTCTATATCTCTCGTTTCCCTGATCCCTGACCAGTCTGAAGAAGGGTCTCGACCCGAAACGTCGCCTATCTCCTTCGCTCCTTAGATGCTGCTGCACCCGCTGAGTTTCTCCAGCTTTTTGTGTACCCCCAAACTTAATTACTAACTTACTTACTTACGATTGGTGGTTGGGGTGCTTCAAGCTTGTGCCATATAGATGGTGGAAAAACCTTGTGGTTCTTGGTTCTTCTAGGTTACTTGGTCCTACAAAATATTCCAACTGGAATTTAAACTGGAGGTGGTGAAGGGAGAGGTTTAGCCAGAGAGGGTTATTGGGAAGAAAGTGCCACTTTAAATTTAGTTGCATCTGGCTGGGCAACCGTGGTTTGGTGGAGATTATTCCATGCTTTAATAGTGCGTGGGAAGAACGAATTGCTGTACACATCTGTCTTTGTGGCTGGGACCACAAATTGGATCGAATGCCCTCTTCTGCTCCTAATTGGTTTGGGGTTGGTGTAGGTCTTGTGATCTATGTCTAGCTGACCATTTAACATTTTGTAAAAACAGGTCAAACGGTGAGCTTCACGTCTGTCTTGGAGAGGGTTCCACCCCAGAGAATTCAGAAGTTTGGTGACACTCGCTTCTCTCTCGTAGGTGTTAGTAACAAATCGAGTGGCCTGTCTTTGGACACGCTCGATGGATGAAATGTTTTTATCTGTGTATGGGTCCCAAGCTGCAACTGCGTAGTCCAGATGAGGTCTAACGAGGGTGAAATACAGCTTCTCCTTGACAGAAGCTGAACAATGGGGCTAGCAAAGGGGATAGCAATCCTGTGGTGTCAGAAGATGTCATTCACCACAGGATTGCTAGCCCCTAACAGACACTTACAGCCATAGTATTCATGCTGCTAGTCCAGTTCAGTATCTCAGTGATGGTGACCCCCAAGATGTTAATGGTGAGAGACTAGGTGATGATAAAGGTCATTGTCTGGCACTTTTGTGGCATGAATTTTACTTGCTACATCAACTATTTTTCAATGGTGGCTAGGTCTTTCTGTAGACAGTTTTGGGCTTTGATGCCTTCTGGTTCGTGACCCTTACCCCATCCAGAGATGCTGCCTGTCCCTCTGAGTTGCTCCAGCATTTTGTGTCTACCTTCAGTGTAAACCAGCATCTGCAGTTCCGTTCGACACATGCAGACAAAATAAACTGCACTTAAGCCTTTGCAAATGTGCAAAGTACTATTGATACAGTAATTATATATCATAACAAGCACTTTAATTAGAATACATGCAGAGCCCATTGAAATGAGTACTGTAGGCTCACAATCGTAAGTTGAACTGCCTAACCAACATGGCTGCCCGCATGCCACTAGGTGGTGGTGGTGTGGAAACCTGACATGGATTATGGATCAGGTCATCAGCAGCAAAACCAGATGGATCAAATCAGCAATACTGTTTGATCTACATCTAAGAATACTTAGGCTTCTTTTATTTTTCAGAGCAAGCATGAAGCATGCAGAAGTAATATGTTTATAAAGCTGTAGAATTATCTATCATCTACAATAAAGCAATGGAGGATATACTGCAAGTAATATAAGTAACGTCGGTTATAGTTAATTAGAGTCCAAGGTCTGCATCTAGACATAATCCCCGTATCTAGCCACAAGCTTGCTGACCCGTCCTGCAGGCGTAAGGTACAGGCCTTCAGCCGTGCCCCTCACAGGGGATGTCGCCACAGGCATGGCCTCCATCGGGAGTTTCTTGGCAGTTATGGATTTCACCCATCCTTCACATCTGGATCCATTGGTGATTCACACAACAGAAAATGCCACCCTGCAGATGCTCACCTCAGTCATCAATCACAGATGGCCTGGCAAGCAGCATTCACTTCCGCTTGCTGTGGCCTCACTTTTCTATCCGTGATGAACTGGCCATTGAAGTTGGCGTTATCAGAAAGGGCCACGTCAGTGATTCCGGCTTCACTTCAACAGAAATACTTTGACTCCGTACACGGAGGACATCCTGGTTCTGAAGCTACGATGCGACGAGCAAAGACCATGTTTTTCTGGCCTGCCATGTCAGATTATATACACCAGAGGGTGCAGTCCTACGCTGTGTGCAACAGCGTGGGGGCTCCACATCAACAGAAAGAACCCCTTTTGCAGCACCCAGTTCCTGACTTGCCATGGTAGCTACTGACATTTTCGACTGGCGTGACAACCAATACTTGGTCCTGGTTGACTCTTACTCGGGTGGTTGGCGATCGATCTGCTCCCCACAGCTTCTGCTGCGGCGGTCGTCAAGAAACTTGCGAGGCATTTTTCAGTCCACGGGGCACCTCAAACCCTCATGTCTGACAATGGTGGCCAATTCACAAGTCAGCATTTCAAAGACTTTGCAAAGGAATGGGATTTTAAGCACATCACCAGCAGTCTGGAGTACCCCCAGTCGAACGGCCTGGCTGAGCGGGCTGTCCACAGTGCAAAGGAGCTCATGGAGAAGTCCAGCAGGGCCGGGTCTGACGTGTTTTTGGATCTTCTCAATCTCCGGAACATTCCACGTGATCCCACACTCGGTTTGCCGGCTCAGCCAGACAGACCAGGGCTACTGTTCCAGTCTCGCAGCAGCTGCTCCAGCCACAAGTCTGCAAGCCCGAGGTGGTTCGGGCGCGTCTGCAGCGTAAAAGACAGACGCAGAAGGCGTACTACGGCGTACCAAAAGCCTTGTAAATAACAGCCAAATTGAAATCCCACGTCCGACACCATGTGCAAAGTACTATTGATACAGAGTCATTATATATCATGACAAGTACTTTAATTAGAATACATACAGAGTCCATCGAAATGAGCACTGTAGGCTCCAAATCGTATGTTGAACTGCCTAACCAACATGGCTGCCCGCATGCCACTAGGTGGTGGTGGTGTGGAAACCTGACATGGATTATGGATCAGGTCATCAGCAGCAAAACCAGACGGATCAAATCAGCAATACTGTTTGATCTACAGCTATGTTGATCTTTAATGCCCCTTCCGGCACCCGCTGCAGAAAAATGACTGGAGGCGGGGCTGAGTCCACAAGTAGTTCTGATTGAGTCCGCAAGAGTGGAGTCGGGAAATCCGTTGTGTGGAACCAGGAAAGTCGCTGTGTGGAGTCGGGAAAGTCGCTGTGTGGAGTCAGGTAAGTAGCTGTGTGGAGTCGGGAAAGCCGCTGTGTGGAGTCGGGAGATGCTGTGTGGTTCCGCGGTCGGTGGCTGCTGAGTGAAGTCCCTCCGCCCCCCCCACACACCCCACCTCCCACTTACACACCCACACACCCCCTTTACCCCTCCCCCCTTCCCCCCTCTCCCCTCAGCCTCCGACATTCCAGAGGAAACAGTCCAAGTTTGGTATGCATTTCTGGCTCTGTATCTAGTCAGCTTCAGTAACATTCTCCCACAAGAAAAGTAACTGGATATCTTTCCCCTACTTCTTTAGCATCAACTGCAATAATGTCCAGATGCAATAATTTGCATTCATTTTTTAAATACTTAGGGTCATTTTTCAATGTTTCCGGTAAGGATGTATCAGAAATTTGGGCTGGCAAACACAAATTGTGATGGATATTCACTATCCAGGCTGAAAAGACTAAACGATAAGTTTTTTTTAGGGCTTTTAGCAGTTTAAAAAATAATTTAAAAGCTTTTAGTGCGACAGCTAAGCAAAAAACTTATGATTGATTAACATGTCCAAATCGTTTCCTGCACCATCAAGGGAAACATGACTATTAAGAATAGTACATCCTGTACCAAAAACATGAAAGAATTGTAAAGTACCAAGTAACCTTTCAGAGTAATGTGGTGAAATAAATGAGACTCATGTCAATTTAATTAAGTCATGTCATCCACTTGGGTCAGTGTAACCATCTACTTAGTCTGCTCAATATAACCATCACATACAGATAATGTAATTAGTAGAAAAACAGCATGCACGCGAGAAGAGGTAGGGGTGTCGTAGGAGTTAGAAATATGAGTTCGAAGAGGCAAAGAAAAAACATAGAATGCACTTCTCAGCCATTGTAATCGACGGACAACTTGTTTATCCAAAACTCATTGGTCGTTTTTCTAGTATTAGAATAATAAGAATTATACTTGTCAAACTCAAGGTTGCAGATCGCTGCTTCGGAGGGAGCCCGTCGAGTCAGTCCCGCGGCCGAACTCAAGGTCCGTAGCTTACGAGCCGGTCCTCGAGGTCGTGCTGAAGGTCCAGTAGATCATCGCTTCATGGGAGCCAGTCCCGCATGGCTGAACGGAAGACATGATACATCGTGGCCTGCAGGTGGGAGTCACCGAACCGGCCCCCTGTCCGTCGGACCCAGTGGCCGTCGGCCATGGAAGGATGAAGCTGCTGTGCCGGCCCCTGCTCATCCACAGGAGACCAGTGACCAGGAGGATGGAGCCAGGAAGTATGTCCTGGGAAGGAGGGAGGCCAGTAGTAGAGAGGAAAACCCAGGTCTGGCCTATCGCGCCATTGTGGTCGGCTGCGGGAGGCAGCCCAGGGAACAAAGAGGGACGAGGGGAGGGACATGGAGGAAGGAGATGGCTGGAGTCCAGCAACAACCTGTGACTTGTCTGGTACTGGCACCGCACGTAAGAACTAGATTAGAGTGTGGACTCTGAACATGGCGCCTCCTGCATGTAGCTAATCGATGGTATGGTGATAGTCTACTGGACTATTTGTAAGGGGAAGAATTTCACTCTGTTAACAATTAACATATGTGACTATGTGACATTAAAAAGCACTGCTGACTATTGTGTTTTGGAAATCCTTTGTGAATAATAACCTTCGATATTATAACCTCTGTAAACTATAACAGTTGCAGAAATTATTTCTCGTTAGTGAAACATGCTTCATTAAAATTTATATCTCCGTGTTTAATTAGCTTTGTTAGTTGCAAGTTCATGTTCATAAGTAATAAGAGCAAAATTAGGCCATTCGGCCCATCCAGTCTGCTCTGCCATTCAATCATGGCTGATCTATGTTTCCCTCTCAACCCCATTCTCCTCCCTTCTCGCCATAATCCCTGACACCCGTACAAATCAAGAAATCAAATATTTTCTCCATGGTGGGGAGGGGAACCACCGCTTGAAGGTGATTATTGACAGTCAAACCCATTCAGAGACTCAAGCAGTGAGTAATTTCAAGGTTGATACACTACTGTAGTGTGGGTACTTGTAGATAATCATAACAGGCATAACAAGTCATGATTTAACATTAGGACTCCAAGGGGGTATACTCAGTATCATCACAATATCAGCCTCTCTCTGTTAAAAAGAATAGTTGCAGATTTTCTCTGTTCACATTTACCTTGGTTTGTACATAGTTGGCTCTAAAATCACTGCATTAAAACTCTACCATTACATTTAGTGTAATATTAAGCAAATTAGTGCTTTTTTCACTTTTGCTGCATTTTTAAATCCCATTGCTATGACAGAAGCTTTTATATCCATTCTCCAAGCTGAATAATTAGGAATGTCAGTACTTCAAACCATATTGGCATGATATTTTTTAAGGCGTCCAAATACACTTTTTGAAGGAAGCTAAGCTAGGAAGTAGAAGCAAACCAATGCTAAAGAAGTATTTGTTTAAATTATAAAGACATTTATCACATTCTGGATTTTGCCTATTTTCATGAGGAGAACTTCAGATCAATGGCTTTTGTGTCTTTGTGAGAGAAATTCAAATGTCTTAATGTTTGACCTATTGACAACAAAAAGCAAGTACAAACATGGATTGTGTGCTTCTTTAGCCAGAAATATGATCAGGCTGTTTTAAACCCAAGCCTTTCAGTATGCAATAAATATATATGCAAATTGAATTTTAAGCTTTAAGAAATTACCAGGAGAACCTTTGTAGTGTCAGTTGCACAAAAAGGGTGCATACTTGTATTTTGTTCGGGTATGTGAAATGAGCAGACAAAGCCTTGTAATAGCTGTGCAAGAATGTTATACGCTTGTACGTTTATGCATCATTTCCCACAAGTAATGGTGATGAATGATATTATATTACAACAGCATGGTTTTGTTTGGATATTGTGTTATAGAGACATGTTTTAACGGAGCAATACAAAATACCCCAAATGTACTTTTATGGTACATGATAAATAATTATAAACGATGTTAAACTGCGTAATTTTAGAACTGTTGAAGGCTGCTGCTATTTTTAGTTTAGTTTAGTGTAGTATAGAGGTACAGTGCAGAACCAGGCGCTTTGGCCCACCCAGTCCACACCGACCAGTGATCCCCGCATACTAACACTATCCTGCACGCACTAGGGACAACTTTATATTTATACTAAGCCAATTAGCCTACACACCTGTATATCTTTGGAGTCAACTATTGCTGTCAACTTTGCTTGTCACTTATCAGCCAAAGGTAGTCTAGGCCATGCTGTGTACTGCCTGCCTCATTACCTGTGGTGCTGTAAATGCAACTGAAGATTGTGGACTTATTAGTAAGCATTCTCAGTGTCATGGAGAGAAGGTGGTTAATTAAGTAGCTCCAGATGCTATTGCCCAGAACTCTTCCCTCAGTCACTCCTTCAGGAATATTCTTCTAATTGGGATGGTTGCCCTCCATCAGCGGCTTACCGCAGAAGACATTGGGACAACTTGGTCCAACTTCCTCCTAATGGGATTCAACATGGAAGAGTGCTGATTCATCAGCTGAGACTAGGCCACAGGTGGTAATAGCAGAGATATTCCATGTCCATATTTCACGTGACGCCATGAGACATCACAGGGCCAGAATGAACATTAGGATTCCCAATGTCACTCCTTCCTGATTGCACAACACCACATGGGTCTGACATGCAAGTTGGGTGGAACATATGAAGTGATTGTAATGGGGGAGTCCCTGGAGCATAGAAGGATGAGGGATGATCTTATTGAGGTGTATAAAATCTTGAGAGAAATAGATCGGGTAGATGCACAGAGTCTTTTGCCCAGAGTAGGTGAATCAAGGACCAGAGGACATACAGTAGGTTTAAGGTGCAGGGGAAAAGATTTAATAGGAATCCGAGGGGTAACTTTTTCACACAAAGGGTGGTGGGTGTATGGAACAACCTTTGAGGAGGTAGTTGAGGCTGGGACTATCCCAACATTTAAGAAGCAGTTAGACAGGTACATGGATAGGACACGTTTGGAGGGATATGGACTAGTGTAGGTGGAACATGTTGGCAAGTTGGACCGAAGGGCTTGTTTCCACACTGTATCACTATCTAACTCTCTGTGACTTTATGAATGACTCACAGGTCTGAGTGGCCTGTAGACAGCTTACCCAAGTGTGAGCATCACTCTCCAACTATGCAGGAGGAATGTTTTTGCAAGTTTACTTTTGTTTGGAGTGCCTCTGCCACATCCAGGTCCAATGTCCAGGGACTGGTGTCCGGTTGTCCATCCAGTTGTAATTTGATTAAATATACTGACTGTATATATAAAATTACTGTATTTTTATGTCACGCCAGTGGCTGATACCAGCAGCCTAGAATCATATGAAAATTACACCGGGTGTGGATGGATTATTTCTTACCCTGAAGAACAGCAGCGTATCAGATTATTTTTTTACAAATATGGTAATATCATGTTTCCATTGCTGCTGCTGTTTTGTTTTTCAAATCCAGATGATCAAATTAACTGAGCATAATTTCCCCAGCTGCCAAGGTAAGGTCATAAGGTCATAGGTGATAGGAGCAGAGTCAGGCCATTTGGCACAACAAGTCTATTCTGCCATTCAATCATGGCTCTCCCTCCTAACCCCATTTTCCTGCCTGCTCCCCATAACCTCGACACCTTTAATCGTTTGGATAACTTAACCACTATGGTTCCATTCTACAATTCTCCTTCCTACCTTTGCAATTAGAGCCTCAAGGTTGGGGATAGAAAATGCGTCCCTGCACAATCTGCAGATGTGACACAGACATTAAACGGTCTGCTTTCGGCGTCCGACACCTTGACTCTTCAAAACAATTAAGATTCTGAAATTTGATCAGACTGTTTTCAAGAATACCTAATACCAGGCAAAATCGGGCATCAGGTCTGTCACATATGGGTATGAGTTTAGGTACCCTGATCCACATTGGTTAGCAACATACTGTATGAGCCCCAGAAATCTGGTCTTCAGTAATTCTTCAAATTAGAACGTAGAAAATAGAACACTACAGCACAAGTACAGGCACTTCAGCCCACGACGACTGTACTGAACATTATATGCAGGCTGCCTGCATATAATCCATATCCCTCTATTTCCTGTATATCCATAGGCCTATCCAAAAGTCTCTTAAATGCCACTATGGTATCTGTGTCAACCACCACCAGGCAGCACATTCCATGTACTCACCACCCTCTGTGTAAAAAACTTGCCCCATACATCTCCTTTAAACTCTATGTGCCCTCTATTACTTGATTTTTCCATCCTGCCAGAAAGGTTCTGACTGGCTATTTTCTTTCTTATATGTAAACTCTACCCATATCGCCTCAGCGGATGAAATTTCCAGAATGTTCTCTGAGTGCCACCGTGACACCCACTGATTAGTAGCGCAACTCCTCCACCTCTTTTGTCTCCCTATTGATCATGTCTGAAACATTGAAACCCCGGATCATTGAGCTGCCAGTCGTGTTCCCCTCACAACTACGTTTCCTCAGTGGCCACAACATCGTAGACCCAAGCACCGATCCCGGCTCTAGATTAATCTGCTTTCTCCACAATGAATGAATACGTTTATTGGCCAAGTATATTCACATACAAGGAATTTGCCTTGGTGCTCCGCCCACAAGTGACAACATGACATACAGTGACAGTTAGGAATGACGCATAAAACATTATCGATGAAATATGTGAAATACTCCTTGCATTAAAATAAACACACTTCAGCTTCATCATGTTCCTTCATCCCTACCTGTCCATCCTTCCTTTGAGATTTACTGCACCCAACCTCTACCTTCTCATCACTGTTCCAATTTCTGACCTACTGGTTTCCATTCCCTTGCCTCTGCAGTTTAAAACCTCCTGAGTAGAACTAACGAAACTCCCTGACAGGATATTGGTCCCCCTCCAGTTCAGATGCAACCCATTTCTCTGGTACAGGTCACCTCTGCCCTAAAAGAGATCCCTAAAAATCTGGATCCCTGTTTCTGCACCAATTCCAAAGCCATGCACTCATCTGTCCTACCTTCTTATTCCTACCCTGACTAGCACGTGGCACTGGGAGTAGTCCAGAGATTCCTACCCTCTGGGACCGCCTTTTTAATCTTCTGCCTAATGCCCTACATTCATTACACTGGACCTCATTCCTTTTCCTATCTATGTCATTGGTGCCAATGAGCACATGACCTCCAGCTTCTCACCCCTCCCCCCCCCACCCCCCCCCCCGAGAATGTTCTGTAGCCACTCGGAGACATCCTGGACCCTGGCACCAAGACACCCCCTGGAGTCTCATTTGCTGCCACACAATCTTCTATCTGTGCTCCTAACTAATGTCTTCTGGCACTATCACTCTGCCTGATCTCATCCTTCCCCGCTGTGCGTCAGAGCCAGTCTCAATGCCAAGGACCTGATGGCTGCAGCCCTCCTCTGACTGGTCATCCTCCCCAACAGTAGCCAAAGGGGCATACCTGTTATCACGAGGAATGGCCACTGGGAGATCCAGAACTCACTCCATTTCCTGGTGGTCACCATCTACTGTCCACCCCTACCCCAGGCGTGACCACCTCACTGTAACTCTAATCTATGACCTCCTCAGTCTCCCAGATGACCTGGAGGTTATCCAGTTGCTCCTCCAGTCTCTAGGGAGCTGGAGGGAACAGGTGCAGTCCTCAGGGAGACAGGAAACTCCCAGACTCCCCACATTCTGCAGGAGGAGTATACAACTCCCCTAACTGCCATCTTTACTGCAATAGACCACAGACAGTTTATGGAAAGAAAAGACAGTCTGCACCTTATCCTGAAGTCACCCTCTACACCGAAGCCTCTCAAGCCAAAGCTTTGCACTGACTCTCCATAGGGCATGTAGCCTCCACACAGCCATGTCTAACAGGCCACTCCACTTGTATCTACCTTCCTTTTTTACACCCACCAAGGAGCAGCCACTCAAGGATGCAAACTGCTTAGACAACTGAAATTCACCTCCGCTCTTTATCTTCCCTAACATTATCTCATTATTAGAAACCTTTGTTACGATCCAGGGTTCTATCCACATCCAAGGAACACATTAGCCTATTTCCGTGTTGGCCACTTCTATCATTTACCCTCGTGCAGAAATCAACTGCAGATGCTGGTTTATACCGAAGGTAGACACAAAGTGCTGGAGTAATTCAGTGGGTCAGGCAACGTCTCTGGAGAAAAAGGATGGGTAATGTTTTGGGTCATGACCCCTCTTCAGACCATCCTCCTTTACTGTACACTGCTATGAAGAAGCACTACATGTTCCTGAGTTGGGCCTGAGATCCAGATTTGTAATGGGTCCACATGCTTTGGGCTGTCAAACACTGTCGAAGCCAATGATTTTGCTAATGATAATCTTCAACTGATAATTTTGTCTATCAGCAAGGATTTAAAATATTAACTTCAATCCACAACTTTCTATAACTGCTGGTGACAATCACACATTAAAAAAAAATGGAAGTATGAAGAAGTATTACTGCACTATATATTTTTGTGGGGGGGGGGGTTTATCTATCTCACCATACTCACTATGACTCATGAACGTCCTTCCTCCCCCACTCCTAACCCGCTCCCACCATCTGCTTCCTCAAGTCATTTCACGATAATATACCTCATCCGCAAACCTCCTGTAAGGATGCTATCAGTTTCTCCATCTCCTTTGCTGTTCTCAAGATGGAGTCATCTACTCCAAGACTTCGGAAATGTCTTCCTCCTCCTGGAAAAGTGGCCTCCCTTCTGCCGTTGATGATGGAGCCCTAACACACATTTCCTCCACCTCCCCCCTTCTCAGACAGAACAGCCATAGAGTTGCCTTGCTCGTCATCATTCACCCCACCAGCCGCTATATTCACATAAGAAAAGACACCAAGTGCTGTAGTAACTCAGCCGCTCAATCAGCATCTCTGGAGAACATGGAGAGGTGACGTTTCGGGTTGAGACCCTTCTTCAGAGTCTGAACCTGACCCGAAACATCACCTATCGAGTCTGAAGAAGAGTCCCGACTGAAATGTCATCTATCGGTCTGAAGGGCACCAACCTAAAACATCATCTATCCATGTTCTCTGATAATGCTGCCTATTCCCCCCCCCCCCCCCCCCCCACCACCCCATACTGCTATATTCTCACAATCTTTCTTCCTCCTTCTCAGCCATGATGCATGACCTCAACCTGAAAAATCAACTGTTCCTTTGTCCCCACAGATACTGCTTGAGCCACTGAGTTTCTATGGCACTGGTTTTGTCTCAGACTCCAGCAACTGCAGTTTTTTTTTAATTTTCTCTCTACTTCTCTCTGATCCATTTCTGATCTTCATCTTACAGACATCATTTTTTTTTAAACCACCTTCAAAACCCTTTCCTTTAAAACGCTAACCTAAATCACTCTGTTATCCCGAAGCACAGTTCAATATCTAGCTTTTCTCTGTATGTTTATTGCCTGCCAAGCCTCCCTGTTTGAATCGCTATAGTTCAGTATCTTAACCCAGTAACAGAAACATTCTTAGATAAACAGGATAAAATACATCAACTTAAGTTGTGATCATAGCTTATATTTCTCTCCAATCTCCCCTTCAGCAGCTTCTTTGCTACTATCCAGCTTTGTCTAGCTGACCTTGCATGGATCCAAGTCAATGCCCACACACACCGATGAACCAAGACTGCTCCATGGATTCCATGTTTTATCTGTCTTTAAAGGAGACTCCTTGGCAACACCACCCACTAGCAAGGCATCAGATTTCCCAAGTATGTCAACGATAACAATCTCTATTTTCCTTCCATTCCTCTCAATATTTCCAACCTGCTGAAGTTTCTGATTTACATTTTTTTGGACAGCAACATCCTCAGAACAGCACTATTATGACACAGGCCAGCATGCATGAGCCCACCACAAACTCCATGCCTATCCATTGATTCCATTCACCAAATTGGGAACATTTCTCCGATTGAACAAAGGATTCACAAAACTGGTGGTCACAAACTGAGCTTGGCAGGAGAGATTGAAAGCCTACTTATTCCAAGGAATGGTCATGATAAAAATTAATTGCAGCAGTGGATAGGGTTCACATGCAGTCAAATTATGATGGGAATTGATGGGAAAGTAACATTAACATTGAGGTCAGTTTTTAATGGAAATCTAAATGCTAGCAAAATGTAGCTGAAAGTAGGTCAAGATTTAGTAGTCACTGACTAATTGGTCTTTGTTGCTACATGAGTATATCAATGCAGTATCAAGCAATCTCCCCTTCAGCAGCTTCTTTGCTACTATCCAGCTTTGTCTAGCTGACCTTGCATGGATCCAAGTCAATGCCCACACACACCGATGAACCGAGACTGCTCCATGGATTCCATGTTTTATCTGTCTTTAAAGGAGACTCCTTGGCAACACCACCCACTAGCAAGGCATCAGATTTCCCAAGCGTTGTGACACACACAGCCCGACGATAGAAGTTCTCACTAAACTTGCATCGTACATGAACAGAAACTTGCTGAGAGCAGTCTGCCTGATTTTCAAAGTGTGCATTCAGGAAGATGATTCAACCTTCTTGAACTGCTGTAGGTATTGTAGTGAAGGTACTCCCACAGTGGTTTTGTATAGGAAGTTAGTGTGTAGTTATTTTACCCAGAGATAATGAACGGATGATGGTATATCCTAAATCAAGATGGGGTGTGACTTGCATAGAAATCTGCAAATGGTGCATTCCTGAGCTTATTTTACTTGACCTTGCCGTTGCCAGAGCTCTTGAGTTTGTGATTGCATTGCTGAAGTGCATTTCACACACATTTCATAGACGGTGGCGCAGATGTTAAAGGGGGAAATGACAAGTACAGTGGTTACAAGGCGACATGGGCTGGAACAATGTGCAACCCAGAATATTGACTAGCTCCTTATTCTGGGTTATACAATGTTTCAAAAGAACAGGCTGACAGGAAATGTGGTGGACCTCGCTGTTAATTAAGGAAGATGCTGCAACAATGTTGTGATACAGAGGTGGTGGATAATAACGCAGAATTGGCTTGCGTTGAAATTGCGAATAGTAGGGAATGGGAGACATGGGGAGGAGTAGTCTATAGGCCCCCAAATGTTGATCTCCCGATAGTGTGGAGGACAAAAGGGGAAATATCTAGGGCATGTTTGAAAGGAACTGCAATTGCCATGGGAGATTTTAATCTTTACATTGACTAGATGAAAAAAGTGGCATGGATAACATAGAAGAAGAATTTGAGGAGTGCACCAGAGATTGCCTCTGGTTTGAACACCTGAAGACCAAAGAGCCTGTCCCACTATACGAGTTTACCCAAGAGCTCTCCCGAGTTTAAAAAAAAATCAAACTCGTGGTAAGTACGTAGAATGTACGTAGCGGGTACGTCGGAGCTCGGGACGTCTCTTAGTGGCTCGTAACGCTAACGGCAGGTTCTCGGGAAACGCGGTAAGCTCGTGAAGTTTTTTCAACATGTTGAAAAATGTCTACGAGAGCCCTGAGTACCTATGTGCAGCTATTACCGTAATTCTCCGAGTTCGAATCAGGGGAAACTCGGGAGAAATCTTGAATTACCTCGTACAGTGGGACAGGACCTTAAAACCACTGTCTTCAACTTCAATCTGATAATTATAATGGCATGAAGGTGAAGTTTTCAAAGATGCACTGGGTAAATAAGCGAACTGAGCCATATAACTCAGCAGGAATTTATCCCAATTAGAAAAATGTAATCCACGAGAAAAAAGAGGCACTTTCTGTCATTAACAAAGGAAGTGAAGGATAACATTAAATTGATGTGTAGGACACACTATGTGGTAAGGGGTAGTAGGCCAAAATACAGGATGGTTATAACAATCCAGCAGCAAAAGGTCAAAACTAACATGGAGATGGCTGCAAATCTCCTTAAGGTAACGGATGAGCAAATTTCAAATAACATGGAGGGACTTGAAAAAATCATGGGACAAAGTATTAGAGAAACTCATGGGGATAAAAGCAGACAAATTATTGGGACCATATCCAAAGAGGAGTAATTGCCAGTTTTTATATGTGTTATGGTGGATATATCCCTAGTTTGGCATGGAAAAACTGGGTCAAAGGGTCTGCTTCCATGCTGTATAGGTACACAATTGTTTGACTCAATGGTCTGCAACCAAGAATTATAAATGAGGAGGCAGCAGAGATAATGGACCCATTGGATGAGAGTTTGGCAACAATACAAAAAATAGGTGGAAGGGCATGCTGTGATGAGGACATTGTGATTCATTTGTTTAGATAGATGGAGCGATAGGATGACAACCTAAAACATGTCAAATGGAGTTTAATGTGAGGAAGTGTGAATCATGCACAGCATTTTGGCCTTTATAGTAAACTAGACCAAGTGCAGACCCGTTGGGTCTGTTCCCCCCAACGTGCGGTTGCGTGGTGGTGGGGGGGGGGGGAGTGGGCAGCATGTCCCTGAGGGTGGTTGAGGGGGGTAGGGAGGGGTGGGGAAAGGGGAAGGGGAGGGGAGACGAGAGGGGGAGGTCAGAGGAGATAGGGAGAAGAGGGGAGGAAAGGGAAGGGGAGGGGAGAGGAGAGGAGAGGGGAGGAAGGGGGTAGGGGAGAGGTGGAGAGAGAGTGGAGGGGGTGAGAGAGGAGGAAGAGAGTGAGAAAAGAGAGGGAGAGAGGTGGGGAGAGAGAGGGGGTGAGAGAGGAGGGGGAGAGAGAGAGAAAGGGGAGGGTGAGAGGTGAAGAGTGGGGAGTGACGGGTGGCAGGGAGTGGTGCAAGAGCGAGGGGAAGGGGGTGTGGGGGAGATGAGGGTGAAGAGGGATGGGGAGAGAGGGGGTGGGAGGGGGTGAGGAGAGAGGGAGATGGAGGGGGGAGGAAAGGGGGGTGGGGGAGGGTTCAGGGAGGGGGTGAGAGAGGGGTGGGGGAGGGGTGAGAGAGGGAGGAGGGGTAGGGGAGAGAGCGGGAGGAGGGGTAGGGGAGAGGGAAGAGTGTGGAGGGAGGGGGGAGTGGTAGGGGGAGGGGGAAGAGTGGGGAGGGAGAGAGAAGTGAGGGGGAGAGAGGGATGGGGAGGGAGATGGGGAGAGGTGGGGGATGGGGAAGAGAGAAGTGGAAGAGTGGGGAGGGAGGGTGAGGTGTAATGGAGAGTGGTGGAAGTGGGAGAGAGGGAGGGGGAGGGGGTTAGGGGGGAGTGGTGGAAGAGGGAGAGGGGGGGGTAGGGAAAAAGGGGTGGGGGAGAGATGGAAGGGGTGGGGTAGAGAGGGAAGGGAAGAGTGTGGAGGGAGGGGGAGAGTGGTAGGGGAGGGGGAAGAGTGGGGAGGGAGGGGGAGAGGGGTAGGGAGAGGGGTAGGGGAGGGAGGGAAGAGTGTGGAGGGAGGGGGAGTGGTAGGGGAGGGGGAAGAGTGGGGAGGGAGGGGGAAGGGAAGGGGAGGATGGAGAGCAGGGTGGGGGAGGGAGATGGGGAGAGGTGGGGGATGGGGGAAGAGAGTAGTGGAAGTGGGGAGGGAGGGTGAGAGGTGTAGGGAGAGTGGTGGAAGTGGGAGAGAGAGAGGGGGGACGGGGGAGTGGTGGAAGAGGGAGAAAAGGGGTAGGGAAAAGGGCTGGGGGAAGATAGGGAGGGAAGGGAGGGAGAGAGGTGGGGAGGGACAGGGGTGTGGGAAGGGGGGAGAGATGTGGAAGAGTGGGGAGGGAGGGGGAGTGGGGTAGGGTGAGTGGTGGAAGTGGGAGAGAGGGGAGGGGAGGGGGTTAGGGGGGAGTGGTGGAAGAGGGAGCGAGGGGTAGGGAAAAATGGGTGGGGGAGAGATGGGTGGGGGAGAGAGTGAAGGGGGGGTGGGGGAGAGAGGGATGGGGGTGGGAGGAGGAGGGGGGAGGGAGAGGGGTGAGAAGAGGGGGATGGAGAGGGGGGAGGAGAGGTGTGGGGGAGGGGGAGATGGGGTAGGGGAGAGGGGGAAGGGGGAGGGGGAAAGAGTGGGGGGGGAGGGGATAGGGGGTGGGGGAGAGAGGGAAGGGACTGTGGGAGAGAGGGATGCGGGTGGGAGAGGGATGGGGGTGGGAGGAGGGGAGGAGAGGGAGAGGGAGAGGGAGATGGCGAGGGGGAGGAGAGAGGGGTGGGGAAGGGTGAGAGAGGTGTGGGGGAGGGGGGAGGGAGGGGCGGAGGGAGACGGGTAGAGGAGGGAGGGGGAAGATTGTGGAGGGAGGGGAGAGGTGTGGGGGGAGCAAGGGGAAAGAGTGGGGAGGTAGAGAGGGAGGGGGAGGGGTAGGGGCAGTCCATCTATTCCCCACTCCCTATCACCCCCAATCCTCTTTCTCTATTCCCACACACGTGATCATGCGCTTCGACACAGGTTGCGGGGGGGGGGGGGGGGGGGGGGGCGGGGGGGGGGGGCTGGAGCTGGGGCAAGGGCAGATGTAAATGAGATCCATTCCGATTGGACATCTGTGAGGGATGGCATTGTGACATCACACGATGGAACGTTCACCAGCATTCTATGGGTGAGAGCAGTTTGATTGTTTTAAGATTTTGAAAAATTGGGGGGGGGGAGGATTTTATTAAAAATTGTGTACTTAAATATGTCTAAATGTAATGAGGAGCACCTTTGTGAATGTACAAGCTTAATGTCAGGCAAAATGGAAAAAACGGCAGCGTCTGAGGGTCCGGTTTTGGCGGAGCAGGGAATCAAAGGGCGAAAATCTTATCTGAAAAAAAAACGGAACAAAAGATAGATGGATACGAGTTTAAAAAGGTTTTGTTACAGTTGTACAGGCAGTTGGTGAGGCCGCAGTTGGAATACTGTGCATAGTCATGGTTCCATTTACTTAAAGAAATACATAATTTCATTAGATGCAGCCCAAAGGAGATTCATTAGGGCAGTATCATCTTACCAAGAGAAGTCTGATATTTCGAGCAAATATCAGACTTGGAGTTTTGAGGAATGGGTGGTAAGGAGAAGCTTATTCAATCTTAAGGGTGCTTGACAAGATAAATATTGGAATATTGCCATGACTGGGAGGTCACAAATATGGGAGCAAGCTACAACATAAGAGGCTGGTCATTTAAAACTAAGATGTTGGGAAATACCTCTGGCTCATATTTTCTTGTGTTATCAGATATTGGCTTTCAGTCCCATTAAAACCTATAATGTAAATATCTGAAAGTTAAAAAATCGCGGCCAATACTCACTGACGAATGCAAGCTTATTAACCCAATTGTTCATGGCTGCAGCGTTACATTTATTCAACCGTAACAATGATTTCTAAATTGCATTACTTGCAATAGATATATGAAACCTAATGAACACATTTTCCAAACTGTTGTAGTCTGGTGTGCTGTCTTCTGCCAGGCACACACGCGCACATGCATGCGCACACGCACACGCACACACACACATATATTATTGTTCCCTGACCTCTGTTTCTACCTCCTCCCTAAAAAAGGGTTTGAAGAAGGGTCTCAACCTCAAATGTCACTTATCCATGTTCTCCAGGATGCACCTCCTTACCTAAGTGCAGGAGTACACTCAACACCTGCTGAGTTACTCCAGTACTTTGTTTCCGTTCCACCTCGACTCCTCTGGTCCTTCTTTCAACACCAAGATTCAAGATTCATATTAAATGTCACATGTACCAATTAAGGTAGAGTGAAATTTGAGTTACCATACAGCCATACTAAGTAAAAAGCAAAAATACACACACACATTAAATAAAGTTTAACATAAACATCCACCACAGTGGAATCAACATTCCCCACTGTGATGGAAGGCAATTAAGTTCAGTCATCTTCCTCCTTTGTTCGCCCATGGTTGGGGCCGTTGCCGACGGTCCGCTGGTCAAGCCCTCTCGTAGGGATGATCGAAACTTCGGCGTCAGGACGGATCGGAACACTCCGTGGCATGGAGCTGCCGAGTCGGCCGCTTCTTACTGGAGACTGCTGCTTCACGGTGTTAAAGGCCCCGCGGTCGGAGCTCCAACACTGGCGACCCTTGGCAAAAGATCCCAGGCTCCGTGATGGTAAGTCCATGCCACACCCGCAGCCGGTCTCCAGGAAAGGCCGCACCACTCCACGTTGTAGGCCGCAAAGGGGGGGGGGGGGGGGGGCGGAGATGCGACACAGAGAAACATTTCCGACCGTACCAGCCTACTGCTCCATTTTTGCCCACCATCCCTCCTTTATCTGGTTCCATTCACTACTTTTATTTCTTATCAGACTCCATAATCTGTAACCTCCCAGCCTCTGTCACTATCTCCACCTCTCCCTCCCCCATTTGGCTCCATCTGCCCATCAAACCCTCCTCACCTAGATCCACCTATCTATGCCATCTCCTGCTTCATCACTCCCCATCATCTTGTTATACTGACTATATCCCCTGCTCAGCTCAGTCCTGGTGCAGTGTCTCCACCTGAAACCTTAACTATTCCTTTGCCTTCACGGATGTTGCCTGACCCGCTATATTCCTCCAGCATCTTGCTTTATTTTTGCAGCATTGCTACATTTCCCTGCTCTCGAGTAAACAAAAACATATTTGAAAGCCCAATCCGACTTTAATGGGCCTGTCCTACTTAGGCGACTTTTTAGGCGACTACAGGAGACTATGCGGTCGCCACATGGTCGCCGGGGTGTCACCTGTATGGTTATAAGTAGTCTCCTCAGTCGGCCAAAGAGTCGTAGCGTCTTTCTGGTCCGCGAAAATGTTTCAACATGTTGAAGATTGTGGTATGAGCTTTAAAATATATTAAGATGTAATATAGAGTCATAGATTCATTGTCAATCAGCATGAAATCAGGCCCTTAAGCCCAACTTGCCCACGCTGACAAACATACCTCATTTACACTAGTGCCACCTGCCTGCATTTGGCCCATATCTCGCTTAACCTATCCTAACCATGTACCTGTACAAATGTTTCTTGTGATAGTATCTGCCTCAACTACCTCCTCGGCAGCTCGGTCCGTACACCTGCCACCCTCTGTCCACAAGAAAAGGTCTTCTTCATTTTGAATGATGTCCATTAAATGAAAATCTCTCATTCTAATTACTAGGTTCTCACATACTAAAAACTGGCTTTGATAAAATTTGAAATGGCATTTGGAAAATAGTTCAATCAGCTGGGATGCAATAAGTTTAAGATTGTCTTACTCCATGTTTTCCCAGGAAATTTATGATGTTGCACCTTTAGAGTAGAATTTGTTTACTTTTTGCAATCCAAAGAGCAGTAAAAAATGAATTTATTACTATAATGTTTCCATTACACTCACATTCACATTTTGTTTCTGTATAACATTTGGATGTTTTATAAGTTTTAGTTGGGCATTTTCCATTAAATTCTTTATTCAGAGGATGGTGAATTTGTGGAATTCTTTGCCACAGAAGACTATAGAGGCCAATTCCGTAGATATTTGTAAGGCAGAGATAGATTTTTGATTAGCACAGGTGTCAGAGGTTATGGGGAGAAGGCAGGAGAATGGGGTTAGGAGGGAGAGATAGATCAGCCATGATTGAAAGGTGACAGGGTGGGCCAAATGGCCTAATTCCACTCCTATCACTTATGACCTTATGACCTAAATTAAAAATTAGGCCCACTGACAAACCCATAGTGAATTTTGTTTATTTTTTCAAAAATAAAAAGTAAAAATGCTGGAGAAACTCAGCGAGTGAGGCAGCATCTATGGAGTGAAGGAATGGGTGACGTTTCGGGACGAGATCTTTCTTTAGACTGAATGTTTGAATTAGGTAACCCCTCATTCTTCTGAACTCCAAGGAATACTCTTCCAAATTGTCTAGTCCCTTGATAAGACAACCTTTTTATACCTGCCATTCACTTCGCAAATCTCCATTGGACTGCCTCCAATGCGACTGTATCCTTTTGTTTTAAAGGTAAGAGGACCTAAACTGTGCACATCACCAACCCCTTCACAATAAAGGCCAATCTGCTGTTCGGCTTCTTAACTATTTGTTGGAACTGCCTGCTAATGATTCATGAATTGGAATACCTGAATTTTATTACTCCTCTTCACCTAGACTTGGTGCTAATCCAGTATTTCCCAATGATTTTTCAGCTAACTTCCCTGGTTCTGAGATAACTGCACTGGTGCTTCGGACTATGAGGCCAAATATAGGCTTGATGAACAGCACCTCATTCAGCTTCTGGACAATAATGAATTCTACATCTTAGACGGCGAAGGATCATCAAATCAGAAACCCACCTGAAGGTTCGGCAGTCGGTGGGACCAGGAGGGAGCAGGAAGCGTCAGATGTGAGGAGCGTGGGCCGGTAGAATGGTGAACTGGGTTCATGCCTCCAGCACCTTCAAGCTTGGCTGCAGGAAGTACTTCTGGGACACAATGATAAGCAGACGAGGAGAACTACACCAGTCTATCTAGCACGTGGGCCGATTGGGCTTTGGACATTGGAAATGGCGCCAAAACATGGCAGCGCCTGCATGTGTAATATTTGCAAAAATGATTTCACTGTGCAGTTGCATATGTGACAAATAAAACTCAACGCCGACAACGGGGACGGATTTCACGTACGGGGACGGATTTCACGTTTATTTTACATATAAACTTGCTTCTTAGGATGCCTTTAATCAAAATTTCACGTTGTGAAATGGTGATTATGTAAATATACGAACCAGCAGTATTTTTCCTGCCGATATGGGATTTAAATTCACCGCAACCGCAACATTCCAAACGTTCGCATTCCACAAAATCCCACTCGCAAGATGATTAAAATGGCCATTAATTTACAGGAATTAAACACTAAATTCCTTCCATTTGGCATATAAATGCATGACAATGAGATGTTATGTTGTGAAATCTTGTGTGAATGTTATTTGGACACTTAGGCTATTTAAAAATGTTAACCTTTTCTTAAGAAATTATCTAGTAATCTAGTTTAGATCTAGTAATTGAATTTTGTAATTAGCTACAATTAGGTAAATAACTAATTATATGCTTTAATTTCAGGTCATCCAAGTAAGATTGTTTCATATTTGTGTCAGAATGCTTTAACTGAAAATGTAATTCAGTTCTCTTAATTTTTAAGAAAGTTATGGGCTTTTGACTGTCCTTGATCACAGCTTTTGCGTTAAGTCAATGGAAAAGCAATAGGGAACAAGGTGCTAATTTCTGAGTATGAAAATGGCCATAACCTTTTTAATACTGAAGATATGAAAGTGAATTAGGTGACAAATTAAACCTCTTTTTATGCTTTATCTGATGGGATAAATTGCAGACTTGATTTTTTAAATATCAAAATTTTGTAACATTGTTATTGAATGTACCGGAAAATCTGCAGCAAGAAATAATTTCATTCTGAAATTTCATTTTAATCTCTCTGAATCAGCAAGCACTTACCCCATGGACTGCTTGGGTTCGAAAGACTGATGCAGGGTCCCGTCCCAAATCATCACCTATCCATGTTCTTGATGGATTCTGCCTGACCCACTGAGTTACACCAGCACTCTATGTCCTGATTTGTAAACCAGCATCTGCATTTTCTTGTTTCTTCATCACTTTACCTCTATCCTGAAGTCAGCAAAATTGTGATGAAATTCTTAAATGCCGCCTCCTTAAAATATTTAAAGAAACAACTCACCTCCTGAGTGTGAACTAGTCACCTATTGCTCATTGAAAACTCTTCTACAAGGAGGAAAGGAGGTCAATGGCCTTGTGTAGAGCTCTATGTTGCAAGGTTAGATGGAAATAGAGCATTGCCTCCTACAAATAAGGCACCTGCTGCCTGCATTACCATCTTGTGTGCATATGCCTGGGTAGTCTCTCCGATGTTTCCAGCAAGGCTCTAGAATGATGCCAAGATGTAGAAACAACCAGTCTCCAGCATGGATTCACCAACAAACAGGTTTTGTTCATGAAGGTGAAGAAATCTGCAAAGACTGACTCGAGAGTCTAAGCCTCTGGAAATGTTCCTGTATCTCAAGTACCAGAATCTATTTGTAGGGTTTGCCATCCTATGAATTCACATTTTGTTACTTGTATAACTGCAGCTTGGTTAACAGCAGCTTGATTAAAGTTCTGAAGCCTCTGCAGCAAAACTCAACTTCTGCATAAAGTTATAAGCAGATAAACCAGGTCCGTATAAGCTATGCTCACCAGGTCCGTGTAAATATCAAACATGCAATTGCGCTAATCCAATTTTATTAGTTAGCATGGATTTACGAAGGGGAAATCATGCTCAACTAATCTTTTGGAATTTTTTGAGGATGTAACTAGGAAAATGGACATGGGAGAGCCAGTAGATGTAGTGTACCTGGACTTTCAGAAAGCATTTGATAAGGTCCCACAGGAGATTAGTGGACTAAATTAGAGCACATGATATTGGGGGTAGGGTGTTGCCATGGATAGAAAATTGGTTGGCAGACAGGAAGTAGGGATTAACGGGTCCCTTTCAGAATGGCAGGTAGTGACTCGAGGGGCACCGCAAGGCTCGGTGCTGGGACCGCAGCTATTTACAATATACATTGATCATTTAGATGAAGGGATTAGAAGTAACATTAGGAAATTTGCAGATGACACAAAGGTGGGTGGCAGTGTGAACTGTGAAGAGGATGCTATGAGGATGCAGGGTGACATGGACACGTTGGGTGAGTGGGCAGATGCATGGCAGATGCAGTTTAATGTGGATAAGTGTGAGGTTATCCACTTTGGTGGCAAAAACAGGGAGGCAGACTATTATCTAGATTGTCATGTTGGGAACAGGGTTTGGGGGTCCTTGTTCATCAGCCAATTAAAGTAAGCATGCAGGTACAGCAGGCAGTGAAGAAAGCAAATGGGATGTTGGCCTTCATAACAAGAAGAGTTGAGGATAGGAGCAAAGAGGCCTTCTGCAGTTGTACAGAGCCCTAGTGAGACCACACCTGGAGTATTGTGTGCAGTTTTTGTCTCCCAATTTGAGAAAAGGCATTCTTGCTATTGAGGGAGTGCAGCGTAGGTTCACCAGGTTAATTCCCGGGATGGCGGGACTGTCATTTGTTGATAGAATGGAGAAGCTGGGCTTGTATACTCTGGAATTTAGAAGGATGAGAGGGGATCTTATTGAAACATATAAGATTATTAAGGGTTTGGACACGTTAGAGGCAGGAAACATGTTCCCGATGTTGGGGGAGTCCAGAACCAGGGGCCACAGTTTAAGAATAAGGGGTAAGCCATTTAAAACGGAGATGATGAAAACCTTTCACACAGAGAGTTGTGAGTCTGAGAGAGCTAGACAGAGCACTTAAAGATAGCAGAGTCAAGGGATATGGGGAGAAGGCAGGAATGGGGTACTGATTATGGATGATCAGCCCTGATCACATTGAATGGCGGTGCTGGCTCGAAGGGCTAAATGGCCTACTCCTGCGCCTATTGTCTATTGTCCCGGTGTTCCTGATTTTTGCTGCTCATCCACTCTAGGAACAATTGATGCTGGACAGGTGTAATTGTAAGGAACAATTGCTTCGGGAATAAACAAGAGCACTCAGATTAATTCCAGATTGCTGAAGTGTGAATGTGCAAACTCCATACAGTGCCTGAGATAAGATTTGAACCCAGGTCATTGGAGCTGCAATGGAGCTGCAAAGCAGCAGCTCCCCGTCAGCAAATAAACAAGCAGTTTTAAAAGTACAAACAGTAAACTACAAGATGAGCGCAATCATTTCTCCATAGTTTGGTGAGGAAATAACCAATAAACCATAAACTCTTTCTAAAGAGCTCTTTCTACTGACTACTACAAAGCTACAACATTTTCGGTGGGTTTGCACTGTCAGCATTTCCAGTGCTGCTCTGTCAGGGTTTCATTAATGAGTTACAGTTAAGAAAGTAATAGAAAATACTTTTTGACGAGTGATTTTGTTCACTGTTCGGCCTCTCCCACAGAGTGAACTCAATCATAGCAAAATGTGCCCTGCAGAAAGCCAGAAGTTAGTAGTTTTGTATTGTGTTCTCCAAATACTTGCTTCCATTTAGAATGTATTGGAGGGTCATGATTGCATCCATGACTGCATGGTGAGAAAGATTGGCAGCTAATTATTCCAGAGGACTTGATTTCCACTATAAACATATGAAATAGAAAAGGATACGATGTCCCATCGTGTTTCAAGACTGCCACCAGCATACCAGTGCCAAAAAAATCCGCAATAACATGTCTCAACGATTACCGCCCTGTAGCACTCACTCCCATAATGATGAAATGCTTCGAGAGGCTGGTCAGGGACCATATTACATCCTGACTCCCCTCCACACTTGGTAGTTCCAATTTGCTTACAGGCCAAACCGCTCCACAGAGGACGCCATATCCTCCGTACTCCACCTGAGCCTGGCTCATCTAGAGGAGAAGAACACACATGTGCGAATGCTGTTCGTGGACTTTAGTTCAGCGTTCAATACAATCATCCCTCAGTACTTGGTAAGCAAATTGGGTACTGGACTTCCTCACTGACAGAGCCCAGTCAGTGTGGGTTGGAAACAACACCTCCAACATCATCTCTGAGCACCGGTTCCCCTCAGGGCTGTGTCCTGAGCCCACTGCTGTTTACCCTGATGACCCACGACTGTTGTGCCAGGTTTAGTACAAACCATATCATGAAGTACGCAGATGACACAACAGTGGTGGGCCTCATCCGGGACGACAATGAGCTGGCTTACAGGGAGGAGATGAAACAACTGGTGGACTGGTGCAACACGAACAATCTGATCCTGAATGTTGACAAAGAAGGTCACCGTTGACTTCAGGAGAAACTGGCAGTGTCATACAGCACTACACATTAATGACATTAACGTGGAGTTGGTCAGTAGCACTAAGTTCTTGGGGGTGCAGATCGCTAACAGTCTGACCTGGTCACAAAACATTGCATCACTAGTTAAGAGAGCGCAGCAGCATTTGCACTTTCTGCGCCGGATGATAAGTGCTCACCTCCCCCATCCCGTCCTCACCACTTTCTACAGGGGCACCATAGAGAGCATTTTGACCAACTGCATCTCTGTCTGGTTTGGAGACTGCAAAGCCTCCGACTGGAAGTCCGTGCAGAGAGTGGTGAGGACGGCTGAAAAAATCATTGGGACTTCTCTTCCTTCAATCCGGGACATTGCGTGCAAACGTTGCTTGTCCAACATCATTATAAAAGACCCCACACATCTCCATCATGGACTGTTCACTCTGCTGCCCTCGGGCCAAAAGGTATCGCAGTATAAGGAGCAGAACAGCCAGGTTTTGCAACAGCTTCTTCGCTCGAGCCATCAGACTCTTGAATTCCATATAATGTGCCGCCACTATTATCTATTTTATCTTTTTATCCTTTTGTTATTTTATGTTGCACGGTGAGCCAGATGCAACGATATTTCGTTCAGACTTGCATTTCTTGGTGTATTTTTGAATGACAATAAAGTCTTTGATTGATTGATTGATTGGTTGATTGATACAAAGTGGATAATGATGTTGAGACAAAAATACTGTAGTAAATTAGGATCTGCCTAGAATTGTATGGGTAGAGCTAAGAATTATCAGAGTAGAAAGCAATGCATGACTTGTTAGCAATAATCGTTGGACAGAATATAAATCGGATATATAAAGAGCATTCACCAATGTTAATGCATTTAACTACAATCATTACATTGATATAGAAGACCAAATGAGGTAAATTTGCAATTTATGTCGCAAGATGTGAGAGTAGATAAGGTGATGATTTTTAAATAAGATATTCATAATTCTCAATGAATGTATGCATCATGGAGACATGAATCCTTCTTTAGAAAGTGTTACTGCTGTGGCTAACCAATAATACTAACCATGGGAGCGGATTAAGGATATATTGCCTATAAGGTCTGTAAAATAGCATTTGAAAGAGCTTGAAAATCAACAAAAGCTGCTATGAAAATGATAGGGGGGAAATAGAAAACAAGAAATAACAAACAGAGGACATTTACATGGCCATAAAAAAGGAAGAATAGTAATGCTAAATGTGTGTTCCTTCAGGGAGTGACTTGTAATAGAGATTTAGGAAACAGTTTTACATCTGTCTTTATAGCAGAAAATAAAGAATCCATTGGAAACTGCAAACATGAAAGCCTACATCTCAGGGTACTGGAAGAGAAAGCAGCAGGGAAAGTTAATTTTTGATGCATAAATCCCGATCTTATGAATCCCTAAGGTGGTCACAGTGCCATGCCATGCAATCAATTTCTAGGGGATTACTTATACCTTCTTGCAATCCAACAGAGTGCTCTTAAAATCGATTCTTATAGAAAATTAAGTTTATTTGGTCAAACAAATTCACAAAAGTTTGCTTTTTGCAGTTGCTATTGCTGCAGTGATCAACTGAACATGAATTGAAGCACCAGTTTTACAAGATCACCTTGTCATGCACAAAAATAACATTAAAAAAAAAAGACCCAACATTGTGTAATTGATTGCAATAAATAGGTTACTTTGATGGTTGGATAGAGTTGTTCCTCTTACCAGCTCCAACTTTATTTCTCCAGAGACACTAATTTTCTCCTTCGTCGTGAAAGATTCTCACTTCTTTCTTTGAGAGGCTTCCAAAGATACCTACACATGGCTTCCTTAAGTGTCATTATTCGTTTCTGCTTGGTTCATTAATTGTAATGTTGCATTAGCAATAGATGTATTACTTAATTTAAAATGCTTAAGGACCTCAAGAAATCTAATCCATGATTGGTTATTTAACGTTAAAATGTACTTTGTTTAATGAATATCTGTACATATGCCTGGTTCTACTCAATATTATTGAGCATTATAATAATCCAGAGTTTCAGCTTTTTTTACAGCTGTTATATAACAGAGATAAGCATATTTTAAAAGTTGAAATGATTTTTAATGCATTTAAATAGTTCATTGTTTGGTGAATGTGCCAGGGACAAATATATCTAATGTCAATGTCTAATTGTCAGTTTGGTGCCTATGCTTGAAGTAAAACACAATATAGGGTCCAGAAGCGCATTTCATACAAATTCCTCTTAAGAACATAGCATATATTTTACCAAAGAGTAAAATATTTTGTCGCAAATATATCAATTCTTCAATGCACATATTAGTCATATTGCACTTGAGGTGGGTTTATTAACAAATAACTGCAATGATCAAGCAGTATATATTTGAATATGTTACAAAACATCTACTTTAAAAATAACTTGTTATTTCTAAATGGCAGTGAAAATGTGACTATGGAAAATTATTTGTTGTAATAAGAACTTCCTGTTCCCTGGCTATCAATTCAGCGAGTACCCATTTAAAGTGTTTTTAAAACAAATGTTACTTTTCGAAAAGAACTGTAACAGTTCTTGCAAGGGTACACAAAAGGCTGGAGAAACTCAGCGGGTGCAACAGCATCTAAGGAGCGAAGGAGATAGGCGACGTTTCGGGTCGAGACCCTTCTTCAGACCGACCCGAAAAGGTCTGAAGAAGAGTTTCGACCCGAAACGTCGCCTATCTCCTTCGCTCCTTAGATGCTGCTGCACCCGCTGAGTTTCTCCAGCCTTTTGTGTACCCTCGATTCTCCAGCATCTGCAGTTCCTTCTTTAACACAGTTCTTGCAAGTGTTCTTTGTGCAACATTAACTAGGAAAAATGACTTAAATCAACAAAAAAGTGAAAAGGGCTATGTACAATTTCTATTGTCAAGGCACAAATATGTTTCCCAATAGCTGTAATACAAGTGTGCTCGCCATCAACAGATAAATCACTCAATCAAAAAAAGAGAGATAAATTACCCACTCTCTCTATTTGAAGCTAATAAACACCTGATTTGTTTTTGTCAATGTCTGCTTACAAATAAAATTGCTTAAGTGGCGGCTTTTCCATACGTCCCATCAGGTGGCCTGTAATATTTTGGAAATGCCATCAGCTGAATCGAGTTGAATGCATATTTCCTGCATTTTATGTTCTTCTGTGCATTTTCTATTCGACATCCTTCTCTGGTAAAAAGGAAAAAAAAACGTAATAATACCACAGGAGAAAGGAAAACAAATGCTTTCATTTATTAAACCTCTGCTGTAACATTTACAATAAGTAAAAATAACTGGATAATCATCTACATTTATTTAAAACAGGTGATGATACATCTTACACACGTCAATCCATAGGGCAGGCCAAAATAATCAATTGTTCACTGAAGTGTTCACTAGCTGTTTAATATATACACGTTTTAACTTTGCAGGGACACAGTGCAAAAATCAAAACAGTCGCAGCTGCTTTACTTCGCAATTCCAACCATCAATAATCAAAGCTGTAAATTGTGTATTAGTTCAAATATTCTTATCTGTCAAAAATGATGACATAAACTTTTTCTTATTCACCAATTTAGTTGTAGATATGTTAACAGGTCTTAGTGGCAAGTGGGACAATTGTGTAGCCATATGGTTAGTGCAAATTGTGAGTGACGAACCAAGTCAAAGGAAGGAAAATGGAAAATTTAAGAATCCTTTAATATCTCAATTTTATTCTGCTGGGGTAGTGGTTTATATTACCAGGTCAAAATATTTCAATATTATTTCCATGAACACACCAATTCTAATGTATGGGATCAAAGATAATTTTCATAAAGTCATGTGATAGGAGCAGAATTAGGTCACTTAGCCCATCAAGTCTACTCCGCCATTCAATCATGGCTGATCTATCTCTCCCTCCTAACCCATTCTCCTGCCTTCTCCCCATAATCCTTGATACCCATACTAACCAAGAATCGATCTATCTTTGCCTTAAAAATATCCATTGACTTGGCCTCCACAGCCTTCTTTGGCAAAGAATGCCACAGATTCACTACCCTCTGATTAAATAAATTCCTCCTCATCTCCTTCCTAAAGGAACGTCCTTTAAATCTGAGGCTATGATCTTTGGTCTTAGACTCTTCCACGAGTGGAAACATTCTCTCCACATCCACTCTATCCAAGCCATGATTTAGATTTATCTCCTGGTTGTATGTACAGTGAACAAGCAATTGTATGGTTTATCGCAGGTACACATTACATGAACAGAAAATAGTCAAATATTTATATAAATTCTAGTTGTTCTGATAATGACTGGCATCAGGAATAATGACAGATTAGGATGTATATTTCAGCATTTTGTTTAACCGCAAATACGCAATGTATGTTAACTAACAAAGTTATGCTGATAACACAGGGTGATATCAGTTTTCAATCAAATAAATCTCTCAACTTGTATCTGCCTGCCGCTGATTCATCAATGTTGTTTTATTTTATAAATGGCTGATGCCATTTATGTGGGTTTCTGGCAGCACCTGACACAGGTAAAAGACTTGTCAGAATGATGTCAGAACTATAAATATTCACATCTGGTAACATCAGGTAAATATCCTCCACCTTCTCATGAATGTGATTGTGGCCATCTCAGATTCCCACAATGCTCATTGATTTAGGGGACATTTCTTGGGTGGTCTCCAGTATAATTCCCTTGTCTTTGATTACTTATCATGAACACTGGCTTGGAGGTAAGAGAACAATTTGGGAAAGCTAAAATTAGGTTGAGATTTAGAATGCCCAGGCAGACTATGAGCAGTTGACACAGGTTGTGACTTCCATTTTGCTTTCCCTAGTTAAAATCAAGGTGCAGATCTTAGAAAGAACAGAGGCCATTAAAATATACAATGAACTGGCCAAGTTCACGAACACTGTGCTTTCTAAGAATAGGGTATTAATTATTTTTAAATCATTTAATTTTATTGCACAAAACAGACTTGCTCCTCTTTCACTCCGTATCAAATATGTGAATTACTGGCTATTATTCACATGTTTCTGCCAAATCGAATTCTGATTCTTGTTTCTAAAACTATATCGATTTCAATTAACTATTTTTTTAAATTTAGGACTGCCCTTGACAGATTTCTGACCAAAAATATAGCATGACTTTATACATTTGCATGTGTCTTTTTTAAAATATTTTGTTATTTTAAGAAAAGAAATGCCATGTACAATTATATTATTCACCCGTTTAGCATAACAGATCAGGATTTTATGAAAATTACACTTGAAAGTGAATCATACACAACCTATAACATGGTCCGTAAGAAACACATTTCTAAAAAAATAAGCAATGAAATCATTACTGCAAAAACAATGAAATAAATTAGGTAACTCAGAACAATTTTCCAAATAATGGCGTACAATTACTTTTGACTAACAAACATGTTGGTTGTGTTACAAAGCATGTCATATATAGCCACATGAATACATTGTCAAGTGTTAGTTACAAAATGCCGTGGTAAACAAGTGCATTTTATTGATATTTGGCCAAGAGTAAAGCAAGACTCAAAATCAGCCACACGACCAACAAGTGTGAACTGACAAGCAGCAGCGCAACAGGGTAGAAGTGACTTGAAGTTGGTCTGTTATCACAGTCTGTCTCAGGATCATCCGTGTCATTCATTGTTTCCTTGGCATAACTGCTGTTAGTCAGAGAGGAAGGCCAGTAACGCACAGCAAAAAGTGAAAAGAAAACAATGTTACTTCAAGATTGTTCAGATTAGTCAGAAAAGGTCATTTATTATGTTACAGGAACCACATGCTAAGCAATGGCAGGGGGTGGGGGTGCGAATCAAAAGTTAAAGACGAGCATGAAAGAAAGCAAACTGAATAGAAAGCGTGACAAAAACAAGAACCTAAGCTTCCTGGTCAAATGAAAATTATTAAATGGTGCATCTGGTCTCAACTCCTACTGCTGTGCAATATAGATGATAATTATTAGAAAAGTCGTTGCCCTCCAACTATTTCCTAGTAAGCAGTAATAAAAATGAACTGCGAATGTTGGTTTTTACCAAAGATAGACACCACATTCTGCAGTAACTCGCCAGGTCAGACGGCATCTCAAGAGTAAATGGATAGGTGATGTTTCAGGTCAGGAAGTCTGAAGAAGATCCTGACCCAAAATGTCACCTATCCATTTTCTCCAGGGATGCTGCCTAACCCACTGAGTTACTCCAGCATTTTGTGCCTATCTCAGTAATAAGTACTGAATACACTGGTCATCCTACTCGGTTTGTGAAACGTATCCCTATTAAAGCCAATTAATACAGACAGTAGCTACAATACATGTGCATTTAATGCCACTGCCCAATAATTAATTTCCAGACAATTTTGACTCCTAAGCTAATTTTGCCTTCAATGCTATGGCATCACATGGCCATGTCTTCCCAATTTTGGAGGAGGTAATAACACACACACACACACACACACACACACACACACACACAGTGATTTAAATGTTCCTGTGCAAAGGCTCACACAGGTTTACAATGGGCTGGGGATTTTTAAAGTGTTTTCAAGGCTACTTTGGAGTTCAAATGTTAACCATAAAGCTCTGCACTGAACGTGAAAATGTAGACAACATATGGATCCGAGGGCATGTGCCACAAATGCAGAGATGGGATAAGGGAAGATATTCTGGAGACAACCACTGAAACAAAATTGTTCTGTAAATTCTGAGATCCTACAAAGCACATTAGAGAAGATGAAAGTTGGCACAATATGAGGACAGTTGAATGGATGATAACTAGTCAATTGATACCTTGAATTAGTCAACAGCTTAAATCTGCTGCTGAGAAAGTTGTAGCTCATTGAAAGGCAAGTGCTCCTCAGGAAAAGGTTTGTTATGAACAACCATTATTATGATGAAGAGCTGAGGGATTAAGATGTACTTACTGGAATTATTATATTGCTAAGGGCTACATCACAAGGGCTTTTTGAAAAGGAGAGGCAAAGATGCAACTCTGTGACACTTCTGAAATGCCAGTATGTGACTACAAATGAAACCATTGTGGGAAATGTAATGGCTGGAGGTGCACCAAATACTAGTGGTCATGGCAGAAAATGGATTGGTTAATTACATTGAAAAGTATGGAGAGGCCAAGATGAATAAAATATTAAAATTGCAAACACAAATAAACTTTATCAATATATTTGACAATGTAATTTAAGAATAATGAAGAGGGAAAACATGAAGAGCCAGGGTGTCATTGCCTTCTTCTCCGCTTTCTTTAAGATCAGAAAAACACACATATGAGTGAGCAGTCACAGCAAAGGTTCTTTGTTACATATGTTTAACCAACTACAATTCATAGGCAATTGGCATTTATTTTCTAAAGAAGTTACAGGCATTTAAAGGGGGGAGAAGGTGTTAGATGCTATTTTGTGATTAGAAACCATCCATCACATGCTGACCATCCATCATAGAGGAGGGCGGAGAGATGGGAGAAATTAAAATCATGGAGTCACTAGTCCATAAACTGGGAAGGAAACATTTATATTTAAAAGGTAAATGGTCACAACATTGATAGAAATCATTGACACCATTCCAAAAGACTGGGAAAATTATGGAGAAGGAAAAAAGTATTTGATAAACTAATGGAATAACACAATCAACCCTCCCACTTCATCCCATCACTGTTCCAATGGCCAAGTGATAGGCAACAGGAAGGATGCGTAGGAACAAACTGCAATTGCTGGTTTACACCAAAGATAGATACAAAATGCAGGAGACGTTTCAAGTCAAGACCCTTCTTCAGAGTCAGGGGAGAGGGAAACTAGAGGTATGAAAAGGTACAGAACAAAGCAGATCCAGCATCTAGCTACTCTTTTGATGCACTGTAATTTTTCAGTTTCTAAATATTTAGGACATTAAAGCATATGCGATGTTGGCTTGTTTTTAGGCACATAGCAATCTACAGTGCCCTCCATAATGTTTGTGACAAAGACCCATCATTTATTTATTTGCCTCTGTACGCCACAATTTGAGATTTGTAATTTAAAAAAATCACATGTGGTTAAAGTGCACATTGTCAGATTTTATTAAAGGGTATTTTTATACATTTGGTTTCACCATGTAGAAATTACAGCAGTTTATACATGGTCCCCCCCATTTCAGGGCACTATAATGTTTGGGACACATGGCGTCACAGGCATTTGTAATTGCTCAGGTGTGTTTAATTGCCTCTTAAATGCAGGTATATGAGAGCTCTCAGCACCTAGTCTTTCCTCCAGTCCTTCCATCGCTTTTGGAAACGTTTATTGCTGTTTATCAGCAGGAGGACCAATGTTGTGCCAATGAAAGTCAAAGAAGCCATTATGAGACTGAGAAACAAGAATAAAACTGTTAGAGACATCAGCCAAACCCTAGGCATATCAAATTCAACTGTTTGGAACATCATTATGAAGAAAGAGAGCACTAGTGAGCTTACTAATCGCAAAGGGACTGGCAGGCCAAGGAAGACCTCCACAGCTGATGACAGAAGAATTCTCTCTACAATAAAGAAAAATCCCCAAACACCTGTCCGACAGGTCAGAAATACTCTTCAGGAGTCAGGTGTAGATTTGTCAATGACCACTGTCCACAGAAGACTTCATGAACTGAAATACAGAGGCTACACTGCCAGATGCAAATCACTGGTTAGCCACAAAAATAGGATGGCCGGGTTACAGTTTGCCAAGAAGTACTTAAAAGAGCAACCACAGTTCAGGAAAAAAGGTCTTGTGGACAGCTGTGACGAAGATTAACTTATATCAGAGTGATGGCAAGAACAAAGTATGGAGGAGAGAAAGAACTGCCCAAGATCCAAAGCATACCACCTCATCTGTGAAACACGGTGGTGGGGGTGTTATGGCCTTGGCATGTATGGCTGCTGAAGGTACTGGCTCATTTATCTTAATTGATGATACAACTGCTGATGGTAGTTGCATAATGAATTCTGAAGAGTATAGACACATCCTATCTGCTCAAGTTCAAATAAATGCCTCAAAACTAATTGGCCAGCAGTTCATTCTGCAGTAAGACAATGATCCCAAACATATTGCTAAAGCAACAAAGGAGTTTTTAAAAGCCAAAACCTGGTAAATTCCTGAGTGGCCAGTCAATCACCCGATCTGAACATAATTGAGCATGCCTTTTATTTGCTGAGGAGAAAACTGAAGGGGACTAGACCCCAAAACAAGCATAAGCTAAATATGGCTGCAATACAGGTCT
Organism: Okamejei kenojei; assembly: GCA_035221665.1. NCBI lineage: Eukaryota > Metazoa > Chordata > Chondrichthyes > Rajiformes > Rajidae > Okamejei > Okamejei kenojei. Next base: position 35,228,667 of record CM069131.1, on the reverse strand, counting down.
GGCAGAGCATCACCAGAGAAGACACCCAGCAACTGGTGATGTCCATGAATCGCAGACTTTAAGCAGTTATTGCATGCAAAGGATATGCAACAAATTACAAAACATGACAACTTTCATTTAAATGACATTGCTGTGTCCCAAACATGATGGTGCCCTGAAATGGGGGGACTATGTATAAACACTGCTGTAATTTCTACATGGTGTAACTAAAATGTACAAAAATGGCCTTTATTAAAATATGACAATGTACACTTTAACCACATCTGATTTTTTCTATTACAAATCTTAAATTGTGGAGTACACATGTAAATAAATAAATGATGGGTCTTTGTCCCAAACATTATGGAGGGCATTGTAAGCTAGGAGTATACTGCCTAGTTAAAGAGCTTACTTACACATATCTACTTGATATATGCCGAATTATAACCTCAAAGGTTCACTTACAATTGAAATAACTTTAAATATCTTATATCTTAAATATCTCCACAACTCAAGCCTTTCTTCACAAATAAGGCTCAAAAATGCACTCGCTGCTCCTTCAGCACCATTTCCATTATCTGCATACTTAAAAGTCTGATCTTGGATGTGTGTTTGTTTGTGCATAAACACATCTTCGCAAAAAAATGACGTGGTAATGTTATAATTTTTACATATTCCGGTAGAGATTTTTCCTGTGGAGTCCAAAATTGCCTTACCTGAAAATGTAATTCTTTATTTCTCAAGTTATTACTGAAAATGTTCAAAAACCTGACAAAACTTTGAATTTAAAAACGACTGTCTTTTGCTGATGGGGTCACAATGGGTCTGCATTGCGTGCCATCTTCTTCATGCTGCGAGTGACATCACCCTCCTCCGACCACTTCCCTCCCCTCCCACCCCGGTCATTCAAAAGACGCAGAAAGAACGAGCAAGTTGGGCCTTGTACTCGCCCCAGGTCGGCGCATGATGGGGAAGTTGCTGGAGCCTGGAGGAGGGAATATTGCGTTCGGGAACCAGCCCTCACCTTTGTCGCCGCACACCCCCACCCCTCAAACTCTCCCCCCTCCCACTCCCTCTCTGCCTACCCCCATGCTCCGCCCGCCTGCTCCAGCTCATCCTCCCCCCGCCCCCTCTGGCCTTGCCCTCTGCTCTTGCCCGCCCTCTGCCCCTTGCCCCCCCTCTGGCCCTGACCACCCTCTGCCCCAGCCCCTGCACTCACCCTGCCCCTGCCCTCTCTAGCCGCGACTGCGAGTTGGGCGCTATGCGTGAGTGGATAGGGTGGGGGATGGGAGCAAATTAATAATTTTAATATAATATCAAGGGGGATGGTTAGTGTGTGTGGGCCGGTTATGTCGGGGGCGGGGAAGGGGTTGTGTGTGTGTGTGTATTATTACCTCCTCCAAAATTGGGAAGACATGGCCATGTGATGCCATAGCATTGAAGGCAAAATTAGCTTAGGAGTCAAAATTGATGGGTCCCTCTTGGTCGAGTATTCTTCTTAAAGTCCCTGATATTTCCTTCTCATCTCTCCTCAAACTTGTTGAATTTGTTCTTTCTCTACGTTGTTAAAAGTTATTCATTGCCATCTTTTAAAGATGATTTACTCTTAATAACATATATTAAGAGTATACGAGTCCCACTGAGTTATTCCAGCATTTTGTGTCTAATATATACATATTAGTGAGAGAAGGACATTAGTAAATTATAAAGACCACTTAATTTAGCATGTGTGTGTGTGTAAAAACAATATGAATCTATAAGTGCTATGATTAGAGTTCTGGCAAATGATGGGGAGGGGTAGGGGAAGGGGGTGTGGATATAGGGCAAAGAAGGGTTGGAAGGGAAAGAGATCAGGCCTGTAACATGGGATGGGCTGCAGAGGAATTTGAGACTGTACAATGCTTGATTTGTGAGGGAGAAATAATCTGATGAATGGTCGGCCAAGAAACATATTGGGAGATCCAGGGTGTTATTTGCGGACGGAAGTTAGCCAATAATTGTGTAACTCATGGTGGATAAAACCAACTGTGAAGGTCAATAAAGTAGTCCATAGTGGAAGTGTTATGGATATTATTTATGCAGACTGCCAAATATTATTTGAATGCCGCTTTTTAGTTCAAGTAAAATCTACATATATATGTTTGTTGGAAATTTCTAAGAAATGTATCTATCAGCATCAATAGCATTCAGATCAGATGGGTGGGAGGAGAGTCACACACCTGCACTGTTAAGAAAGTGATAGAAGATTAAGAGTGATGTGCTTAGCTATGTTATAGATACCGTGGTGTGCATAACTCAACTGTACTTACTATGTCAATTATTTGCACGCAGAAGTTTTTAATGTAAGTATGTTCACCTATTCACACTGTATTTCTCACTTTTCTTTTAAAAGTTGGTTATGCAAATTTGTTTATGAATTGGAGGTTTAGTGTGATAAACATAGGCAAATGGGACCAGCTTAGCTGGGGCATGGATGAGTTGGGCCGAAGAGATTATTTCTGTGCTGTACGACTCTACGCTTCAGTTAATTTGACAATCAACAGTTACGATAAATAGATTTGTTATTTTCATTCACCAATTTTAGGTGAGTTATGTAAAAATTCTCTGTCCGTGGACACTTTGACCCCCTGGACAAAAACAATGATGTCAAGGGACATTTGAGTGTCGTGGCCATTGTTGATCGCAGTGAAATGGATACTGATGAACTGCAGCATTGCACAATAAGTGAAAATCCCACAATTATATGAACATATAAAAGATTTACCACAAATTTCCCAAATACCTTGTGGAAGTCCGGTTCCAAATTGGCAACGTTGGAATCAAATCAACACTACCTACTAATTGATATAATTCTCTAGGCACATCTGAGGGATCTTCAGAAACCACCACTGGCATACTCACACTGGGGTATACTCTAGCATACTCAGTTGATGTCCAGCACGTTTCATCATAGAAAATGTTAGTTCTAATCTCTCCTGCAACAAAGGGCCATGTGCTCAGACATAAGGTGGAAAGAAGGGACTGCAAATGCTGGAATCTTGATCAAAAAAACAAAGTGCTAGAGGAACTCAGGGAAATGGACTGTCAATGTTTTGGGTCAGGGCTCTGCTTCAGATTGATGAATGGTCTGAACCCAAAACGTTGTCTGTCCATTTCCCTCCAAAGATGCCTGGCCTGCTGAGTTCCACCAGCACTTTTTTTTTATTGTTCAGGCACAAGGGTTCACTTTTCCACATCCTGATTTAGAAATATGTCTCACAATCCTGACTTGAACATATATCACTTGTATTTCAGTATCAGGGAGCCTCAATCATGAAAATCCATATCCAACACCACTGCCTGAGTACAGCCACCTAAATGACAACACAGTGGTTCGAGAAGGCAGCTTGCGATTATTTCTCAAGAACAATAAGTGCCAGTGCAGCTCAGATTATCTAAAAATGAATAAACGGTATGAGAGGAATTTGAAGGTTAAATAATTATCTCTGTCTAGCACTCATGGCATAGGTTTAATTATGCAAAGAGGACAATAAAATTTCCATTAATTCAATTTGATTAAAAAAAAATGAAATGCACAAATGAGGGATGAGGGAGAATATTATTTAAAATAGATAAAACTTCAAAGTGTATATACAGGCATGCAGATATCTGAGAATTTTTGTACAATACAATCTCAGGAAATCTTCTTGCCCATTTTCTTCTTTTGCCCGTGGTTCCCATATCTGTCATAACAGACTGACTGCAGCTTCAGGCCCTGGTAAACATCTCTTAATTAGTTCTAACGTTGTGCTTCCAACTTGCCTCTGCTGTGTCAAGGCAATCAAATGCTATTTTAAGTCTCTAATTCAATTTCACTTTTATACCCATCCACATTTCTAATTATGCAACATGTTCTCTTACTATTTAAATATATTTTACTTCGGAGTCACGTGAGTGACTACGTGAAGAGCCCGCCTCACGCTGGTAACGGCATGACGTCAACGCTGACGGCGGAAGGAGGAGCTGCAGTAAGGAGCAGCTCCTCGCAGCGGTCGGAACGGGCCCGCAGGTAAGAGCAGTAAAGTTGGGATGTCTTAGCGGGCGCTGGCTAGGTCCAGCAGTATAGGAAATATATTAAATCAGGTCAGAGTCATATTAGTGCTGGATAAGCACAGATGATGAAGTAAACGTATATTCGCGGGTTAAATGCTTCCTGGGGTGAAAAATAAATATACGGGAAAGCTAGTGCGGAGCCGGTTCCGATACCGGTGGCCGTAGATATACCCGTTAGCGAATTAGTTTACAAAATGATAACCACGGAGAGAAATGCTCCCGAATATGAAAAATGGAAAATAAAATAAAATAAAAAAATCTGAGAGGCCCGTGGTTCTGATGACTCTGACATTGAAAGTCCTCCAGATAAGTAAACTATGTGGAACTGATTATGGAGCATATGGAGAAAGTTCTCCAAATAATTATGAGACTAGGGTCAAAGTACCCTGAAGGTTCCTAAAAATAGCCCTGAGGGGTTTAATTATTCTGAATATGGCCATGGGCCTAATTGGAAGTTGGAACTCCGGACCCAGGATTTGGGCCGGAAGAAGTCTCATGGGATGAAATCCCAATTGATTTAGGGCTGCAGAAGGCAGACCCTGTTGATGGTGATTTGCATTTGAAAGCACACCACAAAATAAAAATAAAAATAAAAATAAAATGAAAAAAATATTAAAAGAGGCCAAAAATGCCTGGGATAGCAAAAGGTTTTGCTATATATGAAGGAAGTGGTGAGGCTATGGAAGAAAACCTAGCTGCCAACATATATATATGGTATCTCACCAACTTCATGATTCTGTGATGATTGAAATATTAAAATTGCACAGCACAGGAAATTGTGCCTCATTGGAAGAGCCTACGGTTTATCCGTTAATATGGGCATCCATGACTCCAAATATGAGAGCGTCAAATAGTGAGGTTTAAAAATCCTCACAAATTATTCTGCTGCTATTATGGCTTTCGGGCAGATGAAAGGAAAACAAAAAATAAAGACGCTATTGTGCAATTCTTTCTATGAAATTTTGTATAAAATAAATGGCTATTTGGCCCATTTTTCACCCAAGGTTGCATACCTGTGTCGAGCAAGTGGTGTTTAAGCTCTTGGTTGTCTGTTTGGAGTAATCTGCCTAACTTATTGAAATTGGATGAAAAGCTAAATATTTTAGCTGCATGAAACCTTCGTCTTTGGACGAAAAGGTATTTTCGCCCAGAAGGGGATTTGATATTGGAAATAGAGGCAGAAATATGTCAAGGAAGTTTTATTGTATTGCACAGCCAAATACTTACCCGAATTCAGGGGATAAGGAGACCACCACGCTCATATGCAGAGGAATTAAAGACTTGTTCTATGCTTAAAAGAAACTGCGGATTAATCTCCAGTTAGAGGGAGATTACAAAAAGTTTATTAAGACTGGCTTACTATTATTTTTGATCAGTATATTACGAGCAGTTTCATTAACTACTATTACTTTTAAAGAAGGGGTTAATCCTCCTGTACAGAATAAACCTGCTTATGTTTTCGTGTTTTCTGCAATTGAAAAAGCAGAGATTAATGTCCACATTGCCTAATTATCTGGAAAAGGGGTAATGGAAAAGATTTTGAACACGAGCATAAATTTGTCTTTAATGTTAGAAGGCATTACAGATGATGGTTGCAGAAGTATTCTGGACCTTACAGGTCTAAATAAGTTTGTAGAATACAAACATGTTCAAATGGAGACATTGAATACTGCAAAATATTTAATTCAGCAGGTTGTTATATGGCTAAGATTCATGAAAAGACGCCTATTATTCTGTACCTATGCATCAGGTTTCGGTGGTACTTAAAATTTAATTGGTTGTGACAATTATGGCAGTTAAGCTTTGCCAAATGGACTGAGTTCAGCTTTTTACTCTTTACGAAACTGTTGAAACCAGTTTTTAGCCCAATTAGAGCACAAAATGCACATCATTACGGCTTATCTCAATGACATTCTGGTCATTAGTGATTATCAGGAGTCAGCTGAGGACTCAGTTTCAGTTACTAAAGCTTTGTGGTAAGCTAAGGTTCTTAATTCATCTAATTAAGCCCCAGCTGCAGCCAGCACAAACAATTTACTTTTGGGGTTTGTAAATAACTCAGTGACTATGTTAATATCTTTACCAACAGATAAAGTCGATGATATTTTGGTAACTTGTCATTATCTCATTCAAAACCTTATCCTTCCATCCGAGAAATGGCGACAACCATTGGTGAACTGCTAGCAGCATTTCCTGCAGTAGAATTTGGTCCATTACATTATCAATATCTTCGAAGGTACAAGATACGAGCTCTCAAAGAGAAGGCAGGCCATTTGACAGGCCTATGTAATTAACAAAAGAAGCTGTATTGGAATTACAATGGTGGGTTAAAAAAGGAAAATGTCCCACAAGCTGCTAATAAATATTATGATTAAACAGCCTGAAATGGTTTTACATACAGATGCTAGTGCTCTCGGATGGGGGGCAACAGACTCGTCCTCCAATTGTGGAGGTAGATGAAAAAGCTCAAGAAGAAGCGTTTCTTCAAGCTGATGATATTAACTATTTGGAGTTATTGGGTGCTTTTATGGACTAAAAGCATATTGTTGTGCTAAATAAGGTGTTTATGTGTTCATACAGTTAGACAATAATACGGCTGTTGCATATATTTATCACATGGGAGTTAAATCAGTATTATGTGATTGTCTGGTCAGTAGATATGGTAATGGTGTATTGGTCGCCAAATATGGATTTCAGCAAGCTACATTCCAGGTAAAGACAATGTGGAGGCAGATAAAAGATCAAGGATATGTAAAGATTACACGGAATGGATGCTTAAGCCAGCAATATTTAAAAATATTGTACACCAATTTGGGTTACCAGAAATTGACTTGTATGCATTAAGGCTTAATCATCAATTACCTAAATATGTGTCTTGTGAACATGATCCAGATGCAGTAGCAGTAGATGCTGTTTCGTTAAACTGGGGAAAATATGTTCTTTTATGTTTTCCACCATTTGCTTTGATTCAGAGATTTCTGAAGAAGATAGAACAAGATTCTGCCTCTGGATTGTTGGTAGTTCCAAGTTGGCCAACTCAACCTTGGTTCCCTGTAATGCTGAATATGATTAATGAGCCATATATGTCGATTCCTAACGGTAGTGATATTTTGATTCGTCCAGTAACTAAAGAAATTTATCCATTATATGTATATGAATTTATTAATCTACAGGTTTTGACCAGACCACTGTAGGAGCTGGGATTATTGGACAAAACAATGGATATTATAGTCGCATCATGGCGAGATAGCACACTAAATCAATATATGACACATATTAAGTAATGGGAAGAATTTTGCACACAGTCAAATATGTTTATGATATTGTGAATATTGCAAATGTTTTGGAATTCCTTGCCAATTTGCATTTTGAGTAACATTTAAGTTACAGTGCCATTAACACTGCACGCAGTGTTTTGTCATCCTATTTAGGATTTATGACTGAGCAGAAACTAATTGGGTCACATCCATTAATATCTAGATTCATGAAAGGAATCTTTAACATTAATCCACCCAAACTAAGATACACAGAGATTTGGGATGAGAGCATTGTACTTACTCTAATTAGACTATGGACTCCAATTGAAGGATTGAATATTGGAAAGATTAACATTGAAATTAATGATGTTAATGTCACTGGTCTCCGCTCAAAGAGTGCAAACTTTACAAATGTTGCGTTTAGATTGTATGCATGTGACTACAGATAATATTGTGTTCTATGTTTACGAGCTGATTAAACAAAGCAGACCAGGGAGAACTGGAGCAAAGGTAACCTTTTAAGCTTATCATATTCATCCTACTTTGTGTGTGGTTAGACATGTGAGCCAATATATTAAAGTTACTGAGACTCTTCGAGGAAATGAAAAAAAAAAACGTTAATGGTTACGCACAAAAAACCACACACAAGAGCTTCAGTTTAAACTATCTTAAAGTGGTTGAAACAGGTGTTGCTTTTAGCGGGAGTAGACACTGATGTGTTTAAAATCTCACTCCACCAGGGCGGCAGTTACGTCCGCGGCAAAGGGGCGGGACGTACCTCTCGAGCATATTTTAAAAATCGCAGGGTGGAGTAAATAAGAAACTTTTTCAAAGTTCTACAATAAACCTGTTCACACTATGACAAGCTTTGGACACGCGGTGTTGGGAGCACTATAATCACCTACTTTGTTTGCTATTAATTGCTATTAATTGCTATAATCAGTTGAGTAGTCACTGACATCTTTTGTCACTTGTAATCATTTTCCCTCAAATATAAGGAGGGTATTATATGGTCTTTCAACCATTAAAAAAGTTAATTGTGAAAAGATCTAACATTTGTCTGCTTTCTCATGTATGTGTTTACTTAGCCGGACTGTCGTACGGATTAATTCTACGACATAAAAAACACAGAAAGCTTTAAAAATCTTCACGTAGTCACTCACGTGACTCCGAAGTAAAATAGTAAGATTAAACGAGAACTTACCTGTTCAAAGTTTGATCATTATTTTACGAGGAGTTACGATGAGGGATTACGTGCCCTCCACTCCCACCCTCGTAAAATAAATGATCAAATGGTAGTTCTAAGTCTTTTTATGAGCCTTACTATGTTACTCCGGCTTTTGGTGTTCTGTGTTTTTCATGCCGCTGCTTTGAAGTATGCCGTTACCAGCGTGAGGCGGGCTCTTCACGTAATCCCTCATCGTAACTCCTCGTAAAATAATGATCAAACTTCGAACAGGTAAGTTCTCGTTTAATCTTACTATTCTATCTCTGTCCAATCGGCTCCACCTGCTCCCATTTATCAATTTTCATTTATCACCCTCATTTATCAGCTTTTCCTATGAGCCTCAGCATCACACTTTGCCTTATCCATATTCTAATTGCTCTTTGCACTCTAAGATTGCTACTTTATCTAAATACAAACATGCAGGAAGAATTTTGATTTCACTGATCGTATAAGGCAGGTAATGTTGAATTGACAATCCATTCTGTACAACATCCATTTTCTTCCATTAACTTGGCCCTGACTTGCTGCCTATGTGCAATTCCATGAAAGGTCAATTAATAATAAAGAAATTACATGCATGTAGAAATTCATCCTCAATCACTTGAACCAGATGCACAATACAGTAATATCGAATCCCTTGGAGGGTAAGTAATATATTGGGGTATATATTCATCCTCAGTCACATGATCTAAACTCGCAATGTAGTACATCTGAACTTTATTCCAAAATTCAAGTCCCATTGACTTTGACAAGTAAATACTACAAAGTTGTGGATCACTGCAAACGGCAATGACAAATGCCTACCCCTTGAAGTTGTTGTAGCATGATAACGTGCAGAATGCAGAATTTCCTGATGCATACATAAACATAGTTGGGTGTGTTATAAATTTAATTGCACTTGCTCAACTTACAGTAACATTAAAAAGTGAACGAGGAAGTTGTAACAAAATAAATGTTTAGCATGTGGTGGTGACAAACAACTGTTTCATCAAATTGAACATGCCTGCACACTAATAAACTGAAAATCATTTTTGCAAAAATGCAAAATGAGTAGCAAGCACCCATGTTAAGTCTTTAACTGGTACAGTTGCTGATCACTTGATTTTTAAATTGAATCAAGCTATTAATGTAGGTCCCTTGCAGTCAGAAACAGGTGAAATGATCATGTGGAAGGACATGGCAGACGAATTGAATAACTACTTTGGTTCTGTCTTCACTAAGAAAGACATAAATAATCTGCCGGAAACAGCAGGGGACCGGGGGTCAAATAAGGTGGAGGAACTGAGTGAAATCCAGGTTAGCCGGGAAGTGGTGTTAGGTAAATTGAATGGATTAAATGCCGATAAATCCCCTGAGCCAGATAGTCTGCATCCCAGAGTACTCAAGGAAGTAGCCACAGAAATAATGGCTGCATTAGTGATAATTTTTCAAAACTCCTTAGTTTCTGGAGTAGTTCCTGAGGATTGGAGGGTAGCTAATGTAACCCCACTTTTTAAAAAAGGAGGGAGAGAAAAAACGGGGAATTACAGACCAGTTAGTCTAACATCGGTAGTGGGGAAACTGCTGGAGTCAGTTATTAAAGATGGGATAGCAGTACATTTGGAAAGTGGTGAAATCATTAGACAAAGTCAGCATGGATTTACAAAAGGTAAATCGTGTCTGACGAATCTTATAGAATTTTTCGAGGATGTAGCTAGCAGAGTGGATAAGGGAGAACCAGTGGATGTGTTATATCTAGACTTTCAGAAGGCTTTCAACAAGGTCCCACATAAGAGATTAGTATACAAACTTAAAGCACACGGTATTGGGGGTTCAGTATTGATGTGGATAGAGAACTGGCTGGCAGACAGGAAGCAAAGGGTAGGAGTAAACGGGTCATTTTCAGAATGGCAGGCAGTGACTAGTGGGGTACCGCAAGGCTCAGTGCTGGGACCCCAGCTATTTACAATATATGTTAATGATTTTGGCGAGGGAATTGAATGCAACATCTCCAAGTTTGCGGATGACACTAAGCTGGGGGGTAGTGTTAGGTGTGAGGAGGATGCTAGGAGGCTGCAAGGTGACTTGGATAGGCTGGGTGAGTGGGCAAATACATGGCAGATGCAGTATAATGTGGATAAATGTGAGGTTATCCACATTGGTGGTAAAAACAGGAGGGTAGACTATTATCTGAATGGTGGCAAATTAGGAAAAGGGGAGATGAAACGAGACCTGGGTGTCATGGTACACCAATCATTGAAAGTAGGCATGCAGGTGCAGCAGGCAGTGAAGAAAGCAAATGGTATGTTAGCATTCATAGCGAAAGGATTTGAGTATAGGAGCAGGGAGGTTCTACTGCAGTTGTACAGGGTTTTGGTGAGACCACACCTGGAGTATTGCGTACAGTTTTGGTCTCTAAATCTGAGAAAATACATTCTTGCTATAGAGGGGGTACAGAGAAGGTTCACCAGACTGATTCCTGGGATGTCAGGACTTTCATACGAGGAAAGACTGGATAGACTTGGCTTGTAGACTGGATAGACTTCACTAGAATTTAGAAGACTGAAGGGGGATCTTATAGAAACTTACAAAATTCTTAAGGGGTTGGACAGGCTAGATGCAGGAAGATTGTTCCCGACGTTGGGGAGGTCCAGAACAAAGGGTCACAGTCTAAGGATAAGGGGGAATTCCTTTAGGACCGAGATGAGGAAAACATTTTTCACACAGAAAGTGGTGAGTCTCTGGAATTCTCTGCCACAGAAGGTAGTTGAGGCCAGTTTATTGGCTATATTTAAGAGGGAGTTAGTTGTGGCCCTTGTGGCTAAAGGGATCAGGGGGTATGGAGAGAAGGCAGGTACGGGATACTGAGTTGGATGATCAGCCATGATCATATTGATTGGCGGTGCAGGCTTGAAGGGCCGAATGGCCTATTCCTGCACCTATTTTCTATGTTTCTAATAACCATCAGGCTATTAAACAAGACAACTTCCAAATAAGCTCTGGTCTACTTAGACATAGGATAATTGTTTTTGTCATTTGAACCTTTTCAATTGTTAATTATGGTGCTTACAGAGTGATATGTTTACATATCTGTTGTGCTGCTGCAAGAAAGTATTTCCTTGTTCCATTCCGGGGCATATGACAATAAAACACTCTTGACTCTTGAATATACATTGCTGGTGATTACATTTGTTGGCCAACCAGTGTCCATAAAATTAATGGCATGCTGGAAATTCCATTTGAATATATAATTCATATTTATGTTCAAGAGTAAAATACATTAAGATAGATTGTGACTTTGCAGTAAAATAAAGATACATTTGCCTGAAACTGAGTAAATTGCTTAATATCCAAAAAGAATATTCGGCTTCATTAAATGGAAGGAAGCGCTAGTCTAAAGTTATAATTAAAACCAAGGCAATATTACTTTGATTTGTAGCAATGATAATGATTCAAACTAGTTTTGCTGCATTCTGTAAGGTATTTATGGGATATGAGTTTACTCGGTAAGAATAACACAGTTCCTTCGAAGAAATGAAACCATTTTCTTTCAAAACCACTGTGGACAAGAAAGCAATTTAAAACACATCACAAGATTCTCTATCTAGAATTTTAAGTTATGACCATATCTAAAGCATTCTGAAATTTTATAACTTCTGTACAAAGATTCATGTAAATTTTTGCTCTATTTCCCCAATGAGTATATATGCTTCTACCATGCTAGCGCAATGAGAATTGGATGAGTGGAAACAGCGGCGAGGCATTTACAATTGTGTAGAATGTTTAATAAAAAGATATGTACAGACACGAGAACCAAAGTGCACTCAGTTTCTCAAGCGTGAATGTAATTAAATTAGATAGTCTAATATGCAGCAAAACTCCATTTATCTGCTTTTGATTTATCGATCTTGATATCTTGAACAAAAAATTGCCACAGAAGTTGCTTGGCAAATATTAGCCCATGGCAGATCATGTTGCGTGTGGAGGTGGATCATTGAATATTTCCTTTCACGCGCATGCATTCCATTTTCTGAACGTATGTTGGGGAATGGTCATTGATAAATATTTGAAGATGGATAAGTACAAGATACTATTTTGAAGATTTGCAGTGACATCCTGGGGCGAAGATGGTTAGCCTCCGATTAGTACAAATCACGATGGCTCATTAGTGCCTTAATAATACAAATATATTTTAACTTACTCAAAAATATTTAAAGCTCAATGTGGAATGTGAGATGACCAAATTTAAGAATTAATTTTATAAAATAACAATGTTTTGAAGGGAATATTAACCAATGAAAAATAAAATCAGCAAGGTTGCAATTGACAATCAACCTGATATTGGCAGTCTCTTTCTGACGTGCATTACGTGTTTTTGGTAAAATACCCAATGAACTTCACTGGAAGTAGTAACCAATTCAACTCATTGATAAACAATTGGAATATTTTTGCTGCTCCACCATCAGCTTCATAAAATATTATCTTTCCTTTCGGAATTTCATGAAGTGGCTGCATTTGCCATTCATTTTCCAAAGACCTCTCAACAAAAGGTAACTAGTAATTACCGGCGGGTGTTCCCTTTTTATCAATAATGGTAATTGCTAATGACCTTCAGTCAACTTCTCAGAAATGCAGTGCATAAATTAATTATTTTAGCCTGTGTAATGTTTTAGGAGATTTCTAATACGATGATTTTTTAAATATTTTCTTTTGTCTTTATATTTTCTCTCTCAAACCAATCTGTCTGTGGCAGAATTGACTTGAGATCACCCAAATTTATCCTCATTCTCCGTCCCTCTTTTGTTTACGTTCCTATCCTTAAGCTACATACTTTTGGTATTGTTGCCCATCATGGTCTCAGACACCATCGTCTCCCTTGCACCATTATTGGTTTATATTTCCAGTAACATTTTGTGCACATTTTTTAAATGTTGACATGTGGTCTTGAGTATCCCCCCTGAGCAGCAGAGCAGCATCTCACCCAGTGAGAGAGATGTCTGATTTAAGGATAATTAATAATTGAGGGAACTGATGACAAGTGACAAGATCCCAATCCCCGCATGTTCTTCGGGTTTTGACATTATCCAAATTGCTGGCACGTGATAAAGCAATAATACCAAAAGCATGCAATAACAGAGCTCCTGTAAATGGTGCTGCAAAGGCCTCAGGTGAGGGAATTGACCTATGAAGAGGATAAGTAACACCTTGTTCTCAAATAGACAATAGGTGCAGGAGTAGGTCATTCGGCCCTTCGAGCCAGCACCGCCATTCAATGTGATCATGGCTGATCATCCACAATCCGTACCCCGTTCCTGCCTTCTCCCCATATCCCCCGACTCCGCTGTATTTAAGAGGCCAATCTAGCACTCTCTTGAAACTATCCAGAGAGCTGGCCTCCATCACCCTCTGAGGCAGAGAATTCCACACACTCACAACTCTCTGTGTGAAGAAGTGTTTCATCGTCTCTGTGGCTTACCCCTTATTCTTAAACTGTGGCCCCTGGTTCTGGACCCCCCCTCCTCCCCAACATCGGGAACATATTTCCTGCCTCTTGCATGTCCAAACCTTTGATAATCTTATATTTCAATAAGATATCCTCTCATCCTTGTAAATTCCAGAATATAAAAGCCCAGCCACTCCATTCTCTCAGCATATCACAGTCCCGCCATCCCGGGAATTAACCTCGTGAACCTATGCTACACTCCCTCAATTGCAAGAATGTCACTCCTCAAATTTGGAGACCAAAACTGCACACAATAATCCAGGTGTGGTCTCACTAGGGCTCTGTACAACTGCAGAAGGACTTCTTTGCTCCTATACTCAACTCCTCTTGTTATGAAGGCCAACATGCCATTCGCTTTCTTCACTGCCTTCTGTACCTGCATGCTTAGTTTCATTGACTGATGAACAAGGACCCTCAGAAACGTCTTTTGTCTGATGTTACAGCCAAAAAAATAATGCTCAACAGATTGCTGCAAGCTAAATAAATCAAGCTTTACCCTTGAGCAAGCACATTCACCATTATCACCTATTGGATTTGACCACAGACCAGCCCTATGCTCAGGAAGTGAAATCCATTGCAGTTCCTGCACATTCTGTGTGCATAAAGTCAACGGTTCCATGTATTGTCTGAAAGCCGGTGTTTCTTGAAAATTGTCAGGTGCTCTCCGGGTAAGGAGAAGATGATGAATATGGCCCTTTCTGAATGTGGAACTTCAAATAGTTCCTAAGCAGGGGTGCATTGGAAACTGAGATAAGTGTTTCATTTCCCATATTCCACCCAGATAGCTGCCAGGAGGTACAGAGGTTCATAATGAAAATGGGCATCTCTGCCACCCACAAGGCATACTGATCTTGCTCAGTGACTGCCATATGGGACATGTTAAAGACTCTTTGAAGAAGCTTTAACTCCAAAGAAAGTGTTATTCTTTAATCAGTCTGTTTTGTGGGAGATGATTCCAAAGATGATGAATGGACACAGAACCAATCATAGCCAGCCTTTCGCAAGCTCTTCTTCTCCCTTTTCAAGCGGACAGGGCTACTTAGCTGACCTTCCGCCTTACAATGATACGGTTGAAAATATGCCAATAAATTAAAGAAACAATAAGGTTATGCCTTCAGCCATTCTTCCTGAAAGCTTTCCAAGCACCAGCATTTTACAGCATCCAATTGCAGAAAACCTGTACGTCTAAATTACTATGGAGTCAATTAGTTACCAATTTTCAGGTAACTGATGATATTTTTAAACAGTGCAAATAGTTGGGTGAGAGGATGATCTTCCACTGATAAAATGGCAAATTGTTGTGTGTTTCGCACATGGCGCCAAATTAGCATGATGTACCCACTCCAACATTTCCAATGGGCAGGAACTATTTCATATTTATAAGAGTATGAATCATGCTGAAGGGGTACATACATTTTGCTGAATTTGCAATCAAATTGGCAAGGAATATTTCAATGCTTTAGACATCTATTTTATGTATTTTTTCTATCACCAGTAGCTTGCTGTGTTGTTCTGCTTCATTATAATATTTTTAATTACTCTTTTCAATGCCAAAGGATTCAATTTGCTCGTTTAATTTGCTGTTAATCTCTGCAATTACCCTGGAGACCATTAAAAGTCACTCAAGATGCACTTGAGAAACACGTACCTTCTCATGCAGTCCAGTGCTCGGACAAAATAGTCTGGATGTAGACTATGCTCTTCTTGAAGAATCACACATTGCTCCAATGTTACCGACATCGATGTCCTGTCTTTGGCACTTTTACAGCTTGTAAAACGTATTCCATTCAGCCTTCGGCAAATCTAACCAGGATTAAAAATAACTTGAATTACTGGAATTGTTCCTTGAATATCTTTGCAGTCAACTTGAAATGGCAATTTAATGTTTAGTTTAAATACAAGATATTTTCATTTGCTAGTGGAATCCAAAGTTAGGGGGCATAAGTATAAGACAATCACTCATAAATCCCATAAATAATTTAGGACAAACTTGTTTATTTAGGGAATGAGCATTGTTTACATTTACAGGAAAAGCTGAATAAACACATGACAAAGGTGTGGAGAGGAAATGCTGGTAGGTTTACATAAAGCAGGATGGGAAGAGGCTTATTGTGAATATGAACACCACACAACGATTGATCCAAATAGTCTTTGTCTGTTGAGATTCTGCACAATATCACGAATAACTGGAATGTAACTTTATCATAGATAAACAGAGAGATAATGTTTTAGCATACCATAAGGTAGTGTTTAATATGTTTGCCTGAAACTTTTCGCTTAGTTGAGTGGAACAGCAATTTGTTTTAAACGTTAACTCAGCAATTTCAATTTCGAAGTTAAGCATCATCGGTAGAAAGGGATAATTACATTGCCAAGGTCTTTCGTGTGCTAGGTTCACATCATAATATTTTCTTGAGTGTCATTAAAGCTGCGATAGGATATGATTCTCTTCTAATAAATAACTGATCATAGAAAACAAAGAACAACGGACCAATACTGTGCTTAAGGCCAAGTGTTAGTTTGAAATTTTCAAAATTAAGGTCCAAATTTTGAATTTGCAGCAATCAGGGAGACAATATTGGAGACAATATTGGAGCAGTGTAAATTGTGGGATTCCACACATTTAACTCAGAGCAAAAACAGAAGACATGGCAGAAGTGATTACAGATGTCTCATTTAGTGACATCTCCTGCAATGTACTACAGAAGGCTGTGAGAGTCCTTCAGGTCTAACTCTTCTTTCCCGATGGTCAGATGAAGACGGTTATTAAATTAAAAAGTGGGCTAAGTGAGCTTCAATCAATCAATCAATCAATCAATCAAATCAATCAATCAAAACTTTATTGTCATTTAGAAATACATCAATATATGCAATTCTAAACGAAATTCCGTTGCATTTGGCTCCCTGTGCAACACAATAATAAACAGAAGGATAAAATTGATAAAAATTGATAAAAAGATAAAATAGATAATGCTGGCAGCCCATTACATGGTAGTGGGCATTTGGCTTTATTTTGTGTGTCATAAATCATGGCATTTGCCTTTAAATTTAATCTGCCCGTAATTATGTGGGTGGGATTTATTAAGTAATCGGGGGCTGCTGCTGGGTTTGCTGCTGGGTTCTCTTGCGCAGAAGCTGTAATTTGTTAGTTTACTTTTGGAGCTCAACATGGTAAGAAGGAATATCCTTGGACCATGTTGAGCTCCAAAAGTAGACAAACAAATTATGAAACATAAGGAGTTTTCTAATGTTTAAAAGCGATATGCTGGAGTTCGACGAAGATTAAAGTGTACGAGTCTACGAAGTAAGTTGGATGAATATCTTACTGTTTTTCTTCAACAATAAAGAAACTATTAATCAAAAGACTGTGTTACGAAGATTTATCTTTCGAAACGATCTCAAAGTCTCGTGAAGAGCTCACATGCGTAATACAACATTCTCCTAATACCACGCTGTCTCCTGAGTGGCTAGAGAGATAACGGAGTGATCCCGTGAACTATATAATAATCTTCCACTACATCGAAGTAGAAGGATACCTCACAGACAGGAGTGAGAGCTACGCCCGAAGAGGTGGGACAGAAGACATGGCCTGGATCTCGGGAGAGGTTCGGTCAGAAGAACCGGTTCCAGAAGAGGAACTGAAGACAATAGATCTGAGCCAGATCTGAAGATTGAAGATTTTAACACGGAATCGTGAGTAGAACAGCTTTTATAATACTCCTGAATTTGAAAGCTGGAATGCTTTAATTTGAACAGCTTCTGTAAAAGTAATTTAAAAGTTAGTTCTGCTAGCTTGGAAAATAGCCAAGAAGCATGTTTTTCAGTTCAGTCTGGAGAGATCCAGATGCTTGTCCTTGAGTTGTTTTGAAGTCAAGGTAAGACACATTCTTTCAGAACTGAAGTCATCAATAACTTCCAATCTGTTTTGGAAGTTGTCTGAAAGTCCAGTTTGTAATAGTTTCTTATCTAGTGTTTTGGAACATTCTGCTCCAATGTTTATCAACAACACTGCGGCAAATTGAAGAAGACTTTGTTCGTCCAATTTTAAGATTTGGCAATCTACCAAGACCTGTTTAAATCCATGGAGCAAGATGGAGCAGGTGAGTCAGAAGAACCACAAGGTGGCAGAGCCTAGCTAAAGTATCTAGAAGATGCAGATAAGGCACAAGCTGCCTACCTGAAAGAAACCCAGAAAGAGAGAAACTTCTCTTGAACTTCTACAGGTGCACAGTAGAGAGCATGCTGACCGGTTGCATCATGGCTTGGTACGGCAACCTGAGCATCCAGGAGCGGAAAAGGCAGGAAAATGCACACTGCACAGTCCATCATTGGCTCTGACCTCCCTAACATCGAGGGATCTATCGCCTCAAAAAGGCTGCCAGCATCATCAAGGACCCACACCATCCTGGTCACACACTCATCTCTCTGCTGCCATCAGGTAGAAAGCACAGGAGCCTGGAATCTGCAACATCCAGGTTCATGAACAGCTTCTTCGCCACAGCCATCCGATTAATAAACACAACTTCAACCAAACTCTGAACTATAACAGCCTATTGCACTTTATCTGTTTATTTATGTGTGTATATATATATTCTATGCTATATGGACACACTGATCTGATCTCTATTTTTGCCTACAATATTCTGTTGTGCTGCAGCAAGCAAGAATTTAATTGTCCTATCTGGGACACATGACAATAAATCTCTTGTCTTGTCTTGTCTTGAGTTATGGAAACAAGTTACCAAATCAATTGAGAAACAGAAGAAACTAATTGAATCAGATAAGAACACGAAGAAGGTGGAATCTAATCTGAGCCAACTCCTTAACCTCTGCCATGAGGTTGGAGAGAAACAAAATGTACTGCTGTGTTCACAGCCGCCTCTTGAAGAATGCGAAAGACACACCCAGTGGTATGAAGAAAGGCTGAAGTTATTTGATGATTCCACGGAAGATGCTAGCTGAAGTTGACCAGAGAGCGTGTGTTATGGAAGGAGATGCTACTCATCAAGGTGCTGAATTGGAAGAAGAGATTACAGCACAAGATAGTATCTCGAATGTATCTACATGAAGATTCAGACATAATCTGGTTCTTTAGCCAGTTTGGCGTCAAGGGCCTCTGCTCAATTGGGAGTTGAAGCTGATCTAGCCACTCTCTCAATAGAAGCGGATGCCTTGAAGAAGAAATACGACATTCTCCTAATACCATGCTGTCTCCTAAGTGACTATAGAGATAACGGAGCGATCTCTTGAACGATCTGCCACTATAGAGTGACAATAATAAACCTATTGATCGACTTTGTCATCCAAGACAAATTGTTCACTTTTGAAGGATAGCAACCCTAGCATACATAACAAGGCAATGACAAGGAAACAGGATTCAGGTAGACAGTAAGGAGATCAGAGCTGAACTGATCATGTGCCACACCAGTGCACAATGAGGACAAAGAGCAGTATGTATGTACATAAGAACATCAGTCAGAAGAGTAGACCTAGTCAGTTGAAATGCAGTTGGAGAATAGATTGACCTAGTAAGTGCAAATACATTCTGCCAGGTTGAAAATTTGAGGAATGATCATCCACAACCTCCAGAAGCTAAGGTGGTAATCTGCAAAATCGTGGGTGTCTTGGGCAACTTACAACCCAGCGGTATGAATATTGAATTATCCAACTTAAAGTAACCCTTGCTTTCCCTCTCTCTTTGTCCTTCCCCCACCATAGTTCTCCAACTAGTTTCACTGTCCTCCTGATTAATTTTACTGATTGTAGGCCTCCTCACATCTTCCCCATAGCTAACAATGAACTATTCTACATTTTCTTGAACATCGTCATCTTTGATATGTTGTATTCACACCTTACCCCTCCATATCTCTAGTCACCCTCACCCCTGACTCTCAGTCTGAAGAAGAATCTCAACCCAAAACATCATCCATTCCTTCTCTCCAGACGTCCCGTTGAGTTAGTCTGGCATTTTGTGTCTATCTGCATTTAGAATATTGTGTTTAGTTCTGGGCACCATGTTATAGGAAAGGTATTGTCAAGCTTGAAAGGATTCAGAAAAGATTTACGAGGATGTTGCCAGGACTAGAGGGTGTGAGCTTTAGGGAGGGGTTAAGTAAGCTGTGTCTCTATTCCATGGAACATAGGAGGATGAGGGGAGATCTTATAGAGGTAAATAAAATCAAGAAAGGAATAGATCAGGTAGATACATAGTCTTTTACCCAGAGGAGGGGACAGAGGACAAAGGTTCACGGTAAAGGGGAAAAGATTTAATTGGAATCCGAGGGGTATCTTTTTCACAGAGGGCGGTGGGTGTATGGAACAAGCTGCCAGAGGAGGTAGTTGAGGCTGGGACTATCCTATCATTTAAGAAACCGTTGGACAGATACATGGACAGGACATGTTTGGAGTGATATGGACCAGGCGCAGGCAAGTAGGACCAGGGTAGCTGGGACATTGTTGGCCGGTGTGGGCGAGTTGGGCCCAAGGGCCTGTTTCTACATTGTATCACTCTATGACTGAGAGATATAGCTTCAATGACTTGCAATAACAGTGATGGTATTGATGGTCTTTGTAAGACTATTCACAACATGAATAAAATTACTCGGTTATGGGTTCATAATCTGCTGTGTATAAAGGCAAAGTTGAACTTAAATATGAGGCAGAAGGATTAGAAGACTCTGTTTTACAATTGACAGCTTCCTAAAAACATGGCGCATATTATCGAAGGTAAATCTGAAAAGAAAACTGCATGTAAGTTCAATAAATATTGTAGCTTTCCCATTGAATGAGTGCAAATGGTTGTTTTCCAAACACCAAATTGCACAAAAGCCAGCAGTCGGTAAAGCAATGAGAAACTGGATCAGCCAAAAAGTAATCCGGTATTTGTTTGACGACCGCTGAATTGGGTTGTTGCTTTCGTAGTCTACTTGATCGAATGTCTGAAAAAACATAGCCCATCAGTTGTTGAGGACTGTGAAGTTCATTGTTGAGAATAAAATACATTTTGAAGATCCATTCTTTTATTCTGGAACCATTGTTATTGTGACAGGTCCACCACCATATTTACAGCCTCCTTGATTCCAGAGCCTTTCTAGATTATCCATTTGGCCAGAGCAACAGAGGTCACAGCCTCAAAGCGTAGTCCATCGGTTCCTGAACGGCTGCCTATACACTGCAGGAGCCAAGAGATTGGCCTGCAAAGTCAGCTATGGGAACGGGTCTGCTGGCTCTGCCCAGGCTGAAGTTCCAGAGTCCCAGCCGTGTGGGGCCAGCCAGGACTCACCCGATCTAGTCGCCACATTTCCTGGGGGGGGGGGGGGGGGGGGGGGGGGGATTTCAAGTGCGCTCACTTAATTGTGTCCGGATTAAAAGAGGTACCGGACAACCAGTTACCGGAACATTGTTGGTGGATGTGTACACCATTTCACTAATGCCTAACATGTGAAAGCAATTTAACCTAACTAAGTTTCTTTATTCAGATTGAATTTAGTCTGAAGAAGGGTTTCGGCCCGAAACGTTGCTTATTTGATTCGCTCCATAGAGTTACTCCAGCATTTTTGTCTACCTTCGATTTTCTAGCCTCTGCAGTTCCTTCTTGAACATAAGTTCCTTTATTGCCTTGTTCCAATCTCCTATGTTAGCCAAAGCAAAGGCTAATACAGGTGTTAGTACGTGATAATATATCAGCTGTTTTCATGAACACAATAAACATTTGGGTGCATGCAATCAATCAATGGAAAGAACTGAATATTTACTTCTTAGCTGTCAAGGATTAAACATTGCCAGTGAGACAGGACTAGTGAGCTCATGTTGTTCCATCTTTGAAATGACCACTTACAAATGATCTCCTAACAGAGAAAGGAATCATGTGGCAAGTTTAGGTCTTCTCCGTAACTATACTTTTTTTTTTAAAGGATGAGGAGAGTGCGAGTGAATATTGACTATTTGCAAGAAAATCAAGGTAGTTATATTCCACTGATGTAAACCCACAATCATTTCTGGAGAGTCATTCTCAGGGGAATTTTAACCTGCAGGGGCATGTTACTTTGGGTGTAGCCATGCGTTTAAGAACATAAGAAATCCAAATGCATTTGCAAGTTGGCTCCAACCCACTGAAATCTGCATTTAATTTGAGCACATTAGACTGTTTGGTTCAAACTTCCACATCTACATCCCATCCACAGTTTTCCTGAAACCTGCTGCAAAATCAAGGCAAGAGCATAGTGACAATGAAACGAGTTGATGCAAACCCACTGAAGCAATAAATACCCAACTCTCAAAGCTGGGTATTTTTACATGCAGCAATTTGCTAGTATCACTTTTGCTGAACTTTTATTTGTTGCTCTTTGGGAGACTTATGAATAACAGCAAAATCCATGATGCTACGCCTGCATTTGATTAGACCTTGGAAAGGCACAAATAGGATTAGCAACAACCTGCTTTTGTAACAGCTATAGCAGAGATGTACAGCTCAGGGATTACACACCGCCAACACAAGGTTCATAGATAGATGTTGTGCTTCTATAGCAAGATACTGCACTAGATACTGACAATCATCTTGAATTTGCTAGAAGATGACCTTTTGCCACCTTTAAATTTGCAGATGATACCACTGTTGTTGTATGAATAACGGGTAATGATGAGTCAGAATAGAGGAGGTAGGTTGAAAATCTAGTTGAATGGTGGCAGAACAATCTCGCCCTTATCGTCAGTGAGATCCTGGAGCCGACTGTTGAATTTAGAAAGAGAAAGCCAAGGAGCCACAATCCCAACATAATCGACTGATTGATTGTCAGATTGTCAGAGTAACCAACTTCAATTTCCTGAGCGTGCATATCTCCAAAGATCTGTCCTGGGCCCAGCATATTGTTGCAGTCATAGAGATAGCTCATCAATAACCTGTACTTCTTTAGATGTTTGAGGCAATGTGGTATATTGATGGATACTCTTTTGAATGTCTACAGGTAGAGTGTATGTTGACTGGTTGCATCACAGCCTGGTTTGGCACCAAACACCCAGAATGAAGAAGATGGTCGGCTACAGGTAACTTGTCCAGCATTGAAGGGATCTACGGAAGTCTCTGCCTTAAAAAGTGAGCCGATATCATCAAAGACCCACTCCCTGTGGTCACCTTTTCATTTCACTCCTCAAATTGGGAAGAAAGTGTAGGAGTCTGAGTCGTGACCACCAGGCTTAAGAATAGCTTCTTCTCAACAATAATCTGGCTCCTGAACACCAAGCAACACTAATCTCAAGTATGAACTTCTATGGACTGTCTTTTGTTGCACTAAGGCCTTTGGGCTTTCTTTTTTTGATCTGGCATTGTGGCTATTAATTATATATTGTCTGCCTACTGTGGTTCCAGGCTTGATCTGCTACCGCAGGTTAGCATTTCATTGTTCACTTGTTGGCAAATTTGACAATTAAGCAATCTTGACTATTAACTTTTGTCTGATGTCTATATGTGATTGCTACATTTAACTTGCGGTTGCCAAAGGCATCGCTACACAATCTCTGACTGTCTCACAAATGCAAGGAACCAATTTAGCACGCATTGTACTTCAGGCTCAATAAGGTTGTTATGAGTCACAGAGGCATATCGCATGGAAACAGGTCTTTCAGCCCAGTCTGCAATGATAAATGCACTGCTGTTGGAAATCATACGAGCTGTGCCTCTCCAATCTGCCAACTGTGAGGGTTTCTACTGTCAATGTGCAGCTGGTATGCAATCACAAGGTAATTTACGGAGGTATACATGCGTAAGCTTGACTAATCGTTTTCCTATTGAGGCACTTAAAATTACTGAGATAGATGAAACAAAAACAGGTGAGTTAGGGCATCTGGTCAATGAATGGCGATGGTTCAATTCCTCCTTCATTTGTGGCAGGGACTGCCGTTCTCACGTTGACCTCCTCAACCAGCTCAGAATATACAGAACTGGTGGAGCAAGTCATCTTTGTTCCTAAGAGATTGGCTAAGTAGAGAAGGACATATCTCTGACATCCAGTGACATTCAAAACCTATTAACAATTCATCAATCTTTGCAAGAGATTTGCAAATGATTAGGGTAAGAAATTAACAAATCACCAACACAATTAAAAATATTGATGTGAACTGAATTAATTAAAACAAATAGTAAATTACCTAACACATCTCAGCCTCCTGCAGCAATTTCCCTGAACCTCTATGCTTAGTCCATCTAGACCTACTCGATCTCCTGGTTGCTAAACTCTTAAACTCCACCTCCCATTCACATATTGAGCTGGACCTCCTCCAAAGTAAGAGTGAGGTCCATTGCAAATTGGAGGAACAGCACCTCATATTACACTTGGCCAGCTTCCAATCCAGTGGTATGAACATTGATTTATTTAACTTCAAGTAACCCTTGCATTCCCTCTCTCTCTGTCCCTGTCCCTCCCCCTCCCTAGTTCCCTGAATAGTTTAATTGCCATTCTGATCAATTTTACTGATTGAATGTCTCCTTGTCACCTTCCCCTCAGCTAACAATGAGTCTGAAGGGTCTCGACCCGAAACATCACCTATTCCTTTTCTCCAGAGATGCAGTCTGATCCGCTGAGTTACTCCATCATGTTGCGTCTATCTGCAGCTCCTCTACTTTCAAATGGATGGAGTCATTGTTCCTGAGACAGGGCTAACCTGGTGGAGGTTCCACAGACAGATTCTCCAGCACCACGTGGGAAATGCAGGGAGCTTGCACTGGGCTCCATGAGATGTTCAGGTGTGAAGCAGAGATGGCAAAGATTCAGCAACAAGGTGTTTGAGACGATAGCATTCCCATGTTAGTCCCAAACATCCTGACACATGGGCTGTTTTGGGAAATTATAAAAATAATCCAGGCCATTGTGTTTCAGTTCTTAAATAGTTCAATGATTGGTGACTTCCATACAAGATCAATTCAGTTAGAACAGTTAATGCACTGAATACAAATCCTTGACATAAGCAGTATTGGCTTGGATTTTTTGATGTTTATCATCATCACAAAGTTCAATGCATCTGCTTCCCATCTACTAATATTGACTGCATTGGACGTTTGCGTACAGTGAATGAAGTGCAGCAGTCAGCCTTCATATCTTCGACACGGTATAATCGAGTTTCCATTTAAGAAAAGTAAGGAAGATTACCTTAAAGGCTGTGGATACTCCATGAGGTGTTTCAAAATTTATACATGAAGATCACAATGAAATCAAAAGACTGGAGAACACTGCATGAGAACTTACCTCGCACATTGCCTTTCTATGGACGGTCTTTTGTTACAGTAAGGCCTTTGGGCCTTTATTTAAAAACTGGCATTGTGGTTATTAATTATATATTATCTATGTGTATTGTGGCTCCAGGCTTGTTTTGCTGCTGCAGGCGAGCATTTCAATGTTCTGTTGTTGGCAAATGTGACAACTAAGCAATCTTGACTATTAACTCTTGTCTGAAGAAGGGTCTCAACCCAAAAAACGTCACTCATTCCTTCTCTCCAGAGATGCTGCCTGTCCCTCTGAGTTACTCCAGCTTTTTGAGTCTATCTTCCTTTAAACTATCCCTGTCTGACTTCAAATTATGCCCTCTAATCTTTGACATTTCCACCTTGGGGAAAAAGGGTTTACTGTATACCCTATCTGTGCCTCTCCTAATTTTATATATTAGGTCTCCCCTCCGATCCTCCAGAGAAACCAACCCTTTTAACACCCTCTAATCTCAGGACTTGTTTATGCATAAAGCAAATCTGCTATTCTTGGGTTACACAAAAAGCTGGAGAAACTCAGCG
The DNA here is from genome assembly GCA_035221665.1 of Okamejei kenojei. Taxonomy (NCBI): domain Eukaryota; kingdom Metazoa; phylum Chordata; class Chondrichthyes; order Rajiformes; family Rajidae; genus Okamejei; species Okamejei kenojei. The sequence goes on along the minus strand of CM069131.1, from coordinate 35,202,853 downwards.
GGTGCAGCAGCATCTAAGGAGCGAAGGAGATAGGCGACGTTTCGGGTCGAGACCCTTCGTCTAGGTACCTTCACTGCACTCCCTGTTTAGCAAGCAAATATCATCTACAGGCCAGGGGACCAAAGCTGCACAAAAACCTTTGCTTGTGGCTCACTATTGGTCTACACAAATGCAGTAAGACATCTTTATTACAAATGGATTTGAATGCAGGAGTAAAAGCCAATGACATTTGATTTTAGTGAAGCATAGTAAGTTTATGAATTTTTTTAAATATTTGAAATATTTCTTGAAACTTGACCAACACTGCAAGTTTGAACATATCTGTTAAATGCAGTTAAACAGCAAGAGTTTAATAGCATGGAGTCCTGGTGTATTTACATAACTGGAATGGAAATATTATGTACATTTGAATAGCCGTTCCTTAAAATTTGGAATTAGATCAAATATCAGCTCTGGTTCAGTTGGAAAAACTTTCACGTTGAGTTCAGGGATTGGAGTGACTTGAACACAAAAGCACAGGCTGACGCTCCAGTAGGATTCTCTCAAACGTAGGGTTAGCTGAGGTGTCAACTGGGGACCCTGTCTGGTCTTGCAGGTTTGTGTAAAAGATCACGGCACAATTGGAAGAAGAGAGAGGGAAGTTTTTCCAATATCCTATGTCCTAGCGAGTAATTGTTTCCCATTCAATGTTAGTAAAAAAAAAGAACATTGGGGCATTATCACATTTTTGTTTTGTGGGATTGTTTCCCATATTCTAACAGTGACTACACTTCAAAAATAATGCATTTGCAGGAAATCCCTGTGGGATGTCCGGAAATAGAAGTGAATGGCAAAACCGAAGTACATTGAGTTTTCTAAAGGGGCTGTCCCACTGCGGCGACCTAATCTGCGAGTTTAGAAGAGTTTGCCCTCGACTCAAACTCGCAGCATGGTCGACACGAGGTCCAATGAGGTGGCTGGAACTCTCCTTCATGCTCGAGGGAAGCTCCCACATACTCGCGGCCTCAGCTAGGTCGCGGAAAATATTTTCAGCATATTGAAAAATTAAACGCGAGTAAAATGTGGTCGGCATGGGTCTTTTTGACTCGTGGTGCAGTGGAGTGGGATCGCTGTTTACTTACAGGCACTCGAGGGCAGCCATAGGCAATCTCCTTCGCTTACCGGGATTGGCTCATTGGAGTATCATGACCAAGGAAAACCGACCGGTAATGTTAAATGCCCGCTAAACTTTATTAAACTTCTTAAAAGTGTCTCCACTCTTTCTTCCCTGCTTCTCCCCCCCCCCCCCCCCCCCCGCGCTCTCTAAAGGACTTACCGTTACTGAAGCAGCCGTTTACCTTCATTTTCATCGCACAGACAGCACTTCTCCGCTTTCCCTGGCCCCCACCTTCGTGTTTGTGTGTGTTTGTGTGTGTGTGTGTGTGTGTGTGCGCGCGCAGTCGGTCGATGCAGCTCGCGGTTCGGTCGATCCAGCCAGCGGTTTCAACCTGGCCGGTCGATCCAGCTCGAGGCTTTTCAGGCGAGTGCTCTCGAGCTTGAAGTCGAAGACACTCTTCTGGACTCGCGGATTAGGTCGCCCAAGTGGGACAGGCCCTTAACACATATGCTTATCACAAACATAAAAAATTATAAAAGAGTGTTTTTTGCTCTCTTCAGATAAACATATGGAACTTACTGATGCAGTAATTTTTAGAATTTCCACATTTTTTCTCTTCCTAGCTTGGATGTTTTCACTAAGGCTTTGAAATAATTCTTTTAAATCAATTTGGGTTTGTAATCGAGGCAGACCTGTAAAGATAAGAAGACAAGTTAAGTCATTAAACAATCATAATGGTTGTCATTTTATAAAACTGTAGTAAAAAACAAGTATGAAAATACCTCTATCATTAATATTTCTCATATCGACTTGTTATTATTCTAATCTCCATCTCATGTGGAAGTCCCACACATTGAAGAACTTCCATTATATTTATAGGGCACAGGGGCATAGCTAGTAGAGCAGCTACTTTTGGTCCCCTAATTTGAGGAAGGACATTCTTGCTATTGAGGGAGTGCAGTGTATGTTTACAAGGTTAATTCCCGGGATGGCGGGACTGTCATATGCTGAGAGAATGGAGAGGCTGGGCTTGTCTCCTCTGGAATTTAGAAGGATTTTATATGTTATTAAGGGTTTGGACACGCTAGAGGCAGGAAACATGTTCCCGATGTTGGGGGAGTCCAGAACCAGGGGCACAGTTTAAGAATAAGGGGTAAGCCATTTAGAACGGAGACGAGGAAACACTTTTTCACACAGAGAGTTGTGAGTCTCTGTAAATTGCAGTATTGTGTAGTGAGTGGATGAAAAACTAGGATAACATAGAAATAGTGTGAAGAGGCGATCAATGGTCGGTGTGGACTCAGTGGGCCGAAGGGCCTGTTTCCATGTTATATCTTTCAACCAATCATTCCACTGTACCATATGGAGCAATCACTTCACCTTCTGTTCATACCAATGATATTGCAACATTAACCGCAATATTAATTGATGCGGTCTTACTTTCACTGTATGCTGATGTACTGAAAGGCTCACAAGGCGTCTGAATTAACATCCGATCAATCTGGTCATTGCTGTCTTCACTCAGTTCAACTTTACTCTTCATCTTAGGCTTGTGTATGACTTTGTTTTGTATTGCTTTCAGGGCAAATTGTTGACTGTTGTCTTTTGAAACCATAATTGTGATGAATGGGATTTTTACGTCTGCATTTATCAGTCCAATGTTGTGAGTTACTGCTGCAATGACAGTACCTTTCTGTAGTTCTTCCCTTTCTCTAAGATGAATATAACAGGACCCCAACCTATTAATACTTCAAGCCTTTGGTACATGCTGATGCTATCGCATTGTTTGCTTGATTGGTCTTTATAGACTGATCAATATCTTATAGACTGATTGGCCTGCTAAAAGCTCAGTTCCTTCTCACTGACTGGATGCTTCCCTTCAGCCAAGTCAATTATATAAATTGTAAAAGTCTGTGGCTCCATCACCAATGTATTACAACTTGCCAGCCAGTAAAGACCCATTTACCCTCCTCCCCATTTCCTTTAGCCATTCAATTTTCTGTCTACACTAATATGTTACCTCCTGCACCATTAGCTTTTATTTCCACCACAACCTTTGACATGGCACCTTATCAAAGTGTTCTTGGTACATCAGCTAATCTGCCTTTATCTACAGTTTCCTTTACTTCAAAGATCTTCAAGAAATTTGTCAAATTATTTTACTTTGCCAAAACTGTTGCCCTCTCTGATTACATTGACCTTTTTTTATAAAAAGTGTATTGCTTTAACAATAACTGCTAGTATTTCCCCTATGACCAATGGTAAGCTAGCCAGCTTGTGGTTTACTGCCTTCCATCTCTACTAGCTTTGGAATAAATTTGCTTTTGCAATCTAAAGGAACCTAGGGAAATTTGAAAAACCGAAAATCACTAATTCATACGGAGGAACTCTGCTGGGCACATTCTCAGGGTGGTCCAAGTGTACAGCCGGTAGAGGTATTTGCCTCAGTGACCGTGCCCATTCCTGATCTCTGATGCTACCGCAGTGGATTTTGCATATTCTCCCTGTGACTGCATGGTTTTCCTCCAGGTGGTCTAGTTTCCTTCCACATCCCAAAGATTGGATGGATTGGCCACTGTAAACTGCACCTAATGTGTAGTTTAGTTTATTATTGTCAAGTGTACTGGGGTGCACTGAAAGGTTTTTGATTGCATGCTATCCAGTCAATGAACAGACTATACATGATTACAATCATGCCGTCCAGTGAAAGATAAGGACAAGCGTACCGATAAAGGAGCTTTATTAATGTGAGTGGTAGAAACTGCGGATTTGATGAGAATGAGCACAGAATAACATAGATTAGTATTTAATCGGTGTAAAATGGTAGCTTGATAGTCAATGTGGACTTGGTGGACCAAAGGGCATGATCAATGACTCTCTACCATTCCACAATGTATTGTTTTAATCGCTGATGGTGCAGAGCTCTTATGAGTACTTGGTGCCTCCTCTGATGAAGTTTAAAGAAGACCTGTTGAGCAGATACAAGGCTGTCATGTCAGGGAACCTGTGCTACATAGTACCTCCATTTGCGAATATAACTACCTCTCACAGAGGCTGCCCAATGCACTCTCTAATTCACTCACCCATGACCCCAAATCCAGTTGCAACCATCGCCACACCCCACCCCCAACCCCCTGCCCTCTCCCCCCTCCCAAAAAAATAAAACACAAGCACCAATGTAACAAAGAAAACACATACAGTTCAGAAAATTCACTTAGGAGCTTTAAAACATTCCAAGTATCTGACAAGTGAATTATGTACTAAACTACAAATTAACTGTGCTGGAATACACATGTACTTACAATCAGTTGATAGTTTTTCTTGAAATGATTTGTAATATTTATGAAGTAGTTTTAAATTCTCTTGATTTATAATTTCCTGCAGTGAAATATCTCCAAACCTAATGGCAACAGATAGATTATGTGTAATGAGAAAAATAATACATTTTACAATTTCCTAATTTTTGACCTAAAATAAGATGAGAGAAATTGTAAAACTTGCAGTTATATACCAACTTTCCCAATCACAGGATATTTGCAAAGCTAATCAATTATTTTTAAAAGTACAACTATAATGAACAAAATAATATAGCCAAATTGTGAATGGCAAGACCCTTACATTGTAGCAAGATACTTGTACAGGTAAGATAGACACATCTGTTTGTTGAGAGATATAAGGGGGAATTATTCTTCTGCTGAAGTCTGGAAATTGCATTATGCAAAATTAAAAGAAGATTTTGAAAATGTTTAATTGTTTGCCATTTTAATATGAATGTGGCCTGGTGCATTTTAGTTAAACTAACCAGGGCAGGAGTTCGACAAAACAACATCAGGGCCCTGGAAAGTGTTGCAGAACAGAGACCAAGGGGTTCAGGTACATAGTTCCTTGAAAGTGGCGACACATATAGATAAGTAGGTGAAAAAGGCAATTGCACACTTGAGTGCAGGAGTTCAGGCATAAAGTTATAGCTGTGCAAAACATTGGCAAGTTTACATTTGGAGTAGTGTTCTGGTTGCCCTGCTATAGGAAGAATGTACTTAAATTGGAAAAGATGTACAAAAGATTTACAAGGATGTTGCCAGGACTGGAAGGTTTGAGTTATAAGGAGAGACTGGATAGGCTGGGTCTTTTTTCCCTAGAACATAAGAGAGCGAAGAGTGACTATACAAAATCATGTCCTTATGCTTATAAAACCATAAACAGCATATGTAAGATGGATAGCTGGTCTTTTCTCGAGGTTAAGAGTCCAAATTTAGAGGATGTAGGCTTAAGGTGAGAGAGGAAAACTTTAAGAAAGGTTCAAGTTTGATCAGCAGTTTATACTCAATTATCTAATCACAGTCATGAGTCAGTGGAGATTCTCAAACTTGTTGGTATAGGGAGAGCAAAAGGCACAATTCACCTTTATCATTCCTATTTGTTTTTCCAATGACTCTTTAAGTCCTTCTGTGTGAATGAGATCAGGCCAGATTACAAAATTCCACAAACAAACACATTTAGCAAAGGCAGATGGGAGCATTTAGTTGCATGTAAGTTTACATCAGCACAATGGGAAGCGTTCAAAAACTAGAACATCCTGGTTTTCTCCGGGTGCTCTGGTTTCTTCCCACACTCCAAAGACATGCAAGCTTGTCGGTTAATTGGTTTCTGTATGGGGATCGGTGGTCGGCTTGGACTCAGTGGGCTGAAGGCCTTTTTCCACGCTGTATTTCTATGGTTTAAAATGAAGTTAACAAAAATACCAAGAGTTCAAGGCCAATGTCTGTTTAATGGTAAAAGCCGGAACGTTGAGGAATGTTGAGGCGTAGAATTATATGACAGGGAGGGAGAACTAATGACAGGAAAGACCCATCATCAAAAGTACTAAAACTGTCACGAGGGCTTAAAAAGAAAATCAGGAGGGTTAAGAAGGGACACGCAAAATCACTGGAAACAGATGTTCTATAAGTTTATTAAAAAATATCAGGGAGAATGTAAGGTCTATTGGAGACAACTTGAGCAATCTGTGCATGGAGCTGGAAGATAAAGGTGGAGTCTTAAATTAATACTTTTCATCAATATTCACGAGGTAAACAGTTTTTTGGAATTAAATGAAGAAGTATGTGAAAGTCGAGTGCAGGTCTCCATAAATAAAGAGGAGATGCTTAACGCCTTAGCAGGCTTAAAGGTGGATAAATTCCCAGGACCAGATGGGGTGTTAGAAGAGGCAAGGGAAGAGGTTGCTGGAGCTCTGGCTGAGATTTTTGAATCTTCACTGGAAACAAGTGAGGTACCATATGACTGCAGGACAACAAACATGGTCCCCTTTTGCAACAATGGCATTAGGGAAAAGCCTGCTAACTATAGACCTATGAGTCTAATATCAATGATGGGGAAGATACACAAATTTCTGAGGGAGAGGATTAATGATCACTTGGAAAAGCAGGAACTAATTAGAGATGGCCAACATGGCTTTGTCAAGGGCAGATCCTGCCTGGCCAATATGATTGGGTGGAACTGAGAAGTGGGAACGGTGTAGCAACACTTTTAGGGGTGTATTATAGACCGCCAAATGGAGAGCGTGAATTGGAAGAGCAAATATGTAAGGAGATAGCAGATATTAGTAGTAAGCACAAGGTAGTGATTGTGGGAGATTTCAAATTTCCAAAAATAGACTGGGAAACACATTCTGTAAATGGGCTGGATGGTTTGGAGTTTGTAAAATGTGTGCAGGATAGTTTTTTGCAGCAGTACATAGAGGTATCGACCAGAGAAGGGGCAGTGCTGGACCTCCTGTTAGGAAATAAGGCAGGTCAGGTGACGGAGGTATGCGTTGGTGAGCACTTCGGGACCAGTGATCACAATACCATTAGTTTCAATATATTTATGGAGAGAGTCAGAACTGGACCTAGGGTGGAGATTTTTGATTGGAGAAAGGCTAACTTTGAGGGAATGCATAAGGATTTTAAAGGAGTGAATTGGGACACTTTGTTTCATGGGAAGGATGTAGAAGAGAAATGGAGGACATTTAAAGGGGAAATTGTAAGAGTACAGAATCTTTATGTCCCTGTTAGGTTGAAAGGAAATAGTAAAAATTGGAAAGAGCCATGGTTTTCAAGGGAAATTGGATACTTGTTTCGAAAAAAGAGAGATATCTACAATAATTATAGGAGGCATGGAGTAATTGAGGTGCTAGAGGAGTATAAAGAATGTAAAAATAATCTTAAGAAATAAATTAGGAAGGCTAAAAGAAGATATGAGGTGCTTTGGCAAGAAAGGTGAAAGTAAACCCAAAGGGTTTCTACAGCTATATTAATAGCAAAAGGATAACGAGGGATAAAATTGGACCATTAGAGAACCAGAATGGACAGCTATCTGCAGAGCCAAAAGAGATGGGGGAGATATTGAACAATTTCTTTTCTTCGGTATTCACCAAGGAGAAGGATATTGAGCTCTGTGAGTTAAGGGGAAAAAGTAGAGTAGCTATGAGATTCAAAGAGGAGGAAGTACTGACACTTTTGAAAAATATAAAAGTGGATAAGTCTCCAGGTCCTGACAGGATATTCCCTAGGACATTGAGGGAAGTTAGTGTAGAAATATTTCAAATGTCATTAGAAACGGAATAGTGCTGGAGGATTGGCGTACTGCGCATGTTGTTCCATTGTTTAAAAAGGGTTCAAAGAATAAACCTAGCAATTATAGACTATTAGTTTGACGTCAGTGGTGGGTAAATTAATGGAAAGGATACTTAGAGATAATATATATAAGCATCTGGATAAACAGAGTCTGATCAGGAACAGTCAACATGGATTTGTGCCTGGAAGGTCATGTTTGACAAACCTTCTTGAATTTTATGAAGCGGTAACTAGGAAAATTGATGAGGGTAAAGCAGTGGATGTTGTCTATATGGATTTCAGTAAGGCCTTTGACAAGGTTCCCCATGGAAGGTTGGTTAAGAAGGTTCAATCTTTGGGTGTTAATGGCGGAGTAGCAAGATGGATTCAACAGTGGCTGAATGGGAGATGTCAGAGAGTAATGGTGGAGGGCTGTTTGTCAGGTTGGAAGCCGGTGACCAGTGGGGTGCCTCAGGGATCTGTGTTGGGTCCACTGTTGTTTGTCATTACATCAATGATCTGGATGATGGGGTGGAAAATTGGATAAGTAAGTATGCAGATTGATACTAAGATAGGTGGTGTTGTGGATAATGAAGTAGATTTTCAAAGTCTACAGAGAGATTTGGGCCATTTGGAAAAGTGGGCTGAAAGATGGCAGATGGAGTTTAATGCTGATAAGTGTGAAGTGCTACATCTTGGCAGGACAAATCAAAATAGGACGTACATGGTAAATGGTAGGGAATTGAGGAATGCTGTGGAACAGAGGGATCTAGGAATAACTGTGCATAGTTCCATGAAGGTGGAATCGCATGTAGATAGGGTGGTAAAGAAAGCCTTTGGTGTGCTGGCCTTTATAAATCAGAGCATTGAATATAGGAGTAGGGAAGTAATGTTAAAATTGTACAAGGCATTGGTAAGACCAATTCTGGAGTATGGTGTACAATTTTGGTCGCCTAGTTATAGGAAGGATGTCAACAAAATAGAGAGAGTACAGAGGAGATTTACTAGAATGTTGCCAGGGTTCCAGCAACTATGTTACAGAGAAAGGTTGAACAAGTTAGGTCTTTATTCTTTGGAGCGCAGAAGGTTAAGGGGGGACTTGATTGAGGTCTTTAAATGATGAAAGGGATAGACAGAGTTGACATGGATACGTTTTTCCCATTGAGGGTAGGGAAGATTCAAACAAGAGGGCATGACATGAGAATTAAGGGACAGAGGTTTCGGGGTAACGTGAGGGGGAACTTCTTTACTCAGAGGGTGGTGGCTGTATGGAATGAGCTTCCAGCAGAAGTGGTGGAGGCAGGATCGATTTTAACATTTAAGAGTAAAGTGGATAGGTATATGGACGTGAAGGGAATGGAGGGGTATGGTCTGAGTGCAGGTAGATGGGACTAGGGGAAAACAAATGGTCGGCACGGACTGGAAGGGCCGAGAGGGCCTGTTTCCGTGCTGTAATTGTTATATGGTTATATGGTTATTTGAAGAGGTCACAGTTATTGATGAAGGTAGGGCAATAAATGTGATTTATAAGACTGTAGTCAGTCCCTTGACATGGGACACTTGCCCAAAAGGTTAGGGCCCACAGTTTCAAGGGCAAGTTGACATACTGCATCCAAAACTGGCTTGGTAATGGGAGACAGGAGCTGATGGTAGAGGAAATGTAGAGGAGAACTATAATACCCTACCTGCTGGTCTAATTGTTTTTTTTTTAATGATTAATTGATAATAATGTCTTTAAGAGATTTTAAACCTCCATATCTTGGAGCAGTGTACAAATACGTATGTGTTTGTGGCATATTCTTTAGCAGCAGAAAAAAATGTTATTTTTTAAAAACTGATTTTTCCAGAATTTGCCTGAATTGTTAGATTTACTATAATGTAATTTCTTATACCAGTCTTTGAGTGTGGTTTCTGACCCCGTCACCTTGGCAACCATCCCATCACCCACTTTCACTCCAACACACCTCCCTTTCCCCACCCTATTCCATTCCAGATTGAGCCATAGGTATCATTTTGTTCTGAAATCTCATTCATCCGAAGCCTCCAGACATTCGATGATCCAGACATGTCAAAAAATCTATCAGAGCCCGGACAGCGGCCAAAGTCTGCGAGACACATTGCTCCCAGCAATTCTGAAGTAATGGCAGTAATTGCTGTTGGTGGGTTGGATACAGGCCATTGCCAGCTTATGAGCAATTCACAGGAATCAAATCCTGTTGCAATCCGGGCACAACTTGTTCCAATGTAGGAATGTGCAAGTTTGTTAGTATTGTTAGAATTTTTTTAATGTAGAATTTTTCAACAAGTTTCCTCATGAATAGAATATATAATGGTATGCATTCTATTCACACATACTTCAATAAACATACCTACACATTTGAATCGATTTATTCATATACAAAATTCTACCTTTCGGCCAGAGTTTGTTGTTCATTTATTCCGATGTTAAAAAATACTGGGTGTACACGTAACAACTTTCCATCTTTGATCACCTGTGGCAAAACTTCAAATAATTTGCTGGGAAGCTGTACCTCCACCGTGTAAAAATCTCTGAAATAAATCCAGAAGAAGGAAGAAGTGAAGGAACAGGAGTTTTTTAAAATGGCTTTGTAGTTAGATGTTCAGACATGATGGACAGTTGGGCAAATGTTGTGTGTCTAACTATGAAAGATGCAAGACTCAAACTTGCATTAGCTGCATTTAACATACATCTATACCTCACCTTATGTGGGCAGACATTAGTTTAACAGTAATTTAGGGTGTCACGGTGGCTCAGCTGTAGAGCTGCTGCATTAAGGGCCTGTCCCACTTGCCTTTTTTTTTCAGCGACTGCCGGCATCATTGACTGGCGTATCAGGTCACCGAAAAATTTGCGGCGTGATGCGGTGTGATGATGTATGACGCGAAGTGTTTTTTTCAAGTGTCGCAACATTTTTTTTGTCGCTGCTGGATTTTGAAATGTTCAAAATCTTTTGGCGACACTGATATGACGCCGGCAGTCGCCGAAAAAAATCGCCAAGTGGGACAGGCCCTTTACAGCTCCAGAGACCTGATGTCGATCTTGACGGCGGGTGCTGTCTGTTCGGAGTTTGCACGTCTACCCTGTGACTGTGTGGGTTTCCTCCCACATTCCAAAGACATGCAGATTTGTAGATTAATTGGCTTCTGTAAATTTGCCTTGGTGTATAGGACGCAAAACTGGGATAGCCTGGAACTAGTGTAAGGAAGATCGTTGGTCGACATAGTTCTATCCTATACTCCAGGGCCAATTTTTGCAGACATCAGTTAAGTTACAAACCTGCAAGTTTTTGGAATGTGGGTGGAGCCCGGAGCAAACCCACCCAGTCACAGGGAGAATGTAAGTAAACTCCACACAGACAGCACGCGTAGTCAGGATGGAGCCCGGGTCACTGGTGCTGTAAGGCTGCAACTCCACTGCTGTGACACTATTCTGGAATATAAATGCTGGAAACACACAGAACAGGCAGCAAATGCAGAATTATTTCAACGCTGGAGTGTGACATCAGGAATCGGGTGGTCCCGAGCACAGGATGAGGACTGAGGTTGGGGTGGTCAGTGAAGGCTTGGATAATTACTTGGAGGTAGACAAGCAAGAGTGGGTGGCGAGACGATTCTCTGCTTCTTCCACTTCCTGGGGGATCCACAGAATAGGGAGTCTGTTGGCTCCAGCAGTGCTTATTTGATGTATTTGCTACCAGGCTCCCTCCTTGTAGTTTAGTGCCAATGATGCAGTTTAGCCGACAAAATCACATGACTATGACTTTTACCTTTCAATTTTCTCTCCAGCAGCTGATTAGAAAGTTTAAGATATATTGTTGATGGGCAAACAGAAACAATTTAGACTGTCAGTCAACTCTCCTGATCTCAAGAGCCCCTCAGCGTCTTGAAACACTTTTACCATCAATCCAATGTTAACAGCAAACCCTAATGTCACCCAAAACATACCCAAGAATTTGCAGCACAACGCCAACATATGCAGAAAAGGTTACAAGTTAATCTAACACCTAGACCCAGGCTGGTTTGAGAGCTTAATTTTTATTGGAATCTTGTTCTGCATACAATAATAATAATAATAATAATAATAATAATAATAATAATAAATACTTTATTGATCCCCTCAGGGAAATTTAGATGTCCAAAAGCCAACAACCAACAAACCCACACATTCAGAACGAAAGCAGACAAAAAATAAATAAAAAACAATATGGACAATACCTGAAAGCAATACATACTTAAAAAGACACAATAATTAACTATTGAAAATGCAAAGCATCCCCATACAGCCTAGCGGTCAGTATTATAAAATCTAATAGCTGCAGGGGTGAAAGATCTCCTGAACCGTTCCGTTCTACAGCGCAGGGAGAGGAGCCGGTTGTTGTTCCGTGTGCTCGTTTGACCCTCCAGAATTTCATGGAGGTGGTGCCCGGAGTTATCGAGGATGGCCTGCAACTTGCTCCTCATATGCCTCTCAAGCACATCCCCCACAGAGTCCACGTTTCCCCCCAGCACTGAGCTAGCTCGTTTTACCAGCTTGACCAACTTCTTGCTGTTTTTAGCACTGATGTTGTTGCCCCAGCATACAACAGCGTAGAAAATGACCCTTGCAACCACAGTGTAGTAGAACAGGTACACCATGTCATTGCGCACATTGAAGAAAAAGAGTCTGCTCTGTCATTTTTTGTAGATGGCATTGGTGTTGACTGACTAGTCCAGTTTGTTATCAAGGTGCACTCCCAGATATTTATATGTCTGCACCACCTCAATGTCCACCCCTGCAGTGTAAACCGGCTGAAGGGGGAGCTTGGACCTGCCAAAGTTAACAACCATCTCTTTGGTCTTGGTTGTATTCAGGATTAGACAGTTCTCTTTACTCCAGACACAGAAAGCACTGGTCAAGTCCCTGTATTCCTCCTCATGTCCGTTCCTTACACATGCCACAATCGCTGTGTCATCTGAATAATTCTGTATGTGGCATGTGTCAGACTTATAATTGAAGTCTGCAGTATACAGGGTGAAGAGGAACAGGGCCAAAACTGTTTCCTGTGGGGCTCCAACATTGCACATCACTGTGCCAGAGACACAGTCCCCCAGCTTAACAAACTGTGGTCGACCTGTCGATTAGTTGTATATCCAGGAGATAAAGGTGGAGTCCACCCCCATCTTCTTAAGCTTGTCATTCAGAATCAGGGGTTGGATGGTGTTGAACGCACTTGAAAAGTCGAAGAACATAATCCTCACGTAGCCACCGGGTTTGTCCAAAAAGGAGTGGATCCGGTGCAGCATGGATAGGACTGCATCGTCCACACCAATGTTCTCCTGGTATGCAAACTGTAGTGGGTCGAGTGCATGCTCGACGTGGTCTCAGGAGACGAATAAGTAGCCGCTCCATTGTCTTCATGATATGAGATGTAAGGGCCACCGGTCTGTAGTCGTTGATCTCGGTCGGCCGCCCTGCTTTGGGAAACGGCACGAGGCATGATGTTTCCCACAGACCTGGTACCCTCCCCGACTGGAGACTCACGTTGAAAATGGTCTGGAGAGGCTCCGCCAGCTGAGCCGCACAGTCTTTCAGTAGCCTGGGACATACACCATCAGGGCCAGCTGCTTTACCAGGGCGCAGCCTCCTCTGCTCAGCTCTCACCTCGTCCGCCGTGAAGAACAGTTGATGGGGTGCTGGCATAGGAGGTGCTGCAGCTGTGGTGTTGGGGGGGGGGCTGCCTCGTGGAGGTGATGGTGGGGGAGAGGCTGCACCTGCAGAGGTGGGAGGGGATACCAGATTAAACCTGTTATTGAATAGGTTAAACTCATTGGCCTTGTCCACGTCTCCTGATGGCAGGCTTCTCCTTGAAGCCAGTGATGGTCTTCATTCCTCTCCACACCTCTTTGATGCTGTTGTGCTGCAGTTTCCTCTCCAGCTTCCTTTTACAGTTACCTTTTACCTGCTTCATACTCCTTTTCAGGTGGTGCTGTACCCTCTTGATCTTTTCCCGGTCACCAACCTTGAAAGCCTCCTTTTTCTCGTTTAGGAGGCTGTTGATGTTGCTTGTAATCCAAGGATTGTTGTTGGGAAAGCAACAAACAGTTCTTACTGGCACAACAACATCCCTACAGAAGTTGATACACTTCCTATAATTATTCCAATTAATTGACGATTCCAATTAATTAAGTTCACCTTAGCACTACCCATGTTTGAACTAATGGAACATACAGTGCCCTCCATAATGTTTGGGACAAAGACCCATCATTTATTTATTTGCCTCTGTACTCCACAATAGAAAAAAAAATCATGAGGTTAAAGTGCACATTGTCAGATTTTAATAAAGGCCATTTTATACATTTTGGTTGCACCATGTAGAAATTACAGCAGTGTTCGTACTTAGTCCCCCCCTTTAACCTCATGTGAGTTTTTTCTATTACAAATCTCAAATTGTGGAGTATAGAGGCAAATATATAAATTATGTGTCTTTGTCCCAAACATTATGGAGGGCACTGTATCCTGTATTAAGTTAATGAATACCACAAAACATTATTATAGTTATTATTACTAGCTTGAAAAATCCTCAAACGATTCATGAGAAAATCAGTGGCTCTGTGAGTTAGGTTTCCTAAAGCCTAGGTAGCCCATGTAAATCAAATTAGAAGAAGCTTAGTTAAGGTGGATGATCAGGGTCTTTTACCCATGCAAACAATTTCAAAATAACTTAGCATAAATTTTAGGTGAGAAGAAGAAGTTTTAAAGAGGGTTTGAATGTAAGTTTTATTTAACACAGAATGTAGTTGAAATCTGGAACGTGCTGCCAAAGATGGTGATGAAATTGGGTACAATTACCACATTTAAAATACATTTGGGCAGGCATTTATGTAGGCAAGGCATAGAAAGGATTTGTTATAACGTCATAAGGTATGGGAAAGGAATTAGGTAATTCAAGTCTACTCTGCCATTCAATCATGGCTGATTTATCACTCCTAACCTCATTCTCCTGCTTTCTCCCCATAATCTCTGGCTAGATAGGGCTCTTAAAGATAGCAGATTCAGGGGATATGGGGAGAAGGCAGGAACGGGGTACTAATTGTGGATGATCAACGTTGATCACATTGAATGTGATCAAAGGGCCGAATGGCCTACTGCACCTATTGACACCCGTACTAATCATGAACCTATCTATCTCTGCCTTAAAAGTATCCACTGACTTGGCCTCCAGTCTTATTTGCAAATAATTCCACAGATTCACCACCCTCTGACGAAATAAATTTCTCCTCCTCTACTTCTTAAAAGAACATCCTTTAATTCTGAGGCAATAACTTCTGGTCCTGGACTCTCCCACTAGTGGAAACATCCTCTCCACATCCACTATATCCAAACCTTTCACTAATCTGTTTGTTTCAAAGAGGTCCCCCCTCATTCTTCTACACTCCAGCCAGTACAGGCCCATCATAGGTTAACCTACTCGTTCCTGGGATCATTCTTGTAAAGCAGTAAATTTGGATCTAAGGTAGGCAAATAGAATTAGTGCAGATGGGCAAAAAGGTCAGCATGGATATTATGGTCTGATGGGCCCATTTCTGTGCTGTACTTTGTCTATGAACACACAATTAAATGTAAATGCCAATTCAGCAGTTCATCTTATATATGGATAATTGTACTGACAATATGTAACAAAAGAGCATGACAAGATTAATACTGCACAGCCCCCTTGAACATTCACTCTCACTTCACTTTCTGTCATGCGTTTTAATGGGCTATGCCTTCAAATAACCGGGTGACGCCGTCAGCGATGGCAGCCTCGCCAACGGTCAGTCTGTCTTTTCGTCTTTTTTGTAATTTTTAGTGTGTTTTAAAAAGTTTGTGTTAATGTTCTCTGGTTTGTTTTATGTGGGGGTGGGGAAGGGGTTAGGGGGAAACCAATCTCTTACCTTGCCGGAGATGCGATTTTTTTCCGGATCGTATCGCCGGTCACTCTGCGGCCTAACATCATGGAGCTGGCGGCCTTGCTCGAGACTGACTTTGAGCCCCACCGTGGGGCCGTGGAATTACCATCGGAGTCTGCGATCTCTTGCCTGGGATTTACGCTCCAACCGCGACCCGGAATTCAACGTCGAGGCGCTCGCAGTCTCAGTTAAGACTGATGTCGGGAAGCTCCAAAGTCGCAGGAGGTTTGAATAGCCCCAACCTGGGGACTGATCGCCCGGCACGGGGGAGCTACGATCCCCGCCGATGTGGCAGCTTGATCGCCCCGACATGGAGGGCCCGACCACCGGCTATGGGAGCCACCATTATCCAGTCAACGGAAGGCTCGAGGCCCCCGACCGCGGGGGACAAAGAAGGGAAGAGATTTTACCTTTCTGAGGAACGACAAAAAGCTGGAGAAACTCAGCGGGTGCAGCAGCATCTAAGGAGCGAAGGAGATAGGCGACGTTTCGGGTACAAAGAAGGGAAGAGATTTTACCTTTCTGAGGAACGTCAGGAATGTGGTGGAGTCACTGTTGCTTTTTATTGGTATGATTGTATGGCAAATCAAATTCCTCGTGTTACAAAACATACTTGGCTAATAAAGCATGATTATGATAAATAATTTCATCCAGGTACATATGTAAAATATTGCTAGGTTATGAAGAAATGCACAACATATTGTGTAGTTAATTGGTATACTAAATCATACTAATAGCTTTCTTTAGGACAGCTATCTGCCTTCCTCACTCACAGTGTCCTTTATTGTCGTACTAATATTGTCCACATTTTCAGAAATCAACTCCCATATTTGTTGGAACACTCTCTTTTGTTGAAGCGTGCAAAATCAGGAAACACTAACTTGCCTCAAAATATCCACAATGGCTTTAACTGCCGTATGTGTTAACTTGTAAATATGCAGTCAAGAACCTTCGATATTTGAGGAATATGGCAACTCTGGACCCACGCTGCATTGGCATTATGAATGCAGTGTTTTAAACTGCTGAGTCAGCTTTAAACAGTTCTGCCATTAATTCATCACATGCTCCACCAGATTGCCTGAACTTTGTTGTATTATTCCATTCCCATCTGAAATATACACCTCATAATGTCTAGCTATTAATTACAGACAATACAAAGTCAATGTCAAAATGCATATTAGAGATATGAGGAATCTTTAAATTGTTCCTGGTATCCAACCCTTCCAAGCATTAGTGTTCATGAACCAGTAGCATTTGATAGTTATTTTTCTCAGCATCAGTTTAATCCATTTGGGTAAGCATTGACATACTTTTAAAACAGTTGTATTAGAAGAACACAAATGATCAAATACTCATTAAAGCATATATACCAAATGCACCATAGAGAATAGCAACTATTACTGAATTCCAAAATTCAGTCTCACTGCAAGCATTGGAAATGAATTCCGGGTCACTGAAAGTTGGCATGCAGGTACAGCAGGCAGTGAAGAAAGCTAATGGAATGTTGGCCTTCATAACAAGAGGATTTCAGTATAGGAGCAAAGTGGTTCTTCTGCAGTTGTATAGGGCTCTGGTAAGACCACATCTGGAGTATTGTGTACTGTTTTGGTCTCCTAATTTGAGGAAGGACATCCTTGTGATTGAGGCAGTGCAGCGTAGGTTCACGAGATTGATCCCTGGGAAGGCGGGACTGTCATATGAGGAAAGATTGAAAAGACTAGGCTTGTATTCATAGGAGTTTAGAAGGATGAGGGAGGGATCTTATAGAAACATATAACATTATAAAAGGACTGGACAAGCAAGATGCAGGAAAAATGTTCCCAATGTTGGGCGAGTCCAGAACCAGGGGTCAGTCTTAGAATAAAGGGGAGGCCATTTAAGACTGAGATGAGAAAAAACGTTTTCACCCAGAGTTGTGAATTTGTGGAATTCCCTGCCACAGAGGGCAATGGAGGCCAAATCACTAAATGGATTTAAGAGACAATTGGATAGAGCTCTAGTGGCTAGTGGAATCGAGGGATATGGGGAGAAGGCAGGTACGGGTTATTGATTGGGAACGATCAGCCATGATCACAATGAATGGCGGTGCTGGCTCGAAGGGCCGAACAGGAGGACTGCACCTGTTTTCTATGTTTCTATGAGACAATAGCCAAGCTGTTTGATGTTCCATGTCTTCTCAAAATGGCATTTAGTTCTCACGCGTGCCCACCATTCTACATACAAATGTATGAATTAGGAGCAAGATTATGCCGCTCAATCCCTCATGTATGCTGTGCCACGTATTAAAATCAAACCTGGTCATAATCATCTTCAATATACAGAATACACACCAAATAACTTACCAAATCAAATTGGTTTTAATTTTTATCAGAAATTTCAGTGCAGTGCACTTTGATATTGCATCGTATTGTATAGTGTTGCAATGTAAAATCTGGTAAGATTACATTCTAACATGATTATGCAATAGTTTGTTTCTATTCAGAAAGGTTCTCTTACCGGATTCCAGTCACAAGAGGAGAAAGGTCAGCGTTGGCGCTCTCTTCCAAATGTGCTTCAACAACTTTAAATGACACTTTCTGCAAATCTGTGATTGCAACTGACATGTCCTCCAGCATCCCAATCTCTTCGCCTAAAAGTAAAAAGGTCGTCACTCTTCAAATATAAGCATAATAAATCTTCCAAAGCCAATTTGTGGCACACAGCAGACAGATGTTTGACTGACAAATCCTCGCCTAGTGCAAGTAATACATATAGAGATGGTTACCTGCTGTACAATGGAAGCTTTAACCTTTCAGCAATGCTCGAAAATTCTACCAACGCATGCCGATATATCTTAAATAATAATATATTGCAAAACAAAAGTTCTCAAAGTGGTTGAGATTTGGGCAGTTGGTATTATTTGGCTTAGCAAATTCCATGTAGAAAAATGACTTTAGTCAACAATAAACTAAGAACAAATTATATAGTTAACTAGTTATGACCTGAAAGAAACTTTAGTTTTACACTATATATTGTGTTCTTGACTCATGCAAGAGTTATGTACAATTATTATTACACCAGAAGTTCATCCCATCCAAAGTCCATGTGTGATTCATGTGGAGCTCATGAGATTGTGTGATAGACCTTGAGCTCATGGTGCTGTCTGATAGACATAATGAATGTTGAAGAACCAGGACAGCATTAGGTATTTCACTTGGGCAACTTCAAACGTCTATTTTTTTAATTTGCTTACCAGACATGGGTTCTTGTAAATACCCATATATTTTGTAAATTCTTCATTCCCCTGAGAAATAGTAGTGAATCAGCTTCATGAACTGTCCCAGTACATCTGGTGAAAGCTTTCACTCAGTGCTATTGCTTATGAGAAGCATCACGGTTAAACCCAATGACAATGACAGGGCAGCCAATATTGGGTGAGAGTTGAGAGTGAGAAATTGTTAGGAAGCGCTGCGACCAAGCTCAAGAGAGCGTAGCTCCTGGGTGGGAGGGGGGCGTCCTCCTTCCTATGGTAGGGAGCTTTTGCATTTTTAAGATTGAAATTGTGCAATCTGGTGCGTACTGTAGCAAGTCTTTTAACCTACACTTGAATGCAACATTTATGCTTTAAATTGGATTAGGTATGAGTAAGGTTAGGCTAAATAACATTCCTAATTACATTCCACAGTAGTGCCACCAGGTGCAGCACATGAACGATCTTAGTATATTCATGTATGGCAATCAGATTCTAATTCATGCTGTTTTGCTATATATATATATATATATATATATATATATATAACACACATAAATGCATAACAGCATATATATATATATATATATATATATATATATATATATATACACATATATATATATATATATATATATATATATATATATATAGAGAGAGAGAGAGAGAGAGAGAGAGAGAGAGAGAGAGAAAGAGGAAAAAAAACATAGAAACAAGGCAAGAGGAGTCGGACTTCCATCACTGTTCTGCGCAAATGAATTAATCAACCTTACCCTTTGACCAGAGAAACAAGATTAAAAAAATGCCACATATTCAACCAAGTATATAGTTCAATGAAATTAAGATATATATGTAAAGCATATATATGGAAACAGGCCCTTCAGCCCACCCGTCCGCACTGACCAGCAATCTACCATACACCAGTTCTATCCTACACGCCAGGGACAATTTACAGAAGCCAATTAACCTATAAACCTGCACTTCTTTCGGATGTGGGAGAAACTGGAGAAAACCCATGTGGTCATAGGGAGAATGTATAAATTCTGTACAGACAGCACCCGTAGTCAGGATCAAATCTGGGTCTGTGGTGCTGCAAGGCAGCAACTCTACCGCTGCGCCACCGTGACACACCATTAAATTATTTTTCCTGTAATATATTTATTACCCACCATCCTCTGCGTGAAAATGTTGTCCTTCAGGTTCCTATTAAATCGTTCCTCTCTCACTTTAAACCAGGGGTGTCAAATTCATTTTAGGTCTCGGGCCGGATTGAACAAAAAGCGACTTGATGCGGGCCAGATCAGTTGTGCACGCGCGAATGCACCCTTTCCATTAATAAACCATTTGAAATCGAACATTAGCAGACACAAATGCAGACCTAACTAAACAAATTGTAAATGTAGGCGACACAACTGCACCTATTTTTTATTAGCCTGCTTCCAGCAATCAAACTCAGACAATGAACAGTTAGCCTCTAATTTTTATTGAAGTGAAAGTGTGTGAGTTTGTGTGAGGGTGTATGAGTATGTGTCAGTATGTGTGAGAGTGCGTATGAGAGTGTGTATCAGTGTGTGTGAGGGTGTGTGTGTGTGAGGGTGTGTGTGTGAGGGTGTGTGAGAGGATGTGTGAGGATGTGTCAGTGAGTGTGTGAGGGTGTGTGAGAGTGTACGTGTGAGGATGTGCGAAGGGTGTGTGAGTGTGTGTGTGAGGGTGTGTGAGTGTGTGTGTGTGTATAAGTGTTTGTGAGAGTGTGAGTGTGGGATTGTGTGTGAGAATGTATGTGTGGGGGTGTGTGCCTGTATGTGTGAGGGTGTGTGAGAGGATGTGTGAGGATGTGTCAGTGAGTGCGTGAGGGTGTGTGAGTGTGTGTGAGAGTGTACGTGTGAGGATGTGCAAAGGGTGTGTGAGTGTGTGTGTGAGAGTGTGTGTGTGTGTGTGTGTGTGTGTAAGTGTTTGTGAGAGTGTGAGTGTGGGATTGTGTGTGAGAATGTATGTGTGGGGGTGTGTGCCTGTATGTGTGAGGGTGTGTGAGAGAGTGTGTGCCAGTGTGTGTTAGGTTGTATGTGAGAGTGTGTGTCAGTGAAGCGGCGTCAACACCCGGAGTGAGCAGACATTCGGAGACTTGGCGATGTCCGGGGAGCGTATCCATCGCACCCCCCCCCCCCCCCCCGGAATGCGGGCCGGCCCAGGTGCTCTGTGTCCAGCTGGGGTCCGGGGGAGGTGAGGGTCAGTGACCCGGGGGTCGGGCATCGGAGCGGAGCCTTAGCCCGAGATTCATCCCCGCGGCTCCGGCGGCGGCACTGACGCCTCCACTCACCCGGTCCGCTCCTGGCTTCGGGGTTAAAACTCCATGGGGAGTGGACAGAGCGGCCGATGGACACAGAGCCGCCAGAGGTGAGGATTGGAGGTGTGAGCGGTGTCTCAGCGGTCGGTGCAGGGACCACCGCCGTGTCTCACCTATCACACCATCTACACGGGAATGTACAGTTTAGTTTAGACGCTAACCTAAACTACTTTTTTCCCCAAAAAATCAGCCCGGGGGCTGGATTGGACCCCTTCGCAGGCCGGTAGTTTGACACCCCGGCTTTAAACCAATGCCCTCTCGTTCTTGAATCACATATCTCTGGAAAAAGACTATGCATTCACCTTATATATTCCCCGCATGGTTTTTACGTACCTCTAAAACAATTTTTTGCTTTATTTTGAATTTCCAGCACCTGCAGCTTTTGGTTCTATGAATGTCAAATGGAATCATTAGTACTACAGTTACAATGCTATTTTAAATAGTGTGCGATGGGCTTAAGACAATCAAATTGCTCGTTCTTTACGGGAAACCCGCCGACAGAAAACTATTCTCATTGGTGAATGTGGAGGAGATCTGGAAGCCTTGGGCAAAGTGAATTGTTCGTGACTTTCTTTATTTAAAAAAAAAAATAATAATTTGAGCGTGAGAAATTCTGTGATCAGTGTGAGAGCGTGAGAAATGCGTGAGCCTCACGCTCAATGCGTGACAGTTGGCAGCCCTGCAATGAGGTGCCGCCAATATGACTTATCCCACATTGGACAGCAGTAATAATGATATAACTCTACCTCAAATTTAAAGAAAAGCAAATGTCCTTCATGAAAGGGGAGGATAGCATTGTTTCAACGTTTGTCCAATACAACATGCATCTTTAGCATATTGAGCGGAAACTAAAAGGGTTAAAAGAGGAGGGGGGCAGTGTTTGGGGGTATGGAGGAGGAGTGGGAATGAGAGGGCACAATTGATTGAGGAGTCAAAAGTTGTGTCAGGGTGCCGGTCAGACAGGGGAGAATGGGTGGGGAATGGCTGGTGGTATGTAATCAAGGGTTGGGAGAGGTAGGATTGAGAGTGGGCCCTGAATGGAGATCAGGAATTAGTGAGGTTGGGTCAGGAGTTATGGGCTTGAAGCCTTGGCTAAAAGGATTGGGAAATTGATGAGTCAGTTTCATATGAAGTTGTATCTGGCTACAAAGGTCATCAGAGAGATAGACATTGAATGAAAGTCCCGTCCAGTGCCGCACTAATATATATTTTTGGGAATGACAAGTACCTGACAATTAATAATTGTTCCCAGACACAATTCAAATTTCACTATTTTAAAAGAGAATGTTACAAGTAAAAGTATGCTATTGCTGCGTGCCAATTAGAAGTCCTGTACAAGGATTAAATAAGTTTGGAAATAATGGGTGGTTTTCCAAAAATTCCATTAAATGCAATAAAAAGTCACTGCTGACATTTTGTTGCACTCCTATTGATTTTGGATCCATTGCAGTGACAAACATCACGCATGATGAGGTTTACTTTCTGAGCCATTAAGAAACCAATGCACAAATATTCTTGCATTTTATTTCAAAGGAGTTACCCTGCCATAAGTAAGTTTACAAATATTACTACAAATTTACTGTTAAGTTCCAAAAATCAAAACACGAGAGTCTTCTGCGTATTAAGATGGAGTGAGGTTGACAAACTCGGGGTCATATTTGACCAGAAGATGAGCCTCAAATCACCTATGTGAAGCATCAATAACAACTAATTTTACCCCTGTAACATCACCTTACGTTCAGCTCACCTCCTGCTGAAACATTCATCGTGTCTTTGCAACTATTCGAACGCTCCTTTTAGTTAGTTGATACTATTCAAAACTTTGTTGCGTATTTCACCACCTCGTTCACACTTACTCTCTGCCTTACTGGCAAATTCTCATCCTTAATAACTTCCCCTCCATCCGCATTATTCCCTTGTCTTTCTCCATCTTCGGAATGTCTGCCACCCTGTTATTTTCTGAGATGTCTACACTTCTTAAATTCTGGCCTCGTAACCTGGGTTCGATCCTGACTGTATGGAGTTTGTCCATTCCCCCTGTGACCGCCTGCATTTTCTCCAGGTGCTCCGGTTTCCTCCCACACGACAAAGACGTACAGGTTTGTAGGCTAATTGGCTTTGGTAAAATTGTCAGTAGTGTTCGTGTATGGGGTAATTGGTGGTAGGCGTGGCCTTGGTGGATCAAAGGCATTGTTTCTGCAATGTATCCTTGCTCAGGAATATCTCGTGGCCATTCCCTTGAAAATATGTCTACCCTTGTGGATACTGCTGGGGGAGATGACTGTGCAGGGAGACAGCAGGAGCAGCTAGGTCTGCGACACCAATTATGGTTCTGAGGCACAGCAGGCGTGGGTGAAGTCAGAAGGGTTATAATAATTTGAGATGCCATTGTTGAGGGGACACGCAGGAGATTCTGTGGCTGCAAATGAGACTCTAGGATGGCGTGTTGCCTCCCTGGCGCCAAAGTCCAGGATATCAAAGAATAGCTGCAGAAAATTTTCAAGGAAGAGGGTGGGCACTCTGGGGTAGTTGTGCACCTCACTACAGGAAAAGGGATGAGGTCCTGCAAAGTGATTATGTTATCTATTTGGATGATAATGTAGTTAACGTTGTTAGTAAATTTGTCGAAGACACCAAAATAAGTATAATAGTGGACACTGAGGAAAGATATCTAAGTTTACAAGATATAGATCAATTGGGAAGGTGGGCCAAGGAAAGGCATCTGACAAGCGTGAGATGTTGCAATTTGGTCAAACCAGGGCAGGATTTACACAGTAAATGGTAGATCCACGGATAGTATTGCGGAACAGAGAGTTCCGGGAGTACAGGTGCATGGTTCCCTAAAAGTGGTGAGTCAAATGGACAGCGTAGTGAAGAAGATATTTGGCACACTTGTCTTCATTGGGAAGGGTATCGAGTACAAAAGTTGGGACATCACGATGTTGGTGTACAAGTTGTTGGTGAGGCCACACTTGGAGTACTCCATGCAGTGCTGGTTGCCCAGCTATAGGAAATATGTAATTCAGTTGAAGGTTGAGTAGTGATCATATTCAGATGTACAAGATCATAAGGGGCATGGATAAAGTGACAAAAAACCTGTTTGTCTGGGTATATAATTATAACACTAGAAGACGTAGGCTTAAGTTAGGAGCAGAGAGATTTAAGAGGGACCTCATGGACATTTTTATTTCACTGAGAGGGTAGTCTGTGAGAAAGATATAGAAGTGGAAACAATTATGACATCTAAGATATTTGTACAGATATATGAATAGGAAGGCCCAACAGCAGGGCAATATGACTTGCCCAAAATGCTACCTTGGTTGGCACAGACAAGGTGGGATGAAGGGCCTGTGCTGCCTAACTCATTGGCACTAATAGTAATCATTAAATAATTTAATTTAGGATGTGCAAGAAGTAAAGACCATGCAAATTTGAAAACATGCTAGATGTAGTGGTCATTTGGCTTATTTTATGTGTCATTAATTATGGCATGTGTCTTTAAATTTTAGACTGCCCGTTATTATGTGGGTGGGATTTATGACGTATTCTAGGGCGTGTTTGGAGCTAAGTTTCTTGCGCAGAGCTTAGTTTTTAGTTTAGTTTGGGACTTGCATGAGGAAGACATATCCTTTGACCATGCGAAGTGTAACGGAGACACGAGGAGCTTTCTAATCTTTAAAGCGATATGCTGGAGTTTGGCGAAGATTATAGTGTACGATTCGGAAGAAGGTTGGATGTGTACCTTATTCTTTTTCTTCAACAATAAAGAATCTTTTAATCAAAAGACTGTGTAATGAAGATTTATCTGTGACGAAGCTCTGAAGGCCGCTGACGGAGAGCTCACATGCGTATTACGATATTCGCCTTAATCATGCAGTTCACTTAGTGGTTAGAGGGTGCAATCTCTTGAACTATATAAAAATCTGCCGCTACATTAAGTCAAAGGATACCGCTTATTGGGGGGAGGGGGGGGCATGAACCCCAGTCCCAGAGAGTGGGACAGAAGATTTGACAAAGATCTCAAAAGAGGTTTTGGCCAGAAGACCGGTCCCAGGCGAGGAACTGAAGACAACAGATCTCGGCCAAAGATGGCCTAGAGGTTTATCAACAGTGACACGACTTATCTGGACATTATCACAGAAATTGTGAGTTGATGTCGACTATTATTCTTTATAATTATGAAGCTGAAAAGCTTTAATTTTAAGTGGCTTCTGTAAAAAGAGCCAGATGAATGAATGCCAGGTACTATTCAATTTAATTCAATTCAATTCAAATTTAATGTCATTGCACAGATACAAGTATGGGTACAACGAAATGCAGTTTAGTGTCAGTACGTAGTGATAGCAATGTTTAGATAAATACAGATAAATAAATACAGATGTGGGAATCTATCGGCGGGACTCCGAGTTCAGCAGTGCGATCGTGTTATTGTAGAAGCTACTCCTCATCCTGCTGGTGCGGGACCTGAGGCTCCTGTACCGCCTCCCCGATGGTAGGAGGGCAAACAGTCCATGGTTAGGGTGGGAGGGGTCCTTGATGATCTTCCAAGCCCGTCTCAGACACCGTTTTCGGTGGAGGGCATCCAAGGCAGGGAGCGGGGCACCGATGATGTACTGGGCGGTTTTCACCACCCGTTGTAGTGCCTTCCTGTCTGCTACGGTGCAACTGCTGTACCAGACCGTAAAGCAGGTGGTCAGGATGCTTTCGATGGTACAGCGGTAAAAGTTGGTCAGGATCAGGGGGGCAGGTGGGCTTTTTTGAGCCTCCTCAGGAAGTAAAGGCGCTGCTGCGCCTTTTTAATCAGCTTGGAGGTGTTGAGGGACCAGGACAGATCCTCCGAGATGTGTACCCCGAGGAATTTGTAGTTGGAGACCCGCTCCACCTCAGTCCCGTTTATATGGATGGGGGTGTGTCTGCCCCCTCTGTTCTTCCTGAAGTCGACAATGATCTCCTTCGTCTTCTGGGAGTTGAGGACGAGGTTGTTATTGGCACACCAGGTTGTCAGGTGCTGGATCTCCTCCCTGTAGGCTGACTCGTCGTTATCGCTGATCAGTCCTACCACCGTGGTGTCGTCGGCAAATTTTATGATGGCGTTGGAGCTAAACTTAGGGATGCAGTCATGGGAGTAGAGGAGAGGACTGAGCACACAGCCCTGTGGCACGCCAGTGTTCAGTGTTATAGTGGAGGAGGTGAGGTTGTTGATCCTCCACTGAGGAAATCCAGTGTCCAATTGCAGAGGGAAGTGGAGATGCCAAGACCGCTGAGTTTGGTGATCAAGCTAGCGGGTATGACAGTGTTAAAGGCGGAACTGAAGTCGATGAACAGCAGCCTGATGTAGGTGTTATTGCTGTCCAGGTGGGTCAGGGCAGAGTGTAGGGCCGCCGATATGGCGTCCTCTGTTGACCTGTTGGTCCGGTAGGCAAACTGATGGGGGTCCAGTGTGGGGGGGAGGCTGGCTTTGAGGTGAGCCAAGATCAGCCGCTCGAAGCACTTGGCGATGACAGGGGTGAGTGCCACTGGCCGGAAATCGTTGAGACTCCCTGTCGCTGATTGTTTGGGCACTGGCACAATGGTAGATGTCTTGAGGCAAGTGGGAACGACACCCTGGGCCAGTGACAGATTGAAAATGTCAGTGAGGACCAGGGATAGTTGTCCAGCACATGCCCTGAGCACCCGCCCGGGGATGCCATCGGGGCCGGCAGCTTTGTGCTCATTCACCTTGCTCAGTGCATCTTGTACAGCAGAGGTGGAGAGGCTGAGGGGTTGTTCATGCGGGGGTGGAGCAACTGTGATGGCTGGAGTTTTGTTGTCCCGGTCGAAGCGGGCGTAGAAATGGTTTAGCTCGTCAGGAAGGGAGGCATTGTCTGGGGGGGGAGTGTTAACTTTATGGTAATCGGCAATGGATTTATTCCTAATTCCCTTTTTCAGATTGGAAGATAGCATAAAAATCTTTTTCTACTGTCTAGGGATATCCAGCCAGTCCGACCTTGGATTGTTTTGAAGTAAAGATAAGTCACGCATTCCTTTTGAATTAACATCATTTTTAACTTTGTGAAAGGGAGATGTTGTCTACAGTTTGTTATTGTTCCTGTGAAAGATGTTTACACAAACTTGGAGCAGAATTCAGAGAAGACTTTGTACGTTCAATTTAAAGACTTGAAGATGAAGAAGAAGCCATGCCAGAGGAACCACAAGGTGGCGAAGTTAAGGTCAGTCAAGGACAAGCTGCCTACATGAAAGAAACCGAGAAGGACAGAAACAAATTATGGAAACAGGTTACCAGATTAATTGAGGAACAGAAGAAACTAATGGAATCGAATAAGAATGCAATCAAAGTGAAATCTAATATGAGCCAGCTATGGAACCTCTGCCAAGATGTTGGAAAGAAACAAAATGTGCTGCTGTGTTCAGAGTCATGTCTGGAAGAACACGAAAGACACACACAATGGTATGATGTGCAGGTGGATATATTCAATGGTTTCATGTACAAGGCAGAGGAGTGGTTATCTGAAATGATACCACAACCTTCATGCTTAACAGCTGGAGGTGAGATGCAACAAGGTGCTGGAATAGAAGATGAGATTACACCATGAGATAGTATCTCGAATATATCTACACGAAGATCAGGACATAAATCTGGTTCTATAGCCAGTTCGGTATCAAGGGTTTCTGCTCGGTTGGGAGTTGAAGCTAATCTAGCCACTCTCTCAATAGAAGCGGATACCTTGAAGAAGAAACATGAGATTGAGTAAGAAGAAGAAGAGATGAGGTGACGAGAAGAACAGATGAAAGAAGAGATGAGACGACAAGAAGAACAGATGAAATTAGAGATGACGCGACAAAAAGAGATGACGTGACATAAGGAAGAGATGATGCGACAAAAGGAAGAGATGACTCGGCAAAAGGAAGAGATGAGACGACAAAAGGAACAACTGGAAATAGACACGAAGATGGCGGTGGCCAAATCAAAGAAGGAGATATTGGAAAGAGAGGGTTCATGATGCAGCTCTAGATCATCTCTCAATCTTTTTCTGTATTGAATGTGAAATGTACGAGAGTGAGAGAGAAAAATATAAAACAAATTACAGTGTAATTTAGAGTAAGAGAAAACAATTACATTTTCAGGTGTAAATGATGGAGAGAAAAAAAGCAAGAATAATAATACAATGTAAATAATGCAGAGTGAACCAGATAAAGAAACTTAATTTTGTTCCAGATGTCCAAGTAAACAATATATTAGAAAAAGAGTAAGGAACTGCTAAAAAAGATAGTTGGAAGAAAAGTAAAAGCAACAGCACGTCAAAAGTGGAGTATAAGCTTCCGTTAACTGAAGAGCCTTTGGTGACCTCCTCAGGTCTTGGTGTGCAATAACAATACAAACAAGAGACAGGTCTCGACCCAAAAAGCCACCTATTTCTTTTCTCCAGAAATGCTGTCTGACCCGCTGAGTTACTTCAGCTTTTTGTGTCTATCTTCCTTTTGTCCTTCACACGTCACTATCATCCAAATGATGACATTAAAAATAAAAATGTTCATTGTAAACTTAAAATCTGACATTCCGTTACAATATAGAAAAATGCTTTTATGGTCATCAAGTCTACTTTGGTTTTCAGAGCAAACCCTTCAGTCCCATTCACCTCCCCTCTCTCCCCATTCCTCCCCTTATTATTTTTGTGGAATCCATTCTCTCAAATGTGCGCACAAAACCAAGAGCAAGCCCATCCCAGTCTTCCCACCAGCCATGTGCAACAGGGTCAATTTCCAGCAGCCAGTAAACCTAACAACCAGAAGTGGAGGAGCCTGGAGCATTGACAAAGTCAATTCACACTTGAAATTCACAAAGTCATAGGGAGAACACACAAACTCTTCATCAACAGCACCAGAGCTCAGAACTGAACCCAGTGTAGCTCTGAGACAAAGGTGAAGTGAACAAAGGACGTTTGGGTATCCTGGAGATCATCATCAGAATATTATTATTCAAATTTGTGGAAAGTTGAAAGAATATTTAAAGCTGTAATGTAATGAGTTATAAAATTAAGATGGTAAATTATTCACTGATTTGTCCAGGAAGCTAGAAACATTAGATCTCACAGGTAATTAAAAAATTGAGAAATGCTATTCAAGCATAGCAAATTGAAGCCCTGGAAAAAAAAACCTTAAGTGAGAGCAATTTTGCCAAAGCAGTTCCTGCTCAATTAACTAAACTTCATAAACATTGTTTACAAACTCATGGAGTTTATAGCACACTTCATGCAGTCGAGAATATGAAGAAATTCTGGCTACTGCAATAATAATATGCTTTTGTTTAGAGCTAACAACCTAAATTGTCAGACAAATACTCAATAATTATTTTTGTTTTGTGCAAAAATTAGCATGACATTATGATCTCAGTTTTTAAACTTGATACTACCACTTAAAATATTATGGAAGCTCATATAACAAAGAGGCTGTTTGTCCTATCTCATGTAAAATCTTTTGCAAATCTAATTCTACAGTATTTTTCCTCTCCTCTTATGTGCACCTTATTTCAAATATTTATCCCTTTTCCTTAAAATATGCAATGGTTTGTAATTTAACCATTCCTGCTCTGAAAATATTTCATTTTCAAATATTCTCCTGTAAATAACTTTATTTTTCCTAATCTCGATCCTCATGGTCCTTGTGACAATTTAAATGAATAAGCACTTCACACTAATCCTTCATTCAGTGAAATAAACCACAGATTTTTGGGTGTTTGTCAGATCACTCCCATTTGGCTGGACCAACAATAACCCTTTTTCTTCCATTTCATTCATGCTGTGAATTTCTTTACCTGTATTCCTTTAGTGACTTCATTAAATCAAAGTGCATGTACATTTGGAGACAGAATGTGCAAGAACCTTGTGGGATGTGTTTGTTGAACCTGCAAAACATTTTTTAAATCCATGCAGGTACAATGGTAAAAGTCAGTCAATGGTCTGATTATGGACATTTCCTAGTCTCACCTTTTAAAAACATTCTACTTTTCTATTCGTCTTAGTGAAATGGCTAACCGCATATTTCCACAATGTATTCTAATCGCCAGTCCTTGAACACTCTTCCTCTTTTGTAATGGGCATTCTTAAAAACTTGAATGTATATTTTTTTGAAAACATACTAAGAAACAACTGCATCCCATTTAAAAAGACAACAAAAATAAGCTTAATTAGTAGGAGGAGAAACAGGCCATATGGCCTTCCAACCTGCTTCATTATTCAATTGACTCATGGCTGAATCTCCCTTTTCTGCTTACTCACCATATCCTCCAATTCCTTTGTGCAAATTCTATTGACTGCAGCTTGAATGCAATCATCAACTGAGCATCCACTAAGGCAGAGAATATGAAAGATTTATAACCATCTATGCCTGGAAAATTTCCCTGTAACTATCATAATGACAATAAATCATTTCAGGAATGCATTTGGGCAGATACGTTGAAAAAGGAGGTTTAGAAGGGTATGGGCCAAGCACAGGCAGGTGGGACAAGTGTAGATGAAGTATGTTGGTTGGAATGGGAAAATTGGGCGGAAGGGCTTATTTCCAAGCTATATGACTCCATGACTTTAAGCATCAGTCAAACAGCAGCACTATCATGCTAATACACATAATGGAACCAGTTTCAAAGTAAGTATTTAAAAAAATGTTTTAAGACATAATCTGATAATGAAAGTTTCTGTTCAGAAATATATAAATTTGCTTAAGCAGAAACCCAAGGAAAAAAAAGTAGATTCTTCAAAATAGGCTCAATAATGGGGGTCAAATTCAAGAGTTTTCATTATGGCTGAAGAAGATACTTTACACTTCATAATTAATGTTCATCCAAAAACAAAGTTCAGATTGCTGTGGTGTGTAGACAATTTTGATGGTTTGTGGCAGCAATGCTCCAAAATAATTCTAGATTTTGACTTTGGGGATAAAACATAAAAATAAAATGAATTGAGAAAACAATGAATGTATGAATCCTGCATCATGAAATGTGCCGACGTAAATTGGTAGGTACTACACACATGGTGTATGTTGTTTCTTATCCAAGCCAACAAACCACATGTTCATGTGTTCTTGGATCTATTCACTGGGGTGGGAGATTGCAACCTTCACGTGGTCCGCCCTGTTTCGACTAATGCAATCAACCCGGCGTGCACAATCAAATAACATTAAATAGAACAAGTTGTCCTGCAACTTTAGGCTGTGCACGCCATACGCAAGAAGAAGTTCTATTCACTATTTCTCCTGTCGGTTCTCATAGGCAGTTCCCTATTACATGGTGTTAGGTACTTCCCCCTCCCTCTGGTGAATGCTATGTACTTAACTCTTCTGTTTCTCTCCTGAGTGCAGGCCCTGTGGCTGGGAGTCAGGAATCAAGAGGTTAAGGGCTCCTGTACCCTATTGGCCAAGCTGCGTCAGGTGACGGGTGACTCATCGAAAGCTTAAATACCAGAATCTCCCAGAACTCACTCTCTCTTCGACCCTGACTCGTGAACAGACTGTGGTTTGAACTGCAGGAGGCCTGGCCACATGGCATAGAACTTTGTGTATTATTACCTACATTTGTCAATTAATATTGAATTGGAACGGATAAGGGCTGACCTGAGGGTTTTTGTGTATTTTGTTTAAGGGTTATTTCCATTTAGGCAGGTTAGAGACTCTAGTTCGACGGCCCATTGCGAGGTTGGCTGGAGCATTGTTATCTTTGTTTATTAGTTTATTCTTGTCCTTGACTGGGTTGTTTGAATCAGGTTTGGGGTTTAACAAAATAAAATACTATTTTCTTGAACTTGAGCCTGGTTTTTGACTATGTTACGCGGCTCTGAAGTACCTACATTCGGGAGTCGTAACACATGGACATTTGTATTTTCGACACCTGCAGAATCAATCACCTCTAACAAAAACAGGTTTCCAGAAGCAAATAAGGAAATTAGCAGTTACTTACCATATGTGCTGAGAAGTCCTTCAAACTGCACCAGCAAACCCACAGTGTGAAGCTGCAACAGGAAGCCAGGATCATGTAAACACGTGTGGAGTTTGATCACAAAACCACAGACTAGACCTGCAAGCTAATGAGAACAGGAAGACTAGTTTCACATTAAAATTTGAATTTATTGTATAGATTTCATTTTATCAACTAGAACATAACTTACACATAATGTCTTCATGACTAATTCCAAAACAAACAGGCAAGATGACACTAATAGTACTTTTATTCTATCTATTCTTCTCAGACAATTCCTCTGGTTTGAGCATGAAATACTTCCACATCAGTAGAAAGTGGATGTTGCTTCTGTGTAATTTACTTTAGTATGGGGTAGCCATTACACCCTAACTTTGAAACAGTCTTTATACGCAAGGTCTTGGTCCTTGCAAAGGGGCAAAATGAAAGCCCACTGGTACAATGGAAAACATGCAATAGCCACTCACACTCCAGTTACAGGTTTCTAAACAGCTGCACTATCTGCATTCTCTACACTATCTCACTCTCTCCATCAGCACATTCTCCTCCAAACAACTGACCTCACTCCCTTGATCAATCTATCTTCCTTCTCATCCAGTTCTTTTTGGCCTCGCTCGCCCTTCCTTCCCAATCCACACCCTCCCTCCGCCAGTCTGTCCTCTTTTCACGGAATGTCTCTGAAAAGTAGCCACATATTAAATTGTGAGATTAGAAGGCATGTGCTTTGAATTATTTAAGTAAAAAGCTAGGAGAAGTGGCAAAGAATTGAGATAGATAACTTCAGCTGATGACGCATGCACAATGGGTCTAAAGAATCCATCCGTTGTAAATTCAATCTGCTTGTTCCTGCTGCTAGCATTGCGAGGCGGGGATTTTCTATGTACAACAGATGTGCTAGTTCAAACGGACGACCAGACACGTTCAACGATATTCAATGGGATCCACAGTATCTTGGTCACTGCATACATGGCCTGCAGATGCCACTTGCGAAACCTTGCTTGAAGGAAACAATAGACAATAGGTGCAGGAGTAGGTCATTCGGCCCTTCAAGCCAGCCATTCAATGTGATCATGGCTGATCATCCACAATCAGTACCCCATTCCTGCCTTCTCCCCATATCCCCTGACTCCGCTATCTTCAAGAGCCCTATCTAGCTCTCTCTTGAAAGTATCCAGAGAACCGGGCTCCACTGCCCTCTGAGGGAGAGAATTCCACAGACTCACAACTCTCTGTGTGAAAAAGTGAAAAACCCACTTCAACAAGGTCAAATTTATATGCCTACTTATTGATATCCCTAGTCCCTAGCAACCCAGAGCATAGGAACCCTGCTCAATAAGCATTGATCTGGTGGTCTGTTGCTAATTCTTCTTCCAAACTTGCAATTGTGATCTTCTTGCAGACCTCTCTTTCTCAGTCTTTGCCTTGCCCATGACAGCAAACCTTCCAGTCCAACCCTCACTGTGTGATCTTCATATTGACTTCCCAATCAGATCCTCTGTCACTCAGAGAACAGTAATTAAGTATTTGAATTTTTGTCACAAATACTTCTGAAATATACAAGGAAAAGCAATATGAAAGAAAATCTTCTATCTTTGCTTAATTATTGGAGAATTTCTGGTTCAGAGAATCTTGCACCATATAATTTATTACATAGACCAAAGTACTGAGACCAACTCCCCCCCCTCCCCCCCACACAGTCTTTGCACATCCCCAATCCTTTCCATTCCTCACTTTAATTTCATGTTTCATGTATTTTGTGTTTTTATGACTGTTGGCAGATCAATTTCCCTTCTGGGATAAATAAAGTACTATCGTATTGTATCGTATTAACTGAGTCAATAAAAACAAAGACATTTTATTCAATTCCTTGTTTAGATATGTATTACAAAATATTAGGATTTATGGATAGGATATTGCGACAGGATATTTGTGCTTTATGTTATTAAGTCTAGTAATTATTCTGTCAAGACAAATGATGATTTTTTATGTTAATGCATTATTCAATGTTATCCTGCTCCTTTCCCTCACATTTCAATTTTTACTGTCTGCTAACATTATTATAATTTTCAGAACCAACAATGACAAACAAACTCTGTATTTATTTATCTACTGTTTACAGGGTTATTACATGGCTCAACTGTATCCCAAGAGAAAAAGGTAAGAGGAGAGATTGTCAATATTTCCTTAAAAATAGAAAATCCAATTGTACCAAAATAGTTTTATTTTTCTACAGGCTTATATATCAGACAATTTGACATGAGTTTATTACTTTCAGAATAGAAGAGCAACATTCCCCAGCCGAAATATAATTTAGAATTATGTATGGCACAGCTTTGCATTGGGAATAGATAATAGTCAGTTCAACTCCCATGAGATTAATTACTCCATTAAAGATGCCCCATTACTGGAAGTGCTGGAACATAATCTAAGCTAAAGTGCTTTCCTTGCCAGTCTACTGTAAGCATGCACTCAATATCCTGGGAACCATTTGCCTCACTCAAGTAGGAAATCTTGAGTTCATACGGTGGCCTGTTATTTCTTATGCTTCAAGGTAACTTATCAGAACAAATTCCCTGGTGGTTCATTAGGTGATTATCAGGTATTCTTCTAGCTCATCCATTCAGTATCAGAGCACACCACTCTCTCACGGAAGTGTGCTAAATTAGTTTATCTCAGTGGAGTGACTGCAATGTGTGCTAAATCAGTTTATCTCAGTAGAGTGACTGCAATTGGTTGCCCTAATAATAAGAAAAGTTCCAATCACTTCTTGCAAAAGAAAACTGGCTGCGTTTGTGTTCAAAAAACTGAATTAGACTGCAATGTTTTTTTTTCCGTTAGAAACTCACAAGTTCAGAGCCCAGACTTTGGACTTGCTTCAGACGGAGATGAAGAATAATAGAAGAAGCTATTTACAAAAAACCTGTACACTGGACATAGATAATTCACCATCCCTAATTACCCCTGAATTGTGGAGTTAGGCAGAGTTCTCTTTTCGAGGAGCATTAATGAACCAGTTTTATGATAATTTGGTATTTTCACAATAACTGAATTTATTTTTTAAATGTCTTGATTTATTTAATTATTGTATGATGGGATTCAATTTTTTTCAAACTCCGGATCAATGGTCCAGAACTCCAATTTCCTAATATAGGAATTTAGTATGTACAGTAGTGATTACCAATAAATGGTCATTAATAATGGCGATTTCACAAAGCTGCACCCAGAGGCTATAATAATTGACATGAGCCTGGATCAAAAAAATGAGTCGCTGGAAGAATTCAGCAGGTCAGACAACATGAAAGGAAATGGACAGTTAATGTTTCGGGTTGGGACCCTTCATCTGGACTTCATCCTCCAGTGGCCCGTTTTTCGTTCCAGCACGTGTAGTCCCTTTTGCCTCCATGAGCCCGGATCCCTGCTTAATGTAGCCAAAGATATCATTGCCTGTTTGCATACAATTTAATCTACGCACATTTCATCTCAGTCATTCCCTTTGTGTCGCATTTGTGAAATATTCACTTACTGCTTGGCTGAATACAATGTCTCTTCTCTGATGCAACGCCAGGGCCTGTGGTATATTGGAACCACAATCTTGGAGAAGAACAAATACCATGGCCTTCTTTGCTCTGTTTATCACTTCATTGACACAATCCTTCAGAGTAACTGCCAGAGGGTACAGTCCTTCATACCAGTTATCTTATAAAACACATACAATGAAGAAAATTAACAAAGCCCAATTTGTATGTAGAAATGCATTAAAATTGTTTTCAAGTTAGCCCTGCCATCCAGCCACCTATTGCACTCTTCAGTTATAGTTTCTACTAGATCATAAGAATATTTATAATGATTTTCATTTAAATGCATTCTTCTCAATGAACCCATTTTAAGATCCCATGGAAAAGCAACGTTTTTCGCCTTCCATCGCAGCGAGAACTGTGGTGGATGTTCATGTTAAAATGTATTTTGTGTGTCTGTTGCTTTTTATTGGTATGACTATGGCAAATTAAATTCCTCGTATGTTGCAAAACATACTTGGCTAATAAAGTATTATTATGATTATGAAATGTGAGCATTGTAATTTACCAAAATAAATACAGGATAAATATAACCTGTATTATGTTAATAACATGCCAATGAAATAACTGGATTGATGTTCAAAACTGAGAGACCAAGACTGAATGGCTTGTAGAACCAACACTCACAACACTTTAAAATGCAGCAATAAGCATTTTCAATCTATTGTGTTACATCAGATCTTTGCTAGAGGATTTCAAAATTAATGTCACTGATTTGTCCTTTTGCTCTCTCCCCTTCAGCCCTTCGAGCCTGCACCGATTCAATATGATCCTTCAATTATCCCGTACCTGCCCTTCTCTCCAACCCTCTGATCCCCTTACCACAGGGGCCACATCCAAATAAATCTCTCCTCCCCTCACCAGAAGAAACTATCCCAAGAAGCTTGCAATAGTCTCTTCCTCTACTGCACCACAACTAGCAACAAGGAGAAATTTATCATAATATTGTGCTAACAGTTTTGCATTAGTGATTTTCGACTACAGATTCCATCAGGCAAATTAGATTTTCCTCATTCAAATTTAAAACAAAATATCCCTGTCGTCCTAAAATGTGTATCGTTAAAAACCACTAATGTATCTGCCTCGAGTTCAATAATTTAAATATATATTTTTTCTATTATTATCTTTAATATTTGACCCATATCTGCTTCTAGCAGGCCTGGACAAAATATTCAATATCATTGTCCTAGCTTAATCTTCCATAATGGGGCTCTTTTTTCATTACCTTCTTAAACTATTCTTTCACTTTTTATCCCTCTGGAAAAGTCTTTGATCCATCCGTTTAGATTATGTGACCTTTTTTTAACCTTCCCTCAGTACTTTTCACATTCCTTTATAATCCTACATTTTCCCTTTCATTTTAAACAGTTTATTTTCAAACTATTTATTAATCCATTGAGCTCTATTTGATGCGCCCTGATTTCACAATTAAAATATGCCTGTTTATTACTGCATCCTGGTTTTACTTAAATACTTTCCACAACCAACCATTTGCTATCATTTCACTCATTAGTACAGGTTGTATTCCGTCATGTCACTGTGAATTACTTTGGACTGCATATATTACATAGGGGCAAAGTTTAATGGAGGTGTGCGGGAAAATATTTTTACTCAGAGTGGTGGGTGCCTGGAACAAACTGCTAGGAATAGTTATGGAGGCAAATAGAATAATGATGTTTAAGAAGTTTTTAAATGGGTGCGTGGTTATGCAGGGAATGAAGGGATTGGAATCCAGGTACCTTGCCCTGCAACCACAGGAGATGCAACACCTGTCACTATACCTCCTCCCTCGACTCTCTCCAGGGACCCTGTCCGTTCAGGTGAGGCGGTGGTTCACTTGCACCTCCTCCAACCTCATCTACTGTAACCGTGGTTCAAGGCGTGAAGTCTTATATATCAGCTGGACCAAACGTAGTCTGGGCGATCGTTTCGCTAAACACTTTCGCTCAGTCCGCCTGAACCTACCTGATTTCCTGGTTGCCGAACACTTTAATTCCCCTTTCCATTCCCGCACTGACCTTTCTATCCTAGGCCTCCTTCATTGTCAGCATGAGGCTAAATGCAAATTACAGGAACAGCATCTCATATTTCGCTTCGGCAACTTACAACCCAATGGTGAATATTGATTTCCCCAACTTCAAGTAACCCCTGCATTCCCTCTCTCGCAATCCCTCCCACACCCAAATCGCACCAGCTTCTCGATATCACCCAGCAAACAGCTAATAATGGGCTGTTTCCTTCATCATCGTTTTTTTTTGCATATCTTTCATTCATTTGTTCTATATCTCTCTAGATTCACTGTCTATACTTCTGGTTTCCTTTCCCCCCGACCAGTCTGAAGAAGGGTATCCACCCGAAACGTCACCCATTCCTTCTCTCCAGAGATGCTGCCTGTCCCGCTGAGATACTCCAGCATTTTGTGTCTATCTTCGATATGAATCATGTGCAGGCAGATGAGATTAGTTTTTCTTGCCATTATGTTTGGCACATACAGTGGCTTGAAAAAGTTTTCATATCCCTTGAACTTTTCCACATTTTGTCACGTTACAACCACAAATGTAAATGTATTTTATTGGGATTTTATGTGATAGACCGACACAAAGTGGTGCATAATTGTGAAGTGGAAGGAAAATTATACATGGTTTTCAATTTTTTTTTACAAATAAAAAACTGAAAAGTGTGGCGTGCAAAATTATTTAGCCCCCGAGTCAATATTTTGTAGAACCACCTTTCGCTGCAATTACAGCTGCAAGTCTTTTGGGGTATGTCTCTACCAGCTTTGCACATTTAGAGACTGAAATTTTTGCCCATTCTTCTTTGCAAAATAGCTCGAGCTCAGTCAAATTGGATGGAGAGCGTCTGTGAACAGCGATTTTCAAGTCTTGCCAGAGATTCTCAATTGCATTTAGGTCTGGACTTTGACTGGGCCATTCTAACACATGAATATGCTTTGATCTAAACCATTCAATTGTAGCTCTGGCTGTATGTTTAGGGTCGTTGCCCTGCTGGAAGGTGAACCTCCGCCCCAGTTTCAAGTCTTTTGCAGACTCTAACAGGTTTTCTTCCAAGATTGCCCTGTATTTGGTTCCGTCCATCTTCCCATCAACTCTGACCAGCTTTCCTGTCCCTGCTGAAGAAAAGCATCCCCACAGCATGATGCTGCC
The DNA here is from genome assembly GCA_035221665.1 of Okamejei kenojei. NCBI lineage: Eukaryota > Metazoa > Chordata > Chondrichthyes > Rajiformes > Rajidae > Okamejei > Okamejei kenojei. Next base: position 35,163,936 of record CM069131.1, on the reverse strand, counting down.
ACCACCATGTTTCACAGTGGGGATGGTGTGTTCAGGGTGATGTGCAGTGTTAGTTTTCCGCCACACATAGCGTTTGCATTTAGGCCAAAAACTTCCATTTTGGTCTGAACAGACCAGAGGACCTTCCTCTACATGTTTGCTGTGTCCCCCACATGGCTTGTGGCAAACTGCAAACGGGACTTCTTATGGCTTTGTTTCAACAATGGCTTTCTTCTTGCCACTCTTCCATAAAGGCCCGATTTGTGGAATGCACAACTAATAGTTGTCCTGTGGACAGATTCTCCCACCTGAGGTGTGGACCTCTGCAGCTCCACCAGAGTTACCATGGGCCTCTTGGCTGCTTCTCTGATCAATGCTCTCCTTGCCCGGCCTGTCAGTTTAGGTGGACGGCCATGTCTTGGTAGGGTTGCAGTTGTGCCATACTCTTTCCATTTTTGGATGATGGATTGAACAGTGCTCCATGAGATGTTCAAAGCTTTGGATATTTTTTTATAACCTAATCCGGCTTTAAACTTCTCACAACTTTATCCCTGATCTGTCTGGTGTGTTCCTTGGGCTTCATAATGCTATTTGTTCACTAATGTTCTCTAACAAACCTCTGAAGCCGTCACAGAACAGCAGTATTTATACTGAGATTTAATTACACAAAAGTGGACTCTATGTACTAATTAGGTGACTTCTAAAGGCAATTGGTTGCACTGGATTTTATTTAGGGGTATCAGAGTAAAGGGGGCTGAATATTTTTGCACGCCACACTTTTCAGTTTTTTATTTGTAAAAAATTTTGAAAACCATGTATCATTTTCCTTCCACTTCATAATTATGCACCACTTTGTGTTGGTCTATCACATAAAATCCCAATAAAATACATTTACGTTTGTGGTTGTAACGTGACAAAATTTGGATAAGTTCAAGGGGTATGAAAACTTTTGCAAGCCACTCACTGTATGCTATACTTATCTATGTTCCATAAATGTCAGCTATTATTTTTGCTTTTGTTTCAGGATTCTTATCTTTGATACACTTTCCCTTTTTTCTCTAAGGCTGACGTTGACTACGGTGTTCTTGTTATTTCCCAATTGTTTGGTTTTTCAGATATTGTTTTTTTCCGCATCTTATTCTCTTCAACTAAATTAAAAAGTCAGAACACTGTCTACAAGGTATTACCAATTTGATTCCCTTGCAATACTTTTATCCCTATTTACCCTATGAGTTTAAATTACCCATGATAATGTTTTCACTCTTAATATGTTAATGTCTTAAATATCTGCCCAAGCCAAATCACCTCTGTATCATCTCCATTGTTTGGGGGCTTACGTTGAAACGTTACTCCAGATTTCTTAAATCTGTGCAAGATAGACTCCATCTTAATGCAGCTGCCTATCATAACTGCCTTAATATCAACATTGCACAAATAATGTATCAACAAATGTCTCTTTCCTTCCTACTTCTCTTAATGATGTTATAAACATTCATTATAAACATCTTCATTCATTAACAAGAACAATCTGTATCATCATAGGCCTCAAGTAATGATTAATAGTCTTCATTTCCTACTTTTGTTTTCAATACCTTTTCCTCACTAAGCATCCTACTCAGTCATAGAGCACCATTTTTTAAGAGCTTTACTTGGCTTTCTGATTTTCTCCTTTGACAATACATCTAAATCTTTCACGATAATCACAGCCTCTTTCTGTTAAAGCCCCGTCCCACTTAGGCAATTTTTTAGGTGACTACATGGTCACGGGGTGATGCCTGTATGATCGTGAGTAGCCTCCTCGAGTCACCTAAAGAGTCGTAACGTTTTTCTGGTTGCCGCTGGATTTTTAAATGTTCTAAACTTTTTGGCGACTATGGGCTTGACGTAGCTCGTCTTCGCCTGTCATAGGTGCTGTCGAAAGGTTGTCTCCAGGATGACGCAGGTTGTCGCCAGGCGACGTTGGCTATCGCCGGGTGTTGACTTCGGTGAATTCCATTGGCGACTACCTACGTCAACCTACGTCAGGAACCTGCGACTGAATTGTCTTCAGTTGTCGTTGACAGGGTCGTTTCTTGTCGTAGCTTGTCATGGGTGGACATAGGTTGACTTTGGTTGTCGTAGCTTGTCGCCTATGTGGTCGTAGGTTGCTATAGATGTGGTCATAGGTGGATGTCCCAATGGGTCGCCAGCTTGCCGTAGCTTGATGTCGACTAGGTGGTAGGTTGTCGTAGCTTGTCGTAGACATTGTCGTGGGGAGGGGGGGGGGGGTCCAGTCGCTGCTTTTTCGACGACCTGCTACGACTGTGACAGTCGTGGAAAAAATTTCCTAAGTGGGACAGACCCTTAAGGTTCTGTTAAGGCTTTTAATTATGCATTTCAGTTTAGCCTATTTCAATTTCAAAAAGTGGGAATTATTTGAAGATACATGTATTACCAAAGGGAAGTACTTTAATAATGAAAATAAAGATAATGATGTAGATTAAAGCAGATTAATTCCCTTTGATACAGGAGGAAATTATTCCATCACCACCTTGTGTACTAGAAATATGAGCACCTCTCTTTCATTGTGATCCACAATTACATGTTTAACTTCCTATATTCCACTTTCACACGTTTGTTTACACTGAATTCACTATTTTCAAGTAATGGAGCAAAAAAAAAAACACCACCCCCTCTTGCATCCCTGCTTTTTCTTTGCCCCACCTGGATGCACACTCAGTTCTCCCACACACCTGCCCCCCCTTTCCGCTTCCACCTATTTTCTTTTCTCCCGCTGCATATTTCACGCATCGCTACTTATCTCACAGCCTTTTATCTTTTCATCTCTGGCCATTTGCCATTCAAAATCCTTTCATCTGTAATCCTTCCATCTATCACACACAGGGAACTGCAGGTTCGGGTGTACTAATAAAGGCAACGTAATGGAATAGCTCAGCAAGTGAAGCAACATCTGTGGAGATCATGGATAGGCGACGTTTTGAATCTGAAACATCATCTATCCATGTTTTCCATGATGCTGCCCGACTCACTGAGTTACTCCAGCAATGAGTCTTCCTTTTCAGACCGATCACTTGCCCGGCTTTGGTCTCTCCTCATCTCTCTTCCAGCTCCCTCCGAATGAGAATGTACGGCATGATTAGCAAGGTTGCAGATGACACTAAAGTGGATGGTATCGTAGACTGTGAAGATGCTTATCAACTATTTAGCAGGATCTTGATCAGTTGGGCAAGTGGGCTACTGAACGGTTAATGGGTTTAATGCAGATACGTGCAAGGTGTTGCATTTTGGGAAGTCAAACCAGGGCAGGACCTTCACAGTGAATGATAGGGTTTGGGGAGTGTTGTTCAGCAGAAGGATCTAGGACTACAGATATATAGTTCCCTAAAAGTGGTGTCACAGATAGATAGGGTGGTCAAGAGGCTTTCAGTACATTGACCTTTATCAGTGCAGAAGTTAAGATGTTATCTAACAGTTTTACAACATGTTGATGAGGCAGCATTTGGAGCACTGCGTTCAGTTTTGCAGAGAAAGCTTATGAGGATGGTGCCAGGTCTTGACAGCCTGAGCTACAGGGACAGGTTGGGATTTTATTCCTTGGAATGCAGGAGGCTGAGTGCTTATTTTATAGAAGTGTATAAGATCATGAGGGAAATCGATAGAGTGAATGCACAGTGTTTTAACCAGAGTAGGGGAATCAAGAACCAGATGACAAATGTTTAGAGTGAGACGAGAAAGATTTAATAGCAACCTAAGATACTTTTTTTTCACACAGATGGTAGTGGGTATATGGAACAAGCTGCCAGAGGAGGTCGTTGAGGCAGGTACTATAACAACATTTAAAAGGCAATTGGACAGGTACATGCATAGGAAAGCTTTAGATGGATATGGATCAAATGCAGGCAGGTAGGGATAGTGTAGTGGGAGCACTTTAGTTGACATGGACAAGTTGGTCTGAAGGGCCTGCTTCTGTGCTGTAAGATGCTATGGGTCTAGGTCATTGTGCAGTGTCATTTTATTTGCTTTCTTATGATTTGTAATAATTGAAATCACACCTACCACATGCCGAAGATGGGCTTTGGTCAGCCGGCGAAGAGTTTGGCTCACATTCTGGCCTGCAGTCATTTTGTTCAAGCAGTCGATCCACCATTGCGATTATACAGTTCAAGCTTTTCCCCACATTCACCCACACCCTGTCCTGGAACAAGAAACCAATTATATCCAGAACAAAAACACATTTTCTATACCTGCATTATAAAATGGTAATTGAATTATTAATTATTAAACATTGCCTTCATAGCAGGATTGAGAAATTAATCATAATTATCATCTACAAGATTAAGAAAATATAATTAGGAAGAGTACCAAGGGTCTTCTTGGTCTCATTTAGGGAGAGGGTTATGTCTATCTCCAATTGTTAGGATTGAGTATCCTTTCTTTACCAGCCATTTCAATGAAACTGAATTGAATTTCAAAGTCATTTCTATTTCATATCACAAACCTAGTCATGATTGGCCACAATTAATAACCTAACTTAAAAAAGTAACCATAAAGAAATTTCACACTACAATCTTTCTATTTTGGCAACATTTAGTTAAGGAAAGGACGAGGATTGCACGATATTTTTTTCTTTACCTATTTTCAAAATACAACATTGTCTATGACTAACACATGGTCGGAGAGAGATATACTATATTGACGTTCAAGAAAGTAAAACTTATCTTTATTCATATTTGATAGATCTTTACATTATATTAAATGCAATAAATGTTTGCCATTAGCAGTTTACATTTTTTGAGCTAAAGGAACATTTTTTCAGGAAATCACAGAAAAACCGGTAGTTATTTGATGGCAGCATATGACATACAGGATTGTAGTCTTATGGCCTTCCTCTCATTAGTCCTAAATGAATTGTTCAACAAAGTACATAAAGAACTGTAAACATTAGCTAAGTATAATGTAAAAGATCTCTAGAAATTCACTTGCCCAATCTTCCTCATCATATTCAGCGTGGTGGGGTATTGAGTCTTTACTTGACCTACGCTCACTGTTTTCAGATTGTTCCTCAGTGCCTTCGAGATTATTGACGAGGGTGGAGCACTTTTTGTTGATGTAGCTTGGACGAGCCTTATGTAGAGCCAACAAGGCACTTCTCACCAACTGGTCTTCAAAAGTATGTACAAACTGCTCTGTCTGTAAAAATATACATACATGCACAGATGAATGGATGTAACGTTAAACAAATCTGCCTACTTAAAAGATACCTGATACATTAATAAATGCAGTTATGAGAATCATACAAAATTATTCTATTATAGTTAATTTATGTTTGCCTTTTAGTAATGCTGTTCAAGCATAAACTTGAAGTATTTTTGTGCATCTACATTCTTTATCAATGTGGCCAAAATTCATGTGCAGATCCAGATGATGAACGTCAGCAGGTTATTCCACAACAGAAGGCAATACAGCTAAGTCTGATCAAATCCTTTGCACATGTACATACAGACACACACACACTTAGTTCATATTTTTAATGTACACAGTGATTGATTCAATTTCAAGTATGGTAAACATTCATGATGTAACACTGACAATATTTGTTTTTACCCTCTTGTGATATTGGGCAAAGCATTAGAAAATATCAGTGTTATTCATAATTTGAAGTTAGCAATGAATGTTGGCAATACACATCGCTTCCACTAGAAGCTGTAAAAGTATTCATTATATCAACGAGACTCAAAAATTAAGATTCCAGGGTTGACAATTTTATACAGCAATACAAGTTGATCTACACCATTTCTCTATGAATTGAAAGATTTAGCATCTCATTGAAACAAAACAAAAAATCATATTACTGAATCCATTCCTATTTAAATTTTCAAGGGCATACTTCAAGGGCAATAGATTGAATTGAAGATGCAATCAAGCATTAACACAAAAATGTTTGTAAGTAATATCTATAGAAAATAGTAAGCAATTACAAGCAAAGCTAGATATAATCAGAGATCTGTGGAGTGAGAAACACAAGCTCAGAAATTGATTACACTTGTATATGGCTCAAGCACCAAATCAACTCCCCCAAAAAATTGTGAAATTGATAAAAGCAAGTATGCAATAACATTTAAGAGTGTTTTCACTTTGAAAGGCACATTGAATTGTAATCTGCACGGGTCCCAATGGGAGAAATATCTGTTATCCAGTTTGTGCCACTTGACTGCACAGAACATAGAGAAATCATTATCCTCTGAGACATAAACCCTGTGACAACCAGACAGCAGTAGCACGCAGGCTGCTGTTGGGGAGAGGGTGGCTGTAGGTGAGTGGGTCTTTACAATTGTGTACAGCTGTTTGTCTTCCCCCAATGATAGTCACCCTCGGGGAGTTGCCCGACAAATCTGTATCTATACTTGAGTTACTTGCAACATGGCCACTGAGCCAAACGGAGCATTTCCTCATTAGTTGCATGCTCCAAAAAAGAATATTTGTTGGTTTTCACACAGGCTGAGCACTTTGGAATGTATGCAAACCGCCTCCAAGGAGATTTGGAGTTGCTGAAGTTTTACCAACAGCAAGGATTCTTAAATATTCTGCCTGTGAAAAATACTGCATGGTTTGCCCTTTAATTTTTTGTGCCTATTAAACGGCAGTTCTTTTCTGAACCTAGGAGATGCAATTTATGTTGGTGTGCCGGTATGAGCAACACGTGATTACTAACTTCATACAGTGTACGTTTGCGATTGGGAAGACACTGAGACACATTAAAATGGATCATGGCCTTAAAGTACTAGTCCAACTTTATAACTGGTGTGATTTATCTGGAAATTATCTTAATACAATTTACTTTGCTTAAAACAATCTTGCATTGTGTAGCACTAAAACAAACTCATTATCTTTTGTGAACATCTATACTAATAACATGGGATAAAATTAATTTGGGGGATTTTCTGCAGTGATCCATACTAATCATCATCCTTTTAATTTCCTCTTTCAAAAACACGTAAAAATATACTACAACTATGAATCATTTATGGCACATATCATTCATTCGTAACCTTATATAATTATAAATTCTGCTCTGCATCTCACCGCTAGATGTAGGAAGCAGAATCTGACCACAATTTTCTCATCAAAGATACAATTTAAGACTATCATCAACCACTGATAACTTGTTCCATTCATGTTCTCTAGCCATAGACATAACTGCACAAATGTTTTCTGCTTTCAAGAGCTGTTTCTGGTGACAAAGGCAAGCTGTAGCTGATGCTCACTTCAAAGTTTCTGCACAAACCAGTTTTATTGGTACCCGAGTCAATTAGTGAACATTCCCCATGGAAATATCTATCATAAGTTAAGTTTATAAGTTTGGTTCATTGGAGCGGAATTCGATCCATCGAGCCTACTCCGCCATTTAATCATGGCTGATCTATCTTTCCCTCTCAACCTCATTCTACTGCCTTCTCCTCATAACCCTTGACACCCTTACTAATCAAGAATCTGTCAATCTCTGCCTTAAAAATATAAAATGATGGCCTCCACAGCTGTCAGTGGCAATGAATTCCACAGAATTAGCACCCTCAGAATAAAGAAATTCCTTTCTAAGGGTACGTTAATTTACTCTAAGGCTATGCCCTCTGGTGCTAGACTCTCCCACTAGTGGAAACATGATTGGGACAGTGAGCATTGCCTTGCAGATTTTGGGGAAGTTGCTGAAAGAGGGAGGTGCATGCTATTTCTGCCTAGTCTTTTAGGATCCTGTCCCCTAGCTAAGCCTCAATGTGGAACAGTGTGCGTATGACCAACACTTAAATAACTATTTGGTCCCTATAACGGCCACATCTTTCAAACTCAAAGTAAGGAATGGACAACATTTCCAGTGACTGTCAAGTGATAGATGTTACCAAAATTCCTTCTTCAAAGACCTTGAACTGCATTTAAGTGTTTCTAGTCAAACACCATCAGACTTCCACAGTGAGCAGCTTTAAGAGGTCTGCAGCTTTCCGTGAGCCCACAGTCTGTAGGTGTTGAATTTCAATTCACTCCATTGGAAAAACTGGAAGGTTTTCCCCTACTCAAAGCCTAAAAGGCCTGTCCCACTTGGGCTCCCAATCCGCGAGTTCTGGCGAGTTTGCCCTTGACTCATACTCGCAGCATAGTCTACACGAGGTCGTAGGAGGTCTTCGTAACTCTCCTTCATGCTTGAGAGTGGTTTCCGCATACTCGAGGCCTCAGCTAGGTCGCGACGTGTTTTTTTCAATATGCTAAAAAAATGCCTGCGAGTAAAAAAAGGTCGTCATGGAAAAAAATTGATACTTTTTTTACTCGTAGGTTTAGTCGTAGTAGGTCGGCATGTTAGTCGTAGGTAATCAATGGTAGTCGAAGGTAGTCGCCAATAGTCTTCATCATAGTTGATGGGAGGTCGAAGGAGATTGTCTTCACTATTCAGTGTCCAATTTTCCCGAAGTTAGTCGTAGCTGGACTTCAACATAGTCGAAGGAGATCTTCAACATAGTCGAAGGAGGTCTTCAACATGTCATTTTTTCAAACTCTACTAAACTCGCCAATTAGGTCGCCCAAGTGGGACAGCCCCTTAACTGGAGTATGACTGTAGACAATATGGCATAAGACCATAGATAGGCAATGAATGCCATATTGTGACAACAAATCTGATGGAGCTGACAATTAACAAGCTCATAGAATGCTTCCATGGTCTAGATTGGTGCAAGATGCCTGGGATACTTAACACTGATCATGTCAAAATTTCTGGTAATCTACTGCTTACTGCATAACATTGCCCTCAGGAGAAAAGCTCATTACCAACTAGTTATGCGGAGAGCAGCAGAAGGCAGACAATAACAGGAAGAGGGGAGAGACAATCTATACAACCCTTTCTTCCTGGACTGTCGGTAAAGACCTCATCATGTGCAGTGCCAATATTTACGAGTGCAATTCCCTGATCAGTCTCACTGAAGGAAGTTGGCTATTCCTGTCCTCGTTAGCACAGGGCATGTTGGTAGAATTGTTGCGTGTATTCATTGGAATTTAAACTATTCAATTATTCAGGATGTCAATTATACACGTCCCTTTTATTTCCATAATAAGAGTAAGTCTACAGAGCTAGAAATAAAGAAATTGTACAAAGCTGGCAAAAATATACTCTGCTGCAAAGTATCAATGGCGGTAATAGTTTTGCATCCTTTGTAGTGAAAACATCGTCGCCCATTGTGGCTTTAACACAACCTAGCTTGGGCCTATGAATTCTAAGTATTGGGGTTAGAACAAAGTTCAAAACATTTATAAATGAGGCTCCATTTCTAGCCCCAGGGCAAACACTATCAATGAATACTTATAATTTATTAACAATCTGGTGCGCCAGATCTTATCTGGTACACAATTTACCATGCTGCCCCACTGATGAAAAATGAATCCGAAAAATTCAGAAATAAAGACTCTTCTCTATTAACTTTCCTTAGCAATTTTTAATTCAGAATACACGCAACAATTCTACAAACATGCCCTGTGCTAACTAGGACAGGAAGAACCAACTTCCTTCTTTAAAGTATATTTATGCGATGCTCCTGCAGGCCTACTGAGATAAGAAGCTGTTATTTAGTTTTATCCTTCTCTAAAAACATTTCAATGCCATTACATTCAAATGCAGCCGGCCTGTAACTCCCTGCAATGCATCAAGAGCAAAAACAGGAAGATATCATTCCATTCTCAACAATTCCACCAGTTCCACTTTTTAAAAAGGGCACCAGGAGATATATTCGAGACTTTGCCACTGATCTCCCCACTTGGTGTATTGGGTCATTATTAAGTGTACTGAGAAATAGTGAAAAACATCATTTTGCCTACAATCCAGTAAATCATCCATATATGATCACACTCAATCCATGCAGATTATAGTGTTACAGCAAAAGTGCGGATAAAAGAAAGAATGCAAGGGATGGAATAAGGTGGAAACTCCAGGAAATGTGTAATCCTAGTGAGTTTGCACATCTATGACATTAAACCTCTTCAAAGTAGACATACCTTGAGGAGATTTTGCAGTGGAGCAGACAAAATGTGTAGGAAGGAACTGCAGAAGCTGGTTTAAACCAAAGATAGACACAAACAGCTGGAATAACTCAGTGGGACAGGCAGCATCTCTGGAGAGAAGGAATGGGTGCTGTTTCGGGTCGTCTGCTCCACGGTGAAATCTCCTCAAGGTATGTCTACTTTGAAGAAGTTCTCCTCCTCTCTCCGACGAGAGTTCTGCAACATCCTCTCTCGCTGCTCCGCCTCCGTGATGCCTCCTGCTCCCCAAGTATATTTTTGCGTATCTTTCATTCCTTGTTGTTTATTTCTCCACATCACTGTCTATATCTCTCATTTCCCTTATCCCTAACCAGTCTGATGAAGGGTCTCGACCCGAAACATCACCCATTCCTTCTCTCCGGACCTGCTGCCTATCCCGCTGAGTTACTCCAGCTTTTTGTGTCTATCTTCAATTTAAACCAGCACCTGCAGTTCCTTCCTACACATGCTGAAAATAATGCCTGACTGATGGTTCGAGTGCATTCGTGAGTTTCAAAGTGGGAAATGTGTAATATATCTAACATAGCTATTTGGATGAATGCAATGGCTAAAACATGCAGGGTAACAGCATCCTTCAATTCTAGAAACTGCAAAGTCTAGACCAGGATGCATATCTGGGGCTCTTGCTATAAAAGTTAGCAGAATAGTAAGTTATGAAGAAAGTTGTGAAAGGATAGAGAATGCCAGCTATTAGTCGACATGTTGGATGGAGAAGTGGTAGATGGATATTAATCCTGACAAGTATTGCATTTTGGTACATCACACACTGGGACTAGTTCAATGGGACTAGTTCAATGCGGCAACTTGATGGGAATGGACAAGGCAGACGGAAAGGCCTGTTTCCATGCTGTATGGAGTCCATTCCCATCAAGTTGCCGCATGAACTAGTCCCATTTGCCTGCATTTGGTCCACAGCCCCTTAAACCTTTCATCCATATATCTGTTCAAATCTATTTTAAAGTTGTAATTGTATCCGTTTCTAAAATTTCCTTTTGGCAGCTGCTATGGACAACCCTCTGGGCGAAAAAATGTTGCTCCTGAGGTCCCTCTTAAATATCCCCCCCTCTCATGTTATGCCTATCCCCTCTAATTTTACAATCCTCTACCCTGTGGAAAAGGCTGAGAGGATCCACTTTATCCATGCCCCTCATGATCTTATACATCTCAATTAGGTTATCTTCAGCCTCCTACTCTCCAAAGAAAAAAGTCCCTACCTATCCACCCTCTCCCTATAATTAAGCCCAGTTAATTTCCTAGTTCATCTTTTCTACACTCTTAATAATATACTTCCTATAGCTGGGCAAATGTAACTGCCCAAGTAGGGGAGATGTGGAGGGTCAGTCACCAGGTACACTCAAGACAGACATCAAGTGTGATCACACCAATTACTTTTATACTCAATACTCATTGCAATGAAGGCAAATATGCCAAACAGCTTCTTCACCACACTGTCCACTTGCACCTGCGCTACCAGAACTGTCTCTTCTGCAATACTCGCTGGAACTGATTGTATAGGTTTTACCTGGCCTGATGTGCAAAAGTGAAATGCCACATCTCGCATTAAAAGACAGGAAACTCAGGAATGTTGATGTACAGATGAGCCTTGAGATGCGAATTCATAGCTCCCTGAAAATGTCAACACAGGCAGATAAAAGTATTCAAGAAGGCATATGGCTTGTTCTCACTTTATATGTTAAAGTTTTGAGTGTGAGAGTAGGTTTAGGTTTATTGTTGTCACATGTACCAAGGTATATTTAAAATTTTTGTTTTGCATGCTGTCCAATTTTATCAGATAATACAAAGATATAAACAAGCCTGGTCTCCTAATCTGAGGAAAGACATTCTTTCCATAGAGGGAGTACAGAGAAGGTTCATCAGACTGATTCCTGGGATGTCAGGACTTTCATATGAAGAAAGACTGGATAGACTCGGCATGTACTCGCTTGAATTTAGAAGATTGAGGGGGGATCTTATAGAAACTTACAAAATTCTTAAGAGGTTGGACAGGCTAGATGCAGGAAGATTGTTCCCGATGTTGGGGAAGTCCAGAACAAGGGGTCACAGTTTAAGGATAAGGGGGAAGTCTTTTAGGACCGAGATGAGAAAAACATTTTTCACACAGAGAGTGGTGAATCTCTGGAATTCTCTGCCACAGAAGGTAGTTGAGGCCAGTTCATTGGCTATATTTAAGAGGGAGCTAGATGTGGCCCTTGTGGCTAAGGGGATCAGGGGATATGGAGAGAAGGCAGGTACAGGATACTGAGTTGGATGATCAGCCATGATCATATTGAATGGCGGTGCAGGCTCGAAGGGCCAAATGGCCTACTCCTGCACCTATTTTCTATGTTTCTAAGCCAAACTCAAGTAACAATAGTATAGTAGAGCTAAGGAAAGTGTAAGAAATGTTCTAAAAAAACCAATTAAAACACACCAGCGCATATAAAATCAGAATGGAGTGCATAGCTAGAGGTTATAGCTTCTGTATTGTCTATCAGTGGTAAATTGTATCTCTTTGAGCAAGGCTAAAGGGCCAAAAGTCCACTCCCTTTGCTTGTGCCTTGTTTTTTACTGAGATTTGAAGAAATAAGGGTCTATGCAAATACTAGTTAAGATAGTAGTGTAGATAACTAGTATAATACTAATTATTTATTTCTTATCAGTTGGGCAATATCTTGAATACCGAGCCCTGATTTGGTCACAAAGA
>CM069131.1:33780068-33843179 GCA_035221665.1 Okamejei kenojei | reverse complement strand
GTTTTTGGTAAGGTGCTGGAGTGGGATTTTTAAACAAGAATGCCACTAATTAACTGTAAAAATTACTATTTTTTTTGTCAATTTTTTTTTTTTTATTGTTAATATTTGAAATAAGTATATTTGTTCTGTATTTTTGAGACTTTTGAGTTTTTGCGTGAAACTTAGCAAATGTGATTCGATAATTTCCCACTCAGCTCTGATTTTAGCTTCAAGGACAAATATAAGTCATTTGTTTATGGCAGGAATGACAAAGAAAAACAGGTATACTGTAGATGTCGGAAACAACTGCACTATTATTTGTTTAACGCCTGTCTTCAGTGATATAATTGAACCTAAAGGGGGAGAACCTAATATAATTTTGTTTGAGTCCTAATCCACAAGGATGTTACATCTTACACAAGACGTTTTGCAAATTACTATACCCACCATGAGGTGGACGGAATTGTGAACCACAGGTCCAAGAAAGTGCAAGAAGTTTGTTTTTTTGGTGACAAAGAAAAAGGAGAGAAAGATATCGTAAATAAATCTAATATGAAAAATTGATACATTTTGTTACAACTTGTTTTTTTTGCCTTTGTTTATGATGAGATGCAAAACAGGTATAGGGACAGTCCCTACATTCCCAAAAATAGTGAACACAAATTGAAGGGAAACGCAGAAGTTTACTTTCGAATTTGTGGTTTAGGTGTCATAACAATGGAGTACGATCTATATAACATGTATAACTGCACAGTAAACCAAGGTATATTTTATTTTTTGCTCTTCTCACCTTCAACAAAATTGTTGAGGAATCATCATCAAGGTTGAGCTCCATTCTACCGTTAGACGGCAAAATCAAATGGAGGAGTGTTGTCTAGAATAATGACTCCAAAAGATGAATACATTTATGGACCTTGTCCCAATTTGGGATTTTTTGGGCGACTGCCACCAAAATGTTCAACATGTTGAAATTTGGCTACAGTGGTGACAATTTTTGTTGATGTGCGTGTTGTCGTGTAGTTGTCCTAGGTGAATGTCGTAGGTTGTCGCTAGCTGTCGTAGGTGAATTCCATCAAAATTAGTCCCTGGGAGTTGTCTAAAGAGTCGCCTAAGTGTGGACAAGGCCCATTGGGGTTTTCCTTTTAAGCATGTATTTGCACCAGTTTCAGATAAGGTACATAATCAGGTTGTTAGTGATTATGAATTCCTATTAATTATATATCCTTGTCTTTCTGACTCCCTTATATTTTTAGTTCAAATAGACATGAGCCAAGCCATTTACTCTTATGTCAATGGAACAATTATTTTTGATGTCTTGAAATATGCAAGTGATCTGGATGCATTTAAAAGTAAAGCAGTAGCCATGACAAGCTAAGATATAGTCCATCAAAATACTTTATAGAAAATAAGGCAGGAGTAGGCCATTCAGGCTCTTCGAGCCAATAGCGCCGTTCAATATGATCAATGCTGATCATACCAGAATCAGTACCCTGTTCCTGCTTTACCCCCCCATATCCCTTGATTCCGCTAGCCACAAGAGCTATATCCAACAATCTCTCGTGAATACATCCAGTGAATTGGCCTCCACTGCCTTCTGTGGCAGAGAATTCCAAAGATTCACAACTGGATGAAAAGGTTTTTTCCTCACTCAGTCCTAAATGACCTATTGCTCGATATTGTTAAACTGTGACCCCTGGTTCTGGACTCCCCCAACATTGGGAATGTTTTTCCTGCATCTGGCCTGTCCACCCCTTAAGAATTTTATTTGTTTCTATAAGAGCTTCCCTCTCATCCCTTCTAAATTCCAGCGCATACAAGCCCAATCGATCCATTGTTTCATCATAGTGTCACTCCTGCCATTAGTGGGAATTAACCTGGTGAACCTAACGGTGCGAGCACTCCCATCAATAGCAAAAATGTTCCTTCTCAAACTAGGAAGACCAAAAAATGCAATCAATACTCCAGATGCGGTCTCACCAGGGCCCTGTACAACTGCAGTAGGACCTCCTTGCTCCTATACCTCACAAATCCTCTCGCAATGAAGGCGAACATGCCATTAGCTTCTCTTCACTGCCTGCTGTACCTGCATGCTTACTTTTCAGTGACGGGATGATTAGGACACCTAGGTCTCGTCGCACCTAATCTGACACAATTCGGAAAAAAATAATCTGCCTTCTTGTTCTTGCCAATGAAGTGGATAATCTCACATTTGCATGTGCCCATGCATCTTCTCCCACTCACCCAACCTAACCCTAGTTCACCCTGCCAGCCTCATAGCAATCTCATCGCAGCTCACACTGCCACCCAACTTTGTATCATCCGCCAAACTTAAAGATGTTACATTTTAATTCCTTTTGTCTAAATCATTAATATATATTGTACAACTAACTGGGGTCCAGCACTCACCACGCCAGCATTTAATACCAATGATTGCTGTTAAATCATGTAGGAGTTGTTTAATTATAACAAGTGAAAAACCTTGATAGAATATTGCTTGGAAACTTCTCCGCCCACGAACATATGACACACAGTGATAAGTTACGAATGACTCAGAAAAACATTAAACATTAATCATAAAACACCATTGATCAAGCATGTGAACCAACAAAATACCAGAATCAACGGAGGCTACAGATTTTTGGTTGTTGAGTAGAGCAACTACTCGTGTGGATAAAAACTGTTTTTTATGTCTGGCTGTAGGGCAGCGTTGACAATAGCCGGAGTCGCCTTCCAGAGGGAAGTGATTCAAAGAGTTTGTGGCCAGGTGAGAGGGGTCAGAGATGAAGCTTGCCCCTGCTCGCTTCCTGCCCTTGCACTGTACAGTTCATCAATGGAGGGAAGGTTGCAGCCAATAATCTTCTCTGCTGATCGGATCACGATTCGCTGCAGCCTCCAGGTGTATCGTGTGCTAGGTGGCTGAGCCAAACCAGACCATGATGGAGAAGGGTGAGAACAGACTCTACGATGGCTGTGTAGAAATTGGACCATCATTGCCTGCGGCAGATTGTGCTTCCTCAGTGCCGCAGGAAGTACATCCTCTGTTGTGCCCCCTTTTTGACTGTGGTCGATGTAGACCCCCCACTTAAGGTCCTTGGAGATGATGGTCCCCAGGAACTTAAAAGACTCCACAGATGTGACTGTGATGTGGTTGATGGTGAGTAAGGGAGAGGGAAAACTCTCCTAAAGTCTACAATCAATTCCACTGTCTTAAGAGCACTGAGCTCTAGGTTTGTTGCTACGGCACCAGGACGCCAGCTGTGGACACTTCCTGTCTGTAGGCAGATTCCTCCCCATCCTGGATCAGTCCCAAGCAGGGTTGTGTCGTCCGCAAACTTGAGAAGCTTGACAGAGGTGTTTGTGGAGGTGCAGTCGTTGGTGTAGAGAGAGTAGAGGAGAGGAGAGAGTACGCAGCTTTGTGGTGCTCCTATGCTGAACGTTGCGGCTCCGAGATGTGCTTTCCCAGCCTCACAAGCTGCTTCCTGTCTGTCAGGAAGTTGGTGATCCACTGACGGGTTCAGGCACAGCTCGGAAGTTGAAGTTAAAGTTAAAAGTAAATATAAGTAATTTATACAAAAGTTGAATCGATGAAATTTAAGTGCATTGTGTTAAATGTCTTGACAGTTGTTGAAATTGAATCTTTGTGTAGATGTAAGTAAAATATGTTTATGTTGAGTTTAAATATTCAGAAGGATAAAAATGTTTTTTTTCATTTCAGTTTGGAAAATGGTTTTTTAGCTAACTTAGCGTCTGGAGGAGCTGCAGGTGCTACATCCCTGTGTTTTGGTATATCCACTGGATTTTGCGCGAACACGTTTGGCAGCTGACGTCGGCAAAGGTAATGCCAAGGAGGAAATTACTTTCACATCAAGCAATCAGTACACGGAACACCACAAAAAAATAATGTTAAAGACTTGAGAACTACTATGAGTTGAAGAGAAGGCTCTTGAGGAGGACATTGAAATAATTAAAACTGAAGGTTTAAGGAGTGAAACTACAGGGAAATAACAATGTTGAGGTGTCTGACTGAAAGTTATTTCAGAAAATATTGACAACATTAGGTAATAGCAGCTGGGTCAACACATTGATTTAAATAACTAAGGATAAGCATTGAATTATTTGCTCAACCATATCAGCTCAAAATAAAATTTGTGAAAATTCGCCACGTTCATCGTCATAGAAAACTAATTAGAACACAGGAAAAGGAGAAATTGGTATGTTCTACATTAAACTTGCCTCGTCATTCAGTAAGACCATGACTGATTCAATGCTCATTGCCCCCCCCCCCCAAAAAAAAACTTGGAACACATGAAGTCCATGTCAGCTTCTAGTAGAACATTTTTTTATTCCCTTTCTAGTTCCCTTTGGATATAAACCTTAATATTTCTAAATCATAAAATTTCCTTTTATTCTTTTACCACCCACACCAGCTGTAACATAGTGGCAGCAACGGTCTTTGGGGTTTTTATAGGGTGAAACTAGAATACTCTGCACAATCTTGGGGAGAATTGCAATCTTCACATAGACAGCACCAGTCAGGTCAGATTGAACCCAAGTCCATGGATACATGGGGCAGGTAGCACTAAATGCTGTGCTAACATGCTGCCCCATATAGTCTGTTTTGCAATCCACCTTTACATTGCTGATTCCCAGTCCAAAATGCTGTCTCAGCTCTGTATATATTCAACATCTGAGCAGTTACTCGCCCTCTTGTGGTAGAGATACCAGAGATAATAAGATAGACACTAAGTGCTGGAGCAACTTAGTGGGTCAGGCAGCATATGGAGAAAAAGGTATGGTGATGTTTTGGGTCGGGACCCTTCTACTGCAGTACTTAAACACTTGGTGTCTATGTGGAAACCAGCATCTGCAGTTCCTTGTTCCTACCAGATATACCTATCTATGAGTAAATACATTCTTCCACATCTCTATCTAAATGATTGGCCCCTTATCCTAAGACTGCTTCTAGTTTTAGACTCCTCCATTTTAGAGGGTGCAGTCCCTGAAGCATTAACCTTGTCAATCTCAGAATCTTGTGTATCTCAATGAAATCGACTCTCTTTTCGAAACTCCGAGTGAGTATTAGCCAATTTTTCATAAATGTAGGAGCAGAATAGGCCATTTGACCCATTAAATCTATTCTGCCATTCAATCATGGCTGATCCCTCTCAACCCCATTCTCCCAGCCTTCCTTCTCTCCATAACGCTTGATGCCCTTACTAATCAAGAACATATTAATCTCCACCGTAAAGATATCCATTGGTTTGGCCTCCACAGATTCACCACCCTCTGACTAAAGTAATCCTCCTCATCTTGTTTTTTAAAGGTACATCCTTTTATTCTGGGGGGGGGGGGGGAGGGCTGATGACCTCTGGTCTAGACTCTCCCACTCGTGGAAACATCCTCTCCACATTAATTCTATCCAGGCCTTTCACTATTTGGTAAGTTTGAATGAAATCAATTCTAAAGCTAGCAAGTACAGGACCTGTGCCGTCAAACACTTCATCATATGTTAACCCAATCATCCCTGGGATAATTCCTCGTAAACCTCTGAACCCTCTCTACGAGCAATGTATCCTTCCTCAGATATGGGATCCAAAACTGCTCACAAATATTCCAAATGCAGTCTGACCAGTGCCTTATAAAGCCTCAGCAATACATCCCTTTTTTGTATTGTAGCCCTCTCGAAATAAATCCTAGCATGCATTCGCATTCCTTACGACAATTGACTTGCAAATTAACTTTTTTGGAATTCTGCACCAGCACTCCCAAGTCCCTTTGCACCTCTGATTTCTGAATTCCTCTCAATTTAGAAAATAGTCTATGCCTTTATTCCTACCACAAAAAAACATGACTCCACATTTTGATATGCTGTCCTCCATCTGTCACTTGCACCACTTCTACAGCCCACTCTCCCAACCTGCCTAAGCCTTCTGCAGAGTCCTTGCTTTCGCTTCACTACTGCTTCACCTATCTTTGTATCATCTGCAAACTTGGCCTCAAAACCCTTACAATTCCTTCTTCCAAATCATTCATATACAATGTGAAGAGTAGCAGCCCCAGCGCTGATCTCTGTGGAGCAACACTAGTTACTGGCAGACAACCAGAAAAAAAGACTCCTTTATTACCATTCTTTGCCTTTTGCCATCCTTCCAACTTACTTCCCATGTGCTAGTATCTTCTGATACAACGGGGTCTCAGCTTCTTTAGCACCTTATCAAACACCTTCTGAAAATCCAGGTCAACTACATCCATTTTTCTGTTTTGAAACTAATATTTATTCTGAAAAATACGCGTAAGAAATATAAAGCAGTACATGACTTTCTTTTCGTTCATTGTGTTTCCCAGCCTACACATAGATAATATTAAGGACCATACTTTGGAGTTACATCGAGTTGATATAGAAAGCATGATTGTTACGAATGTAACCACTTTTCAACAATATACCTTCAAGTGTTTGCAGTGCTGTTGCACAGAAACCCATTCCATACCAATCTTATTCATTCCTCAACATCTCCGCCAGACCACTGCCTCATCACAGGAATCGATCTGGGGGTTTGCCTGACCCAGGCAGAGGTATACTCTTCTTTAGTTATCAAAACCCTTACCGCACATCAATTTGCCGTATACTGCATTTTTATTTTGTGCCAGTACAGCAAAATGATCCAACACCATTTTGGCAAAATTGTGCTAGACCTGGAAATATAATTTCAGAGATTCAAGCACGGAGTTGCAAAATAGATTGGCATAGAGTATTTTGAAAGCACCTGATTTGAAAACATGGTGCTAATGTATAAAGGCAACAAGTAAAGGATAAAATTTCTGGTTACACAAAAAAAGCTGGAGAAACTCAGCGGGTGCAGCAGCATCTAAGGAGCGAAGGAGATAGGCAACGTTTCGGGTCGAGACGCCTTCTTCAGACTGGTCAGGGATCAGGGAAACGAGAGTATAGACGGTCGATGTGGAGAGATAACAATGAATGAAAGATATGCAAAAAAGTATCGATGATAAAGGGAACAAGCCATTGTAAGCTGTTGTGGTGTGAAAATGAAAGCTAGTGCGACTAGGGTGGGGGGAGGGAGATAGAGATAGAGGGAATGTCCAGGGCCCGAGGGCTGAGGGAGAGGTGGGAAGGGGAGGAGACAGCAAGGGTTAACAGAATTGAGAAAATCAATGTTCAAGCCCAAAGGATGCAGACTCCCCAAGCGGAATATGAGGTGATGTTCCTCCAACTTGCGGTGTTGCGCTCCACTCTGGCCATGGAGGAGGCCCAGGACCGAGAGGTCAGATACAGAATGGGAGGGGAGTTGAAAGTGCTGAGCCACCGGGAGGTCGGGTTGGTTTTTGCGGACCGAGCGAGGTGTTCGGCGAAACGATCGCCAAAGCCTCCGCTTGGTCTCACCCATATATAGATCATCTGGCATCTGGAGCAGCGGATGCAGTAGATGAGTTGGAGGAGGTGCAGGTGAACTTCTGTCGGACCAGTGGAAGGACTGCTTGGGTCCCTGAAAGGAGTGGAGGGAGGACGTGAAGGGACAAGTGTTGCATTTCTTGCGGTTGCAAGGGAAAGTTGCCCGGGGAAGGAGTAGAGCGGAGGGGGAGGGAAGAATTGACAAGGGAGTTGCGGAGGGAGCGGTCTTTGCGGAAGGCAGACAGGGGGGGAGATGTGAGATGTGGCGGTGGAGGGTCACGTTGGAGGTGGCGAAACTGGTGGAGGACTATCTTGTATTTGTCCGGCTTGGTGGGGTGAAAGGTGAGGACCAGGGGGACCTCTGCCCTGTTTGCGTTAGTGGGGGAATGGGGAGAGAGGGCAGTGTTGCGGGGTATGGAGGAGACCCTGTGCGAGCCTCATCAATAGTGGGGGAGGGGAATCCCATTCTCTAAGAATGAGGCCATTTGTGATGACCTGGTGTGAAACACATCCTGGGAGCAGATGCGGCGTAGATGAAGGAAATTGGGATTAGGGATGGAGTCCTTACAGGAAGCAGGGTGGGAGGAAGAGTAGTCCAGGTAGCTGTGGGAAGTCAGTGGTTTGTAGTGGATGTCGGTCAGAGAGTGTTATCACCTGCAATAGAGATGGTGAGGTCAAGGAAATGGTTGGGAAATGTCGGAAATGGTTACTTTGAAAATATTGGTGACAGTACCAGAAAAGAGTTAACAAAGCCAACTAATGCAAAATCCAAGAAGAAGAAATTGCCTTTGCCAGGAATGTTGTGAGGAATGGATTCATTGGAGCAGAGAGCATGAGAAAGATGAAAAGTGGGAGAAGCTGCAGGAAGTGAAGGTGAATACAGTAAAGTTAGAAGAAGATAATAGTGAAAAGGCAATAATTAATTTTTAAGTCGAGGAAAACTCTTCAGTCTGAGGTAGTTTTGGCACAAAGAATGCAATTAAGTTGAAGATAGACATAAAATGCTGGGGTAACTCGCGGAACAGGCAGCATCTCTGGAGAGAAGGAATGGTTATTGTTTTGGTCGAGAACCCCTGTCGGGAGTAGGGAGTACAGTTAAGGAAGTGTAAGGTGTGAAAACGGGACAAGAATGCAGATCAAGGAAAATTGAATAAATCATTTTTATTTGGGAGAGAAGGTAACAACGATAAAGCAAACAAAATGTAATCAGGAAGTAATGACTGGGAGGGGAGGGAATGGAGAGAGAAGGAAAGCAAGGGTTACTTGCAGTTAGAGAAGTCAATGTTCATACCCACTGGGGTTTAAGCTGCCCAATTTGCGCTAGGCCCACACTCTGGCAAAAGTTTGTCAGATGATTCTCGGCAGATCTGGCCAATGATAGATAGACGTAAGCCAAATCTAGTTGTATGGTAGATACCATGAAGAAGGGGCCCGACCCGAAAGGTGCCTATTCATGTCCTCCAGAGATGCTGCTTAACTGAGATACTTTTGAGGATATTTTTTTTAGGTCAATAATTTATAAAGCCACAGGAAATAAAGAGGTTGGAAAGGACAGGATTGCTCTATGAAGAGCCAGGGGAGGCCTGTGATGCGTATATGCCCTCTCCCACCTGTGCTGTCATTCTTTGAGAATATCAAAAGAATGGAAGTGGAGAATGTAGTTAAGCAAAAGCAGTTCAATAACCTTTCATGAATGGAAGGTTACTGACATGTATTTTAAATACAGTGGGAAATGTGATGAGTGTGGTCTTTGCTTGTGTAATGCAGAGGAAGATCAGAAGGTGGCTGAGGTATACCACTAATAATGATTCAATGATACTTTATTGTCACATGTACCCAGGTAAAGAAGTAAATTGTTTTGCATACCATACACAAAGTATCAAAGAGTCGCCACATATACGGCGCCGACAAAGTTACAAAAGTATTATAGTCCCACTTCATTTTCGGCGATGTAGTGAAGAATATTGCAGATGCTTGGGCTGATGTAAAGAAAACAAAATATGAAATGGTGTATGGAAGCAATTTTGCCCGTGGTTTCCAAGGATTTTTGGATAGAAAGAAGTCGGGACGAGGAAAAAGTGGTGACTCTTGCTAAACAACTTAATCTTGAGATTAATGAAGTTGTCTGATTATTTGAATCTCACGCTGACGACCTAAGCAATGAAGATCTTATGGAACTTGAAAAACAGCTGATGGAAGTAAAAGAAAAGAAGTGGGTACGGGCACTGTGGGCAACGGTAGAGTTGCAGGCTTGCAGCGCAGAGACCTGGAAAGATGGGTGCTGCCTGTACGAAAGTTGTACTCTCCCCGGACCACGTGGGTTGTTTCCGACGGTGCTCCCCACACTCCAAAGACGTACAGGTATGTAGGTAAATTGGCTTGGTAAATGTAAAAAAAAAAGGTTCCTAGTGTGTGTTGGATAGTGTTAATATGCGGGAGGCACTGGTCGCCACAGATTAATTATAACAGTACATAATTGACAGTTTTCTAACCCCATAATACAATCTTGAATACATTGTATTTGAAAGAAGCTTCTAGAAGAAAGCAAACACCAATGTACAGTACAACATGTGCCCTGGGATTAAAACAGTTCCTCCAAGGTTCAACATTTCAACCAATTAGCAATCAATAGGATAACTGTCTCGCAACAATATATATGTACACTCAGTTTGGCATTGATCCAATCAGTTTATGCATTTCCACCTCAATGTAAGACCTCTGCAGATGTCCCATTCTTTCTCTGCAGCACCTATCTGGGCCACCGATATACTGGCACCATTCAGCAGCTTGTCTCAGTTCTGCAAAGGCACATTTAACTTGACCAAAATGGCCCAGCAGTACAGAAGCCCTTACTTAATTTTAATACCATAGCTGCTCCAATTTAGCCAGGATTAACATTCCTCCCTTTTATCATATATGATAAACCATCATCTATGATAACAAAAATACATTGGTGACTGGTACATTATCAAACAAATTGACCACAAGATGATGATGTTTCTTAGAATTTTGTCAAGCTTCCTGAGTTTTCGTGGGCGTAGCTTCACAATTCCCGTCTGAGGTGTCTTCTCCCGAGTTTTCGTGGGCACGAATCCCTTCCATCTGTGTGTCAATCCCTCTGTACTCGATCCGTAGTTGAACCTATAATTCCTAAGGAAACTTGGGATGAAGTAAGTTACCACTCATGTACTAAGGCTTTCCCATACACTCATCCACTATACTTTTACTGTTCTGTAATCCTTCCCCTATTAGGATCAACACTAATCAGCACTCTCCGTATTCACATGATGTTCTTCAATATATTTCTGATGATGATTTCTCATATAAATTTCAGCTGGGTTCAGTCCAGATTTCCCTACAGGCGTGACAATTTAATATTTTGAGTTTTAGGATCCATCTCACCCTTCTTATTCCACAGCCTGTGGTTGATAACACAATTCCATTCAATTGCTGTGGAATTCCCAACTGTAAAAATTTAATCAATCAAGTTCCATATATTGTATATTACTATAAAGCCAATTAAGAATGCCGAATCTAGGGACAATTTCTTTCCACCTTGATAATAGGAGCCGCTTTACTATCAAGGGTTAGACAAATTTAGGTTTACCGGTCAAATACATTGACTCTGACACAAGTACCCATTCCCCTAGTTGTTCTAATCCAAACCAACCCCTTTCTTATTACGTTGATCATATTTACGGACCATAGGGATTTTTTCATATAACTAGTCTCCTTACCAGTGATTAACTT
The DNA here is from genome assembly GCA_035221665.1 of Okamejei kenojei. NCBI lineage: Eukaryota > Metazoa > Chordata > Chondrichthyes > Rajiformes > Rajidae > Okamejei > Okamejei kenojei. Next base: position 33,832,042 of record CM069131.1, on the reverse strand, counting down.
TCTGGATGGTTAGTATTGACCTTCCAAGGGGAACTCGTTATTTAAACTGTCAGTCTAGCTCATCATTCTACACCACCACCTTACATTCCCAGGGTATTTCTTAACTTCTGGTATCCCTTTGGGTCTGTTCCTCTTTGATAGCCACTAAACAGTCCCATCCCATTCTCGATTATCCTCCTATGGGTGAGACTATGGTGTGAAGGATGCCATCAACAATCAATTTTCTAATTTATCTTAAAACTATATCTCATAAGCCATTTTAAAATCAATTTATTTTTTATAACTAAATTTAGGAGCAAAGTAGGTGTCCCGCCCCCGAACCACAGAGGAGTATTCATTTTCAAATTTCTTAATTCAATTTTTCAAATCGGAGCTTGCACTAATAGTCTTCAGAGGTTGTGTGTATTTCTGTAAAAAGTGTTGGATGTTGTTCTTTTCCCTTCACTGGTGTTAAATATGATGTTAAAGTTGGGTACTAGGGTATATATCTTCTCTTTCTTTCTTGGTATTAATTCTCGAGTAGGAATACCATGGAGTAGCCTTCTTGGCTTGTTGGCTTCTCCCAGATGCTATATTAAGGGGCAGGTCAGTACCACATTATTGTCTCTGGAAAGCTACCTGTACGGAGATAATGGCTACACATCTGACCTGAGCTGTGTCTTCTGCCCGTTCTTGAGGGTCCACATACTCTGTTACCTCACTCCTCAGATGGTGGCATGCTGTAAGTGACATCGTCCTGCAGGCACAACAACTTTGAAACAAGTTTATAACTACTCCCATTCCCTACTCCTATACCTCTTGCGCCATAAATTAATTTCTTCTTTTCCTAGTGCCAATCTGAATTCCCTCCAGTCTCTTTCCCTTTTGACACCAGCTACTGTGTTCCTTTTCTTGATTTCTTTATTGCCTGTTGATTTCTTCCATTCTGCCATATTCTGTCTTCTCGCTGGGCACTCCCTACTCCAATGACCTAATTGTGTACAGATGTGACAAGCTCCCGAATTTGCAGTGTTCTTTGCTTTAGAGTATTTTCTTAGTTATAGAATTGCTTACAAATTTTTCTTTGGGTGTTCTTCAGTTTTCACTATGATAGTACATCAATTTTTTTTTTCATTCTGGTAAATTACTTGAAGGGGTTCTAGGGTAGGGATCATAATTACCAAGTCCACAATTCCTGGATGGATTGATAAGTCAGTACTGAGGAGATGGGTTGGTTTGAGTAAACGGTGTGTGACTTCTTCGTTCTTGACATTTCGGGCCAGCTCTCCCTCTGTTCTATCGGGTCCCAGTGGTCTCTTGAATTGAGGGACCTCCCATAATTACTGGGATCTCGGTTATTTCTATATTCTCTAGGATTCCGAATTTCCTCATGATCCTGGAAACTCCTTCCTTGACCTCTCGCTCACTCACTCCCTTGTCGAACAGGATCGACTCCAATGTCCCATTCCCCCACAAGTATAACATTGATTAGGTAATGTTATTGAATTTATTTTACCACTTGCTTCCAGTAGAATGGGTTCTAAATTGGGAGTATAATTGTAATAATAATGTGGGTAATTTGAGACTCTAATTTCTCCCATTCCATTCTTGTGTTATGGCCCAAAGACTCTCAGCATTTTTGCAGAACAACAACTTCATTGACACGTCAGTGCAGAAAGCAAGGGTACGTGGTTTCTCAGGATGTCTGGAACATGCAAACGTCATCTGGCACCAGATACAAACTGCAGTATTTCCATCGTCAAAGGCTGGCTCACTGATGAAAGGTTCCGCATCAATAACGAGACAATACCAACTGTCCTGGAAAAGCCTGTCAAAAGCCTTGGGCGATGGTACATCGCATACCTCAAGGATGCAGAGCAGGTGGAAAAACTCAGGCAGGATACAATCAGTGGCCTCAAGCAAGTCAACAATACTGCTCTCCCAGGGAAGCTGAAGCTTTGGTGCCTGCAATTCGGTCTACTGCCCCAACTCATGTGGCAATTACCATCTACGAGGTCACTTTGTCCCATGCCAACCAGCTGGAGAGACTGGTGAACTCACAAGTGAGGAAGTGGCTTGGGCTACCGAGATGCCTCAGCAGCATAAGGCTCTATGAGAATGGAGCCCTCTCACTGCCAGCCTCAAGCCTGGTGGAGGAGTACAAATGTGCCAAAGTGAGGCTGGACATGACACTAACAGAATCCCGGGACCCAAATAATAAGAGGTGTCGCTCCAACCCTAGCAGCAGGGAGGAAATGGACTCCAGCAGCAGTGGTACTGGACGCAAAATCCGCCCTCCAACACCAGGACATAGTGGGCCATGTCCAACAAGGCCGAGGGGGCTTTGGCCTGGGAGCAATGAAACCTAGCTGGCAAAAGGCTCCTCCAGCTGAATGTCGGCCCTTGGTGGTGGAGAGGTGTGCCACCAGGAAGAAGCAGCCAGGTGTGCCAAAGCCATATCCCAAGCTAAAAACAAGGCCGCTGGATGATGTGGGATGGCGTCGAGAGGAGGAAGATCGCATGGAGAGAGCTGTGGACCACGGAGTCAAATAAGCTGAGCTTCATTATCAGAGCCACATATGACGTCCTTCCTCTCCCACAAACCTAAATCTTTGGCTGGGAAAGGATCCAGCCTGCCCCCTGTGTGCAGTTCTAGCAAACCTCAAGCACATCCTGGTCGGTTGTAAGACCAGTCTAACACAAGGCAGATACACCTGGCAACACAACCAGGTGCTGAGGTGTTTGGCAGCTGAACTCAAGTGCAAGAGAGTTACCACCAACGCCATGCCTATCAATGCCCAGATAACATTCCCGCAAATACCATCCTTCATCCGGGAAGGAGAGAAACGGAGGACTAACCCCTCGCCTCTCAGCTCATGCCCATTGAACGCAGCCAGGGACTGGGAAATGCGTGTTGACCTAGGCCAGAGTCTTTCGTTCCCAGTTGAAATCGCAGTTACCAACCTGCGACCAGACCTCGTTCTCTGTTCCAACTCCTGTCGGCTTGTTTTCATCATTGAGCTGATGGTCCCATGGAGGAGGCTGTGGACGAGGCTTATGAAAGGAAGAAGCTTTGATATTCAAACCTTGCAGCAGAGGCAGAGGAGAGAGGTTGGAGGGTAAGGTTGTGTCCAGTGGAGGTGGGGTGCCCCCTCGAAGTCAACACTAACCATCTATCCCTAAACTATAAATTTACAGGGACCAGTTTCCTTCCAGGAGATCTACCTCTTCCTTGTCCCGTGTGCTTTTCTTCATCTCTACTCCTGTCCTTACTACTGCTTGGAGGTCGATCTACTTCACCTTCTTTCAGTTCTATTCCAAGTTTAGAAATCACCTTTTCCCAGCTTGCCATCCTCCTAAATTCTTTTTTCACCTTCCGTTCCTCATAATATTTCTTCCATAATCCTATTAATTCCTTTGCACTCTCACTATTACAATGCTGCCAAATGATTCGTTCAATGTACTTTATCCCTTTTACTGTTCTAATGCCCCCCGGCAGCCATAGCTTGTTTCCTAACTTCTTATTTAGCGCTCCCGACAAATCTCTAAATTTCTCTGCCTTGTGTGGGAACTCATTGCATATTATTTGAAATGGGTTTTTTGCATCTTCCGTCATATCTCAGTCTAGGTTGTTCCCCCATGCTTCCAGACAACCAAAACAAATTCCTAAGTCCTTCACACCTTTCTAATAATCTACTCTTCCCTTTCAATCTCTAAAGTTATCGAGTTCACTCCTGAACAATGGCTAACGGCTCAGAAGCGTTCGCAGCCCCACCTCTTTACTCCTTTGCCCAACCAATCCTGACTTCTTATTCAACTACTTCTCCTATCTCCCACAAGTCCACACACTATACTTTCAACCTTACAGCTTCCACAATCCTCAGTCATCCACAGATCGAAGTGTTCCAGGGAACAATCAGACCCATTCAAGCACAATCAAACACTTTCACACAGCCTGTTTAATCCTCAATCGAAACACATGAAAATGAGCTCCAAACATGCGAGCAACACCGTACGCAAACAAGAAATCACACCACCTATTATTATCATGCACAACCACACTCCTGCATAAACCACAATCATCCGTTTAATATCGCATTCAGTAACTACAGTTCCAAAAGCAAATCAATCCCGCATCACGCTGTTATCAACCAGTGAACCTCTCCCTCTTATACCGAAGACTTTCCCCTTCCTAGGGTTCTCTTTGCTTAGGGGTACTACTTAATTAGCTACTTTTCACCTTCAGATACTTCCTCACTTCTAAGTGCCTCGGACTTCTATTGGAGGACCTTTCCCTCCACTCTAAGTTCTCAGACTTAGGGGTACTTTTTCCCGTCCAGTTACCTTTCACTAAAAAAAAACTCAGTTACTCTTCGCTATCAGGTACTAATCAACAATCGATCAGAGGGAGTACGAACTCCTGGTTGATCAGCCGTGATTTGGACTCCAATTACAATAGCAGTCTTAATCAACTATTTATCTCTACAGCCAATTCAAACCAATATCACAACAGTGTTTTGAACATGCAAAATTTAAATCAAAAGCAATACACAGTACACAGTAAATACAATGCAATACCAGCAATCTGAATACACTATAACTACTACTTTAAAGCTTTATTATGCCCAGGTGAATCTGGAGAGAAATATATACACTTCAAATTCAAATCTATTCACAATTTTTAAATATACTTCTGTACAAGTTTTTACAAGAGATTTGTACACATTAACTTGGAGTTAACTAATTGTAAGGACAGATAAATACACTAGGAAAGGAGTGCAATCATTCCCCCCCTCCCCCCCCCCTCCCCCTGTGCTTGCTAGACTCTGTTCTACGATCTTGTTGGGACCTTTTCCCAAGTCCGCGAGTGATCGATCTGCTCCGACTTGCGAAGTGCCAAAAATCAATGCGAAAATCGCACCATAGCGCCTATTTCTGCACTCGAGATCAGGAACACCCTTAATCGCAAACTTGTGTTTGGTGGTCCGTTGAGATCCCGGATGAGCCCCCAATGTAAATAGCTCGCCCTGTGCTCCCCCCAATCTAGATTCAGTCAATAAAATACTGAATCAAGCACTTGAGCAACTAAACTTTATTTTGGATGCACCACAACAGTTCCCCTATACCAGGCACGTGCCGTGAGTAATTACACAGGGTAGGCAGTCAGTCGGCTTAAAAAAAAAAATTAAACCGCGCATGCGCAGATTGTTCACTCCGTAAAAATTAAAATAAAAACAGTAACAATTCAATTTGCACATGGCTTCCGAGTCTCCTTTATTCTTAATTACTGAATGGGTGGGGAGTGAAGGGTGATGGCAGGTGGAGCGATGGTGGGAAAAATGGGAGTACCGGGAATAGTTGAAACAGCTGTCATCTAATTGAATTACAACACTTGTTCAAGGGTCCAAGTGTTCCTTTCACAGCGTGTGGAAAGTCTGTGCCAGGCGTGAAGTTGCGCGGAGGGCAGGAGTGTTGAGAAGGAGGCGGTGGGGATAATGCCAGTAACTCACTCACTCACCGCTGCTGCGGCGTTCCAGGCTCCGGGCGCGAAGCCATCGCACTGTAGCCGGGGATCGAAGCATCTCGGGGAGCTGCGAGCAGCCGCCGGGACCTGACAGCAGAACTGGCCGCCACTTCAGTGCCTTCTGCCGGCCCGCTCACCTCTGGCAATGCTCTCCGCCTGAACACCTCTCACCTGCCTCTCGCTAACTTCACTCATGTCAGCGGCTTCCTGCAAATCCTTAAATTCCAACAGCCGAGTAACCTCAATCGCGCTGTTGGAATTTAAGGATTTGTGGGACATGAGTGAGGCCAGCGAGTGGCAGGAGAGAGGTTTTTAGACGGAGAGCTGCCAGAGGTGAGCGGGGACTGGCAGAAGGCGCTGAGGTGGCGGCCGGTTCCTCTGTCATGCCTCTCACAGCCACCCGAGCTGCTTCGCCCCCGTGCAAGGAGCATCGCAAGTGACATTATCCCGACCCCTCCTTCGCAACATTCATGCCATCCCCGCAATTTTACCCCAGGCCAGACTCCCCAAACGCTGTGAAAGGAGCTCTCCCCCCACCCCACACCCCGGAAAATACAGTATTTAAAAATATAAACACAAAATGTACTTACCACATTATTGGTACACAAACTCCAGATCTCTTAGATAGGCACAATTCTCCCATGCCTTTACTATTTATATTTAGTTATTACCATATTATAATTTTAGTCGGGGTACGCAGTGCCTACCTTGCCTACCCTGACGGCACGTGCCTGCCCTATACAATAACTAACCAACGTGGGTTTGATCCTTGTATCTGCTTGGCCAAGCCCTTCTGGCCTCGTGCAAGCAGAGACACTCCAAAAGGTCTTAGTCCCAATCGCTCTTCCAGAAGATTGACATCAGACCTCGTGGGGGTAACCTTTTAAAGGTCCCCGAACCTTGAGGGGCTGAACCACATGGGGGTGGTCTCTTTATAAACCAAATTGACAAATTATAAGTACATAATTGACAATTTTCTAACCCAATAATACAATCTTGAATACATTGTATTTGAATGAAGCTTCTAGAAGGAAGCAAACACAAATGTACAGTGCAACATGTGCCCTGGGATTCAAACAGTTCCTCCAAGGCTCAACATTTCAACCAATCTACAGGATAACCGTCTCGCAACAATATATATACTATGTACACTCACTTTGCATTGACCGAATCAGTTCTATGCATTTTCCACCTCATTGTAAGACCTCTGCATATGTCCCATTATTTCTCTGCAGGACGTATCTGGGCCACAGACATGCTGGCACCATTCAACAGCTTGTCTCAGTTCTGCAAAGGCACATTTAACTTGACCAAAATGGCCTAGCAGTACAGAAGCCCTTACTCAATTTTAATACCATGGCTGCTCCAATTTAGCCAGGATTAACAGAACCAGTCACATCTGCCTCAGCACTGTGGGGTCAATTGCCGTATTGAGTGATTTTGTATGGACATAGATGCCATGTCGGAACATGGGCAAAATCAATTTATGAACATCTGTAAAAAACAACCTGTTTCTGATCTTATTTCTGACAATATTTCACCTGAAATGGGAAAAAATGGACTCTAATACTTGCTAGCTGTTCATATAGAAACAGCACCATTTACCCAACAATATGGAAATATGCCTGGGTTATCTTTTCCATTTTAAGCAGTCCAGCTAATCAATGCCCGTCAGTCAATGGCCATTAGTACTTTCAAGTTGCACTTAACTCATCAATAACTTGCTTTTTAGTGTTCAATCTAAGTTTAACTACTGAGCCCATTGACCTGTCACTTAAACACTGTGGTCACAAGCAAGTCAAAAGCTGAGTATACTTTGATGAGTGACTCACTTCCTTAATCCTAAAATATTTTCACCATCTACATCAGTGATGATTGAATACCTGATTAGTTTAGTTACATTTTTCAAAAATCCATGACAATCTAGCCCAGTTGATTAACGCTTTATGTACCATCTTAAAAGTGCACGTCACCAACCTCAGCTTCGGTGTTCAGTGCATTACAACGATTTGCGGCGGTAGTTTCTATAGCACCTCCCAAATTTACAAATTTATTCACCTAGAAGATATGGACAATTCGTTCTTGTGTACATCACCAGTTGCAAATTCCTCTCCAAGTATTCCACTGTCTTGAATTCTAAATTAATTGCCAGTTCATTGTTTTGTTCTCTCTAAATCCTGGAATTCACCATCCAACAGTGTTGTGGTCCACCATATAGCAGGAGCAGTTGAAGAAAGCAACTCACTGCCTTTTAGAAGCAGGCAACAATTCTGGCCTTGCCAATGCATCTCAGAAATTGAAAATGAATTTTTAAATTCTGTATTATTAAGCTGAGGGAATATTTTACATGGAAAATGCTGGCGATACTCAGGCATTATCTAACGAAGGAAATGGTTAATATTTCAGGTTAATTACCTTTTAATCAGCACAGTAAAGGTCGAGCAGTGTTTCACATCTGGCTCTCCAAATGATCTTTGCAGTGTTCCCCCCACTTCGTACCATTCACTGGAACCACCGGTTTCTATAGAACGTTCCTGGTTCTGTTTTCAGCACTTCCACTCACTGCGCTCACTATCTGACATTCTAAAATGGAATTAAAATGTGTTGGCGTATTAATAAAATAGAATCCGATAGCCTGGAAAATTGGCTACTCTGGCACCAACTCTGAGCTACATTAATAGAGATTTCCTGTGTTATTATTTATGTTTTATAAATGTAGAGAACTCATTGGTCCATCATTTTCAATGTACAATTATTAATTTGGGATACAATCTGGAATCCACTTAACCGTACAAAATAATTTTATGCATCATGTACCAAAAATGTTTTTTATTCTAGCTGGAATGTTTCTTTAAATTGTAGGTCCGAAGGAGAGGCAATTTACAGGTCTTGCTGACTGCCTTGTGAAAATTGCAAATCGAGATGGGCCTCGCGGTCTTTATCAAGGATTTGCTGTTTCAGTGAATGGCATCATTGTATATCGAGCTTCCTACTTCGGATGCTATGATACAATCAAGGTGATTTAAATATATATTTATGTTCGGAATGAGTGAAAAGTCTTTTTTAAATTTGTCCTATTCTCCAATCAAGTATTGACACACATAATGATTTCCCTAGTCTGCAGATATTTTCAATTTGTTTTTCAGATTAATTGAGATTTCTGGGTCCCAAGATACCTAACTTAATTCTTAGATGCCCAATGAAATTACTTAAATTTATCTCAGCCATGCATTTTTATCACATGAACTGTGATTTTGTTTAGATTGTTGAACAATATCAATTAAAAGACTGCCTGGAAATTAAGCTATGTAGTGAATGTTTTTAGGTGCTAACAATTTCAGTTCCAGATTGAAATCAAGGGAGTAGAGGGAGGGAGAGAGAGAGGAGGGGGTGAGAGAGGAGGGGGTGAGAGAGGGGGAGGGTGGAGAGGGGAGGGGGGAGAGAAGAGGAGGGGTGAGAGAGGGGGAGGGAGGAGAGGAGGGGGGAGAGAAGGGGAGGGGGAGGGAGGAGAGGTGGGGAGAGGTGGGAGGGGTTAGGGGGAGTAAGGGTGGGTAGAGGAGAGGGATAGAGGAGAGGGGAGAGAGAGAGGAGAGGGATGGAGGAGATGGCAGGAGGTGAGAAGGGGAGGTGGAGAGGAGCCGGGCGAGTGAGTGGTCTGCAAAAAACGGAGAGAGAGAGAGAGAGGGCCGACTCTCTGGAAACCCGGAGCGGTTAGCAGCTGGAGGGGGTGGGGAAGGGGCGTGATTTCTCAAACTGCACCGGCGGCGAGGAAAAAGTTCTTCAGCGCATGAGCGCCAGTGATCTCGGGATCTGCAGAACTTGCTCGTTCTTTCTGCGCATTTTGAATAACGGGGAGGGGAGGGTGGTGACGTAACTCGTGGAAAACAGTGCGCATGCGCGTTGACAGCAGCTGCTTTAATCCAGAGCGGGGGAGTGGAGCTACGAGCAAAGGCATTGTGAGGTCAGCAGCTGGGCAGCGGTTATATTCTTTTTAAATATCAGTTTGGTGATATGTTTTGGTTAAAAAACTTAGGAAATAATTAACCAAATTTACAGAGGAGTGTATTTTTGAAATCATAAGGTAAAGTTTTACTAGAATATGTAAAAATGTCACCGTTATTGTAATGTCAGCAGCTGGGCACCGGTCAGATTTGAAAAAAATGTCTGATTGCTGAACACTTTTAATTAAAAAGTCAGGAAAATAATTACCCATATTTACAGAGGAGTGGATTTCTAAAATCATAAGGAAAATCTCTACCGAAATATGTAAAAAATTCCCCATTTCGGCCTCGGGTTTTAGAGGAGATGTGTTTCAAAGGTAAAATCACACACACACACACACAGTTTTAAATAATACTGGACCAAGGGGGACCTGTTGGGTCCCGTCCCCTCAACACGTGGTTGCGGGGGGTGCCTGCGGCGTCACACACACACTAACCACCTCCCACACACATGGGGTGGAAGGGGCAGGGAGGAAGGGGGAGGGAGAGGAGGGCGCAAGGGGGGAGAGGGGCGGAGGGGAGAGATGAGAGGGAGAAAGAGCGGGGGAGTGAGGAGGGGGAGGGAGGGGCGAGGGAGAGAGACGAGGAAGAAAGAGCGGGGGAACGAGGAGGGGAGAGGTAGGGAGAGTAGAGTGGGGAGGAGGGTGGGAGGGGGAGGGAGAGAGGGGGGTAGAAGGGAGGTGGGGAAGGGAGTGGGTAGAGAGGAGGTGGAAGGGGGATAGGGGGTGAAGGAGGTAAGGGGGGTGAAGGAGGGTGGTGGGGAGGGGGAGCAGAGGGTGGGAGGGGAGGGAGAGAGAGGAGGGGGTAGAGGGGAAGGAGGTTCGGCGTCTTTTTTTCGAGGAGATCCGTTTCAAAGGCAAAATGACACACCCACACATACACAGAGTTTTAATAAGTACGAGACCAAGTGCAGACCTGTTGGGTCTCTTCCCCAACGTGTGGGGGGAGGGGGGTGGCATGCAGTGTCACACACACTAACCACCTGCACACACACACTAACTACCCCCCCACACACACGCTAACTACCCCCCTTGATATTATATTAATATTATTAATTTGCTCCTTTTACCCCATAACCACCCTATCTACTGATGCTTAACCCCCAACTCGCAGGCCTCTCTGGGGGGGGGGGGGTAGAGAGTGAGGGCAGAGAGAAGGGGCAGAGACAGAGGTGCAAGGGGGAGAGGGAGAGGGGGTGGAGGGGAGTAGAAGAGGGAGGGTGGTTTATGGGGTGGAAGGGTGGGGGGAGGGGGAGAGAAAGAGGGGGAGAGAGAGGGAGGGAAAGAGAGATGGGGGAGAGAGAGGTAGGGGAGAGCGAGGGAGGAGGGAGAGCGAGGGAGAGAGAGGGGGAGAGAGATGGGGGAGAGAGGGGAGAGGTGGGGGAGAGAGAGAGGAGTGGAGAGAGAGATAGATGGGGAGAGAGAGAGGTGGGGGAGAGAGAGGAGGGGAGAGACAGAGAGAGGAGGAAAGAGAGAAGGGAGGTGGCGTCGCAAGGTTTTTTTCAAAGCTTGCTTGCCCGCTCACAAGGTTTTTTCAAAGGCCTTGCGAGCGGCGCGACTGGCAGCGCGTTTGGTTTGCAGCGGGAGGGAGGGGCGTGACTTCACTCACTGCGCTGGGGGCAGGTTTCCCAGAGGGAGTAATCGCCGCGAGGGCCACCTTCTCATCGCGTGCCCCGCGCGACGATAATGGCCGCCGACGCCATGTTCTACCATCGGGCGGGGGAGCTGGAGAGGATTCAGATGCAAGTCAATGGCCTGCTGTGACCTCCCAATCTGCAGAACGCTCATTCTTTCTGTACATTTTGAAGAACGGTGGGGGGGGGGGAGAGAGTGGTAACGTACCTCGTGAAAAAGTGCATATGCATATTGGCATTAATCCAGAGGGCGGGGGATGGGGGGCGTGAGCAAGGGCATTGTGAGGTCAGCAGCTGGGCAACTGTTCTTTTTTTTTAAATGTCAGTTTGGTGATAAATGTTAGTAAATATCTCGGGAAATAATTGACCAAATTTATAGAGGATTGGATTTTTGAAATCATAAGGAACATTTCTACCAGAAGATGTAATAATTTCATTGTAATGTCAGCAGCTGGGCAGCGGTCAGATTTTTTTTAAAAAGGTCAGATTGGTCAACTATTTTAATTTAAAAAGTCGGGAAAAGAAAGAGGAGTGGATTTCTAAAATCACAAGGAAAATCTCTTCTGAAATATGTACAAATGTCCCCGTTTCGGCGTCTAGTTTTCAAGGCGATACATTTCAAAGGCAAAATGACACACGCACACACAAAAGTATACTGGACCAAGTGCAGACCCATGGGGTCTGTTCCTCCAACGCGCGGTTACGAGAGGAGGGGGCGGCCGGAGGCGTTGCACACACTAACCAACCTCTCTCACACACACAGACTAAGCACCCCTCACACACACACACACACACACCCCCATTGATATTGTATTAATATTATTAATTCACTCCTTTTACCCCATGCCGTGCCCTATCCACTCACACATAGCCCCCAATTCGCAGGCACGGAGGGGGAGACATGGAGGCAGGGAGAGGGAGACACGGAGGCACAGAGAGGGACACGGAGGCACAGAGAAGCACACGGAGGCACACAGAGAGGGCCACAGAGGCACACAGTGAGGGTCACGGAGGCACACAGAGACGGACACGGGGCCACACAGAGAGGGACACGGAGCCACACAGAGAGGGACGCGGAGGCACACAGAGAGGGGCACGGAGGCACACAGAGAGGGAGACGGAGGCACAGAGAGGGGCACGGAGGCACACAGAGAGGGACACGGAGGCACACAGAGAGAGACACGGAGGCACACAGGGACACAGAGGCACAGAGAGAGACACGGAGGCACACAGAGAGGGACACGGAGGCACACAGAGAGGGACACGGAGGCACACAGAGAGGGACACGGAGGCACACAGAGAGGGCCACAGAGGCACACAGTGAGGGTCACGGAGGCACACAGAGAACGGACACGGGGCCACACAGAGAGGGACACGGAGCCACACAGAGAGGGACGCGGAGGCACACTGAGAGGGGCACAGAGAGGGGCACGGAGGCACACAGAGAGGGGCACGGAGGCACAGAGAGGGGCACGGAGGCACACAGAGAGGGACACGGAGGCACACAGAGAGGGACACGGAGGCACAGAGAGAGACACGGAGGCACACAGAGAGGGACACGGAGGCACACAGAGAGGGACACGGAGGCACACAGAGAGGGACACGGAGGCACACAGAGGGAGACACGGAGGCACACAGAGAGGGACACGGAGGCACACAGAGAGGGACACGGAAGCACACAGAGAGGGACACGGAGGCACACACAGAGAGGGTCACTGAGGCACACAGAGAGGGTCAGGGAGGCACAGAGAGGGGCACAGTGAGAGCCACGGAGGGACACTGAGAGGATCGCGGAGGCACACACAGATAGGGTCACGAAGGTACACATAGAGGGTCACGGAGGCACACAGAGAGGGACACGGAGGCACACAGGGACACGTAGGCACGCTCAGAGAGGGTCACAGAGGCACACAGAGAGGGACACAGGCACACAGAGAGGGACACAGAGGCACACACAGAGGGTCATGGGGGCACACAGAGAGGGACACAGAGCACACAGACAAAGGCACACAGAGAGGGACACACAGAAATGGACACAGAGGCAGGGGAGCTTTCTGCCTTTTGGAGCTGGGGTTTCCGATTTGCGGCGTCTTTTGAGCGGGAGACCCTGCTGGTATGAGCGGAGTGGACGATCAAAAGCAGCAGAGGGCTGGCCGATCGAGAGAGAGTGGGGCGTGAGAGAGAGAGAGGAGGGGGAAAAAGGGGGGAGAGAGGGGGGAGAAGGGAGGGGGGAAGAAGGGAGGAGAGGGGTAAGGCCGCCCAGCAGCCGATGGCCTCAGAGTGAGCCTCAGCTCCATGGCCTCGCATCCTCGGCGCTTCAGACCCCGACTACGGGGAGGGGTTGGAGGAGGGGGCTGGATTGAAAGTGCGATGACAGCCTCCGGCCTTTACCCCGCCCACCCATCGCCTTATCTCTGCTTCTGATCTGCAAAGCATTTTGAGAATGGGGGGGGGGGTTTGCAGTGGGCGGGCGGGCGTGGGAGACCAGCTTTGGGCTTCTGACTGGCAGGGGATGGGAGGGGCGCGCAGGTGGACAGGGCTTCGCGAGCTGCGCCAGCTGTGAGCTCAGCGGAACTTATGTGGAAAAATTCAGCGCATGAGGAGTCGCTGCCCCACGATCTTTATGCCTGGATTGGTCGGCATGTGGGCATTGTGAAGTCAGCAGCTGGTAAGAGCCGTTTAGATCTTAAAAACGGAGTTGTGTTTGAGTTTTGTGATCAATTTTCCTCAAAATCTGGGGAAATAATTGACCAAGGAGTGGATGTGCGAATGTAAAAGTAAAACCGCTATTGAAATAGAAAAAATGGCGTTTTTGCGTCTGGTTTGCACGGAGTAACGAATCAAATGCGAAACAGTGTACACCTACACACACACAGAGTATTAAAAGTATACTAGACCAAGTGCAGACCCGTTGGGTCTGGTCCCCGAACATGCTTCAGTCGCGGAAATCGGCCGCGGGGAAAACATATGGCGGCGTTTTTGGAGGAGAGCGGGCTGCAGCAGCTGCTATTATGGTGTCTGGCCAGCAGGAGGCCACAAAATGAGTGTGTGTCAGGGGGGTGAAGGATTTTATTTTAAGAAGTGTACATAAAAATGTCTAAATGTAATGAGGAGTGAATGGGTGAATGTAAAAGTGTCATGTGTAGCAAAATGGAAAATATCTCGGGGTTTCAAAGTGTGGTTTTGGCAAACCATTAAATCAAAGGGCAAATCTGACACACACCCGGCCGGCAGACACACACACACAGAGTTTTAATAGTATATAGATAGATAGACTAGACCAAAGGGAACCTCAATGCGCAGTTGCGGGGGGGGGGGGGGGGGGGGGGGGGGGGGGGGGTTGAGAGAGGGGAGGGAGGGGGGGAGATGGAGGTGAAGGAAGGGAGGGGGGTGAGAGAGGGAGTGGGTGATGGTAGAGAGGGAGGAACGGGGGTGGGAGTGGGGAGTGGGGAGGGAGGAAGTGGGGGGAGAAAGGGAGGGGGGAGATGGAGGTGGGGGGAGGGGAAAGGGGTAAGGTGGAGGGAGAGTAAGAGGGGTGGGGGATAGAGAGGGGAGTGGGGAAGGGGGGGGCAAAGGGAGGGGAGTGGGGGAAGAGAGGATGGGGAGTAGTGGGGGAGGAGAACGTGGAAAGGGGGGTGGGAGAGGGGGAGATGGAGAGGGGGCAGAGGGGGGAGTGAGAGGAAGGGGGAGTAGAAGGGAGGTGGAGGGGAGAGGAAAGGGTAATGTTGAGGGAGGGTGGGGGTGGGGGGGTAGAGAGAGGATGGGTGGGGGGGCAAAAGGGTAGGGGGAGTGGGGGAAGTGGGTTGGAGGGGTTGAGGGGGCAGAGGGAGAGAGAGAGGGGGGAAAGTGGTGGGGAGTGGGGGAGAGAGGGGGGTGGGGGGGGCATTGGGGGAGGGAGAGAGTGGGAGCGGGGGAAACAAAAAGGAGAGAGAGGGGGATGGGGAGGGGAGGAGAACGGGTAGGCGGGAAGGGGATGGGAGAGGGGGAGAGATGGGTGGGGGACGAGGGAGAGAGGGGTGGGGGTGGATGGGGAGGAGGAGGATGGGGGAGGGAGGGGAGGATTGAGAGAGGGGGATGAGTGGGAGACGGGGGTAAAGGGGTTATGGGGAAGGAGGGAGGGAGGGCGGAGCACAGAGAGGGAACGTGAGGGAAGCAGAGAGGGAGGCGGGGGGGCGTTTTTGAGGGTTGTGGTGGTGCGTCGTCAAAGGTGAGGGCTGGTTCTTGAACGCAATATCCACTTTCCCTCGCTGCAAGAAAGACTTGTGTTTTTTTTTTTTTTTTTTTTTCAAAGGGCCTTGTGAGCGACGCGACTGGCAGCGTGTGCGGTTAGCAACGGGAGGGTGGGGGCGGGGGAGGCTCCCGGCTGCAGGCTGCAGGAATTCAGGCTTCAGGGCCCGAGTGGGGGGGAGTGGTCGGGGAAAAGAGGGTGGGGCGAGGAGGAGGAGGGGAGAGGAGGAAGGGAGCGGTGAGAGGACGGGTTGGTGGGGAGGAGAAGAGGGGAGGGGTGAGTAGGAGGAGGGGGGAGAGGAGGAAGTGAGCCGGCCCCGCTTCAACCAAACTACTTCAGCGGCCTCAATCGAGACTCCGGGGGTGAGGGTAGGTGTCGTCCGAACTATTCCGTAGGCAGCTGCACGATTCAGGCTTCAGGGCCCGAGTAGGGGAGGGGGGAGAGTGGTGGAGGAGGAGGAGGGGGGAGTGGAGGAAGGGAGTGGGGAGAGTAACTAACTGCGTATTGAAAGTCTGCGCAGCTGGTCGCGAGCAACAAAAGGCATTGTGACGTCAGCAGGTGGCCAGCGGCGATATTTGAAAAAACACAGTCAGTTTGGTGAACAATATTAGTGAAAATCTCGGGAAATAATTGACCAAATTTACAGAGGAGTGGAATAAATCACTACTGAAATATGTAAAACTTTCCCCGTTTTGGCGCCTGGTTTTCAAGGAGATACATTTCAACGGCAAAATGGCATACACGCACACACACACGCGCACGCACACACACTCACTGAGTTGTAATAAGTATTTGAACAAGTGCAGACCCGTTCGGTCTGTTCCCCCATGTGCGTTTGCGGGAGGCACACTTCTGGAAACCCACAGCTGGAATGAATGGGCAGGCGGGCGGGGGATGGGAGGGGCAGGGCTTCATGTGCTGCGCCGGCAGTGAGGAGCAGGTTCAGCGCGTGAGGCGCCACTGACC
Organism: Okamejei kenojei; assembly: GCA_035221665.1. Lineage (NCBI taxonomy): Eukaryota > Metazoa > Chordata > Chondrichthyes > Rajiformes > Rajidae > Okamejei > Okamejei kenojei. The sequence continues at coordinate 33,815,711 of CM069131.1, read as the reverse complement.
CCGAGATCTGCCGAACAAAGATCCTAGAGCTGAGCTGTAGAATCTTTGTTCTGCAGAACTTGCTCTATCTTTCTGCACCTTTTGAAGACCGGGGGGATGGGTGGGCGAATGTACCTAGTGGAAAACAGCTGCATTAATCCACAGCGGCGGGGGGGACGGGGCCAGGAGGCAGGTGGGCCTGGATTGGTGGGCATTGTGACGTCAGCAGAGCTGGCAAGTAGGAACCCCCCCACCCACGATTATTTGTTGAAAAAGTGAGTTTTGTGAACAACTTTATTCAAAAAATCTGAGGAAATAATTGACTGAATTTAGAGAGGAGTGGATTTATGAAATCATAAGTTAAATCCCTACCAAAATTGAAAGAATCTCAGTGTTTTTGCGTCTGGTTTTCTCCGAGGAAATAAGTTTCAAATGCGTTGGAGAAAATGAATTAGGTCAAATAATAAGCCCAGAAATATGGGAAGAAAGCTTACAAACACATACATTACTGCTCGTTAAATCGCTAAACATGCTCTTATACAGTTTTAAAATTTTACATAGATTACATTACTCCAAATCTAAATTACATAATATATTTCCAAAATTATCGCCTATATGTGATAAATGTCAAATCTTAGAAGCAAATTTTGTCACATTTCATCTTCTACTAATCTTGTACGACAGATTGTGAGAATATTGGAAAAAAATCTCTCTCTACTCTCTAGATAATCTCGAACCTGTTGTGTTAATATTACTTGTGATTCTGATCCAAAGTTAATCATACTTGGAATAACACCGGGAAACGGAACAAATAATTACAAGGAATCAAAGAACTTTTTCGACTATATTCTCTAATGAATTGGGAAAAAAATTAATATTACAAATTTAGATGGAAAGGCCATGCATCCAACGGAAATTTTTAAAATGGGTATGAATACAGAAATGTCGGCGACACTTCACTTGGAGAGATTGAGACCTTGTGTGACCCATATTATGGATAGGTTGTAGATCTCTTTGACAGCGGAGAAAGGGATTTGGATTGGGGCTCCATACATTAAATATTTACAGGGTAATAATGGTTCGGCGCAGCGCTGGTGACTTGACTAGCGAGGCCTGATATCGAATGGATGAAGGATCAAATACATATAATAATCATTGAAGTATCTCAAGAATGGATTATTTAGTAATATTTTAAATCTCCATCGGGTGATAACTTTTCACATTTTCTTTTCTATTTCTACTTTCTTCTATCTATATTGTGAGGGGAGTTGTATTTACTAGGAAAATAGTTATAGAAACTTATTAATTATATTCTTAATATTAGTATGAATACACCTCCCATTATTAGTTGTATGAAAATAATTTATTGATGTCTTAAATTTGTAATTATATAAAATTGTGTTGCATTTCAACTATATATAATTTTGTGGAAATAGGGGGGTTGGTGTTAATAATATGGGTGTTTGTCAAGTGACACTCTTAATTAGTAAAAATATCATGAATATCATAGAAGTTTGGTTTGTTAGATTGGGTGTATTTGTAGTTATATTACGGGGGGATTTGTATTTGGGGGTAATTAGAAGGTGTGTGGTGTTAAGAAAGTGGGGTGAGTATTGCTTATTTTAGGAATATACTTACTTACACTCCAATTATACAAAATAAATAACGGAAATGTATATGGAGGTGGTTAAATTCAACACAAAACGGTATCAATTGATAATCAATATAGTATAATTTTATATATTATATAATTTTCAATGCCGTATAAGGTGTACTCGTATTATATGTTTCTATTAATAAAAAAATTTAAAAAAAAAGAAAAAGTGTTTAATGTTGTTTCAAGGCAAAATGACATACACCCACACACGGGCACACACACACACAACACAACACAAACCACAACACCACCACACACACACACACACACCACACACACACACACACGCATGCTGCCGAGCGCACACACACACACACACAGAGTTTTTGAGTATACTATTGACCAAGTGCAGACCCGTTGGGGTAGTGGTCTGTTCCCCCAACGTGTGGTTGCGGGGGAGGGGGGTGGTGTGGGCTAGCATTTTTTTGCGGCGTCACACACATAACTACCCCCCCCCGCACACACGCTACTACCCCCAAGTTTTTTGTGTGTTATATATTTTGATCAATTGCTCCCTTTTACCCCATGCCCGCCCTATCACTGACACATAGCCCCAACTCGCAGGCGCATCTAGTGAGGGAGGGGGGGGTTATATAGAGAGTGAGGGCAGACGTAGAGATTTTATGGGAAGGAGGACAGAGAGGAAAGGGGAAGAGAGAAGAAGGGCAAGAGGGTGAGTTTTTAGTTAATTGGAGGGGTGGAGGGGAGGCGGAGGAAATTAGGGTTATATGTAGAGGGGAGGGGGGGTATGGGGGAGGGTGGGGATGAGGAGAGTGTGAGTAAAAAATGGGAGGAGAGAGGGAAAGAGGGGCTGAGAGGGAGGGAAGGGTAAGGATGGGAGGGGGAGAGGTGGGGAGGAGGTGTTTGGGGTGGAGGGAAGGGGTTTATATAGGGAGGGAGGAGGGGAGGAGGGAAGGGGGGTTGGGGAGGGAGGGTGGGGAAGTGGGGCTGAAGAAGAGAGCGAAGGTTTATTTTTTTTTTTTTTAATTTTTTTTGTTTTTTTTTTTGGGTTGGAGATGAGAGAGGGAGGGGGGAAAGGAAGGATGGGGAGAGAGAGAGTGGGAGAGAGATGATGGGTGGAGAGAGAAGAGAAGGAGAGACAGATGAAGCACGTTTGTTTTTTTTTGGGTTTTTTACTAGACCAACGGGTTTTTTTTTCTGCTTGTTTTGTCTAGTATATAATTTTAAAACTAGGGAGTGTGTGTGGGTGTATGGCATTTTGCCTTTGATTGGGAAGGGTTGCCTTTGTTTTAAACGTTATCCGCAAATCCAGGAGCAGAGAAGAAACGCCCAAGAAGTTGTTACATTTTGCTATTTTTACTTGAGTTACATTCGCATATCGACTCCTAATTAAATTTGGTCATTTTTCTGTAACATTTTTAATAAAATCTCTTCAACACAATACTTACTCTTTTCTTTAAATCCTCAGCAGCTGCGGACGTCACAATGCCCTTACGCTCGCGACTCACCGCCGCTCGCTCTCGATGAAACAACGCTGTCTTTGGAACTTTCAAATTCCCAAAAAATCAAAAACGTAAAGAGCAAAATCAGGACATAAAAAAAAAAAAACAACAAAATGCATTTATATTACCATCAATAATCCCAATAAATATCGGAATTATAATTTAAATTATTATTAATTCATACCCCCCCCTTAAAAATAAATCCCTTTTCCCTACCCCCCTTTAAAAAGGGGTGGGACCTCAATCAAAAAATAATAGCGGGGGAGAAACCCCCCCCCCAAAACCACAGTCATTTTTTTCGCCTCCCGTGGCCACCTTCTCATTGCGTGCCACGCCAATCGACGTCGATGTGGCTGCTGCCGCCCGACTCTCCTCCACTCCCCCCGGCCCGGCTCTTTCACCCTGCCGAAGCCACAGATCGCGGTGGTCCCCCCTATGCTTTTCACCATCCTCGCTGGATGGCCTGCAGGCTCACTCGAGGACAATAATACATGCTCCGCCCGAAAAAAACCACTCCATATTATAAAACGCAATTAAGGGAACACTATCCCCCCCCCCCTCCCTACGTAGGGGGTCTGAAGCGCCGAGGATGCGAGACCATGGAGCTGAGGCTCACTCTGAGGCGGACGGCTGCTGGGCGGCCCTACCCCTCTCCTCCTTCCCATCTTCCACCCTCCCTTCTCCCCTCCTTCTCCCCAAGCCCCTCTCTCCCGCTCCCCTCTCTCCCCTTCCCGTCTCTCTCTCTCCCCCCTCTCTCTCGATTGGCCTCCCTCCTGCTGCTTTTGATCGTTCTGCTCCGCTCGGAGCGACAGGGTCGCCCGCTCCAAAGGCGCCGCAAATCGGAAAACTCCAGCTCCAAAAGGCAGCAGATACGAGGGGCCGGACCAATATTTTAACCCCATCCCCAAAGGCAGTAAGCTCCCTGCCTCTGTCCCTTTCTGTGCCCCTCTGTGTTAAACTTGGGGGTGTCCCTCTCAATATGTAAGGCTTCAGTGTGTATTATTCTCACACTTCCTGCTATAAATGTTCTGATGTTATACTATGTGTCCCCTCTCTGGGGGGTGTGCCTCCGTGCCCCTGAGTAGTGTATGAATGGTCATAGGAAAGGAATGGCGTGTGTGTGCTGGGGCCTTGGGACCCACCTTGGGGTCCCTTCTGTGTGCCCTTCTGTCCCTGAACCACCGTGGACGTGTACTTCACATCTCCGTGGTGCCTCCGTGTCCCTCTCTGTATGCCTCGTGTCATCCCTCTTATTCTGTGCCTCCTTGGGGGAGGTCCCTCTCTTGCCTCCGTGTCCCTTCGTGCCTCCGTGTCCCTCTCTGTGCACAGCATGTCCCCTCTGTGCCTCCGTGTCTCTCCCTGTGCCTCTGTGTCTCTCTGCTGCTCTCTCCGTGTCCCTCTCTGTGCATCTGTTGTCTCTCTCTGTCTCTCTCCACGTGACTCCGTGTCTCCCTCTCTGTGGGGGCCTCCGTGTCCCTCTCTGTGCCTCCCCCTCCGTGACCTGCAAATTGGGGTGCTATGTGTGAGCGGATAGGGCAGGGCATGGGGTAAAAAGAATTAATAATATTCCATATAAGACAATGAGGGTGGTTAGTTGTTTGATGTGTGTTTTTGAGGGGTGGTTAGTGTGTGTGAGAGGTTGTTAGTTCAAGTGTGTGTGTGTATGACGCCTCAGGCCGCCCCCCCCTCACCCTCGCACAACACCCCCGCGCATTGGGGGAACAGACCCAATGGGTCTGCACTTGTCTAGTATTTTTTTAAAAAAATGTCAGTTGGTTATAAATTTTAAAAATAAATATATCTCGGGGGGGTTTAGTCACACCACTCATGCATGCTACGGCGTCTATCACACACACAACTAGTCCAAACTACCCCCCGGGGACCGCGCACACACGTTAACTACCCCCTTGATATGTTAATATTATTAATTTTGCTCCTATTTAGCCCCATAACCGCCCTATCCACTGCAGCAAAGCCCCCAACGCGTAGGCCACGTCTGTAAGAGAGGGAGTGGGTGGGTTGAGCTAGTAGAGTGAGGGCAGAGAGAGAATACTGGGGAAGAGACAGAAAAGAGAAAGGGGCAGACAGAAGGGCAGGGGGTGGTGGAGGAGAGGGAGGTGGGTGAGGGGGGGAGTGTGGGGAGGAGGGATGAGAGAGATGGGGGAAATAGAGGGGAGGAGAGGGGGCGAGAGAGTGGGGGGAAGGGGAAGGGGAGAGTGGGGAAGGGAGGAGGGGAGAGGCCGGGGGGGAAGGGAGGGTGGGAGGGGTATGGGGTGGAGGGGGGGAAGGGGGTTTAGGGGAGGGAGGGCAGTGGGGGTGGGGGAGAGGAGTGCGAGAGAGAGAGGGAGGGATGGGGAGAGAGAGAGAGGGTGGGATGAGAAAGATGGGAGCGAGAGAGAGCATGGTGGGGAGAGACGAAATGCAACCGTGTGCGTCACCGCGTTCAGAATGTTCTGGAAATTCACTCAACCATCCCCACACACTAAGCAATCCGATGTCTATGCACGAAAGCTGTCGCAGCTCAACTATGGAACTTCAGGGGAGGACTCACACAAACACAGCAGGTCCGATCTAAGCTGGTCAATGAAGACAGCACCTATTTTTTTTTTTAAACTATCCAGGGGGCCAGTTGGCCAGGTGCAAAGGCAATGTGCACCAGACAAAATCCCTAACACACAGGGTGGGCTGGGCGGGGCCATGAGGCAGTTGGGCCAGGTGCAAAGGCATTGTGAGGTCAGCAGCTGGGCAACCTTAATATTTTTTTTAAATGTCAGGGGGGGGGGGGAGAGATCTCCCACCCCTGTCCCATTGTGATGTGATTGTACATCTGTGAGATGACACTGACACAATGCAGCAGTTTAATTTTGGTTTTAGTGGGAGCACAAAAGTTTAGGTTGCAAATCTCCCACCCCTGTCCCTGTCCCATTGTGATGTCATATATGTAAATGAGATCCATTGTGATTGGATCTGTGAGGTGGCACTGTGACTCATGCAGCAGTATGATTTTAAAATGTTTTGATGTTTTGTGAACAACTTTATTCAAAATCTGGGGAAATAATTGACCGAATTTAGAGAGGAGTGCATTTATGAAATCGTAAGTTAAATCCCTATCGAAATTGTAAAAGTCTCCGCGTTTTTGCGTCTGGTTTTCGAGGAGATGCGTTTCAAATGCAAAATGACATACACCCACACACACACACACACACACACAGATTTTTTAAAGTATACTAGACCAAGTGCAGAACAGTTGGGTCTGTTCCCGAACGTGCAGTTGAGGGGGGGGGGGGAAGAGGGGAGGGAGGGGGGGAGAGGGAGAGAGAGGGGAAGGATGGGGGGGGGGAGGGGGGGGAGGGAGGGAGGAGGGGGGAGAGGGAGGGGGGAGGAGGAGGGAGGGGAGGTGGGAGGGGAGAGGGAGGAGGGAAGGAGGGGGGAGGGTGGAGCTGGCGGGGGGGGGGGGGCGTGATGCCAAGGGAGCCTGTAGGTCATGTGTACGCCATCAAGATGCTGCGTACGACGTCGAGACGCTGCGTACGCCCTCAATGCGCCTGCGGGCCGTCAGGCCGTTGACGCGCCGGCTCTGTCACGCTGGCTCAAGCCAAAGATCGGCTGTTCCCCCGCTCCACCCCCGCTGCTTTTCCGAGGACGGCGAAAAGCAGCGGGGGAATAGCCAATCCTTGGCTTGAACCAGCGTGACAGAGCCGGGCGGGGAGTGGAGGAAGTAAAATCGCCCGCAAAATAAGAAAAATGTCGGGGCCCGGGGGGGAGTGGAGGAATATCTGCCAAGTGATTCCATGCTGTACAGCTCTATGACACAAGGACACCAACACCTGTATGTTCCTCTCCAAGTCATGCCTGATCACCCTGATCACCATTCCTTCACTGTTGTACAATCTAAACCCTGGTATTTCTTCTCCAAGTGTTACAACCATATTTGTTCACCCCAAGTTCAGAGCAGCAGGATATCATCTTAAGGGTGGTTTCATAATCTCATTATTCAAATGTGGAGAAAGGAAGAGGTTGAGTCATGCACATTTGGAGTAGGTAAGTGGGTATTTGGAGTAGGTAAATGTGGATCCTTTATTCACTTGCTGTTTTCTGGAGCTGAGCTTATAAAGTTGGAAGCATCATATAAACACCATGTAATTACCTAAAGCGGTGAATGTAGTTAAGGTCAGTAGCAAAATTTGATTTGGTGTTTGCATAATATAAATAAATCAGCAATTCAAATACTTTAAAATATATATTTATTTTATTAGAAGCAATTGTACAAGGAGAAAGTAATCGACATAATTATACAATTTTCGTACTGCTTCAAATTTAACATTTTATAAACTAATAACTAAATCGGAAAAAATGAAAAAAGGGAAAGAAAGAAAAGAAATAGAAAAGAAAGAATTTCAAAAAAGACACGCAAAAGAGAAAAGAAAAGCCCCAGAACTAACGAAGAACTACCCTTCCCTACGCCCGCTCACCCGACCTTAGCGTTGGTTTTGAGTTTGTGTTCAACCATTATGTTGTTGAAGAAATTCATTGAAAGGAGACCATATTTTGGAAAATTGATCTGGTTTGTCAGTCAAGACACAAATACTTCTTCAACAAGCCCATCATTTGAGGATCAATTGCTTAAACGTTAACCAGTGTAAATGTAGAGGGTATATTTTCAGTGGAATTACCTGACTGTTAAAACATCCATTCAATTTCTCAGTTTTCACAGAGCAATCTGCCTTTCATGTTAATATGCCTTTCTGTGAAAAACATTAACTCATTATATTTCAATTATTTCTTGTTAAAATTATTTTTCTCTTTCCCACAGGGTGTGTTACCAGACCAAAAGAATACTCCTGTATATGTGTCATTTCTGATTGCTCAAGCTGTTACCACATTTTCTGGGATATTGTCTTATCCTTTTGATACTGTGAGAAGACGTTTGATGATGCAGGTCAGTAGCAAATTTTGAAGCGTATTCTTTGATTCTCCAGAGCGGTTGCGTGTTCATTAGACTGGTTGACTCCCTTCTCTCTTCCTCTCCCCCCCCCCCCCCACCTTTTGTGTTGATTGATTAATATTAAATGGTAGTATTTAGCTACCGATCATTATAGTATAAGGAAATAGCAACGTTTTAATTTCAATGGAGAACTTGAGAGCCGATTGTGATTTGTGCACAGGATGGTAGGGGGAGCGAGTGGGGCCGAGCCGAGGCCAGCGAGCGGGGCCGAGAAAGTGAATAAAAGCTAGGTAATCTTATTTTAAAAACCGCGAGATGTTTTAAAATAAATGTTATCTTTAAAGATGGCGAAAATGAAGCAGTCAGAATCAAGCGTTGCAGAAGTCGATGTTGAGTCGACCTCAAGCAGTGCAAAAGTGATGGTTGGGAAGTTGCTGCTTTTGAAATGAGGCCCTCCCCATGACATCACTGGAAGGTGGTGGAATATTCTGTTTCACTCTACCATTGGGGGGGAGAAGATGTTGTGATGTCACTGGAAGCTGGTGTTTTTAAAAACGTGGTTTTGGCTATCCATTGTGATTTGATGTCTGAGTGGCATTGTGACATTTGAAGCTGCTGGAAAAATGCTCTTTGAGAAGCAGTTTTTGCCTTTTTTTATTTCAACAATTAATAACCGGAAATATAGGTGGGAATGCGAAGGGAAGATGTTTATTGCCACCACGGGGAAAATGTGAGTAGGATGTGTGAAAATGGGAAGGCTGTGGCCTAGCGTTTAGAAGAAGATAGGAATTAACCAGATTGGCACACACCGACACAAACAAGACAAAGACTTTTAGTTATATAGAGGTGGAGATGGCATATGACATGCTCTCCCTGTAAGATATACCATTTCTGCCAGTTAAGGGTTTCTTTTAAAAATGACAAATTCAATCTTAACTTGAGTGACCTGTGTTTTGTTCAATTTAATTCATTAAGTAATTTACATATAACATGAAAAAGTCATTATAACACCAATGAAAAACACTATTTGTCCCTCAGAGGTTCATCCTGCAAGTAAATATGGCATGGTCTCTCTTCCTCCTAAAACTTCCCTTGGTTCCTCCTCTGCCTGTCTGTCTCTGTGACTATTATTTTCTCTTTCACAGTGATGTTTCCCAAAACATCTTTTCTTTTTGTCAATATGAAAAAATATTTTCATTTTATTTGTTACTAGACTTGTTCCTTTTCCAAATTGGGGTATCTCTCTGTAAATATGCTCTTCTAAGCTTCCCCCCAGTCTAGTTTAGTCAATAAAATACTGATTCAAGCACTTGTGCAACTAAACTTTATTTTGGATAACACAACACAAATTCCCCTATACGATACCTAACCACCGCGGGTTCAATCCTTGTATCTGCTTGGGCAACCCCTTTAGCCTCGTGCAAGCAGAGACACTCCAAAAGGTCACGCAGTCCCAAGTACTCTTCCAGAAGTTCGACCAAGGACCTCATGGGGGCTGCCTTTTGTAGATCCCCGAACGACATGGGGGTGGTCTCTTTAATATCCAATCAAACGTATTGATTGTAACATTAAATAATTGACGGTTTCCCAACCCAATAACATAATCTTAAATACATTTTATTCGAAAGAAGCTTCTAGAAGGAAGCCAACATAGATGAATAGTGCAACATGTGCCCTGGGATTCAATCAGTTCCTCCAAGGCTCAACATTTCAACCAATCAACAATTAACAGAGTAACCGCCTTGCAACATTATTTATACTATTTACAATGCCCTTGCAGTGATCCAATCAAAATGATGCATTTAAAGTTTGTTTGCAAAACTGCTATACACTTTATCAATTTAGGAGAACACCTGGATCCTTCACCATCCTGCATATCAGTCTAAGCCTAGAGTGGCTGGCGCCATCCAAAGCCTATAATTTTCAGCTGATAAGGGTTAAGCAATTCTGACAAATGCAGGGATCCTCCATTTTATGGTGTCTTTAATTTGGGTCAATATTAACATATCTATCTATACTATTACTAAAACTCTCATCTTGACCACTTCCGGTCTGCGTTGTATTTAAATTTGCAAATAAACGCCCCCCCCAAAGCGCTACGATTTTTCGCCACCTTGCTCACCATTCTCCTCTGCTGCAAGTCAAATAAGTTTTGTTCCGATCGATGAAATAGTACAAACGTTGTGAAGGTTTAAAAATCGTAAAAACTGCCCCTTCCGAAACCCGCTGTCTATAACGTGGCGAGGAGAATAAAAAGCGGAAGGGGCGGACTGTGGTGTGGAGCCCGCAGAGAGTGCGCAGCCCGCCCGCGGACTGCTTCTGCAGCGACCAGCACGACCAGCCGAAAGCTGCTGAGTTGAACTGGAAGCCTCTGAGTGAAGCCGGAGTGGGACCGGGATCACCTGCATGAGGCCGAAAGCTGAAGGTGCGGGGTGAGCAGAGTCCGAGCTGTGTCTGCTGCGACCACCCCCCCTCCCCCACCCCCCTTTCCCCACACCCCCCCTTTCCCCACACCTCCCCTTTCTTCACACACCCCCTTTCCCCACCCCCCCCTTCCCCACGTCCTCCCTTCACCCTCACCCACCCCCTTCCCCCTCCTCCAACCCACTTCCTCACACCCCCCCCCCCTTTCCCTGAGTGGTGGAATATTGCATTGGGGAATGGGTTGCGTTGGGGGGGACCAGGCCTCCCCTGTGACCGGGACCCAATGGGTCCCACTTAGTCTAGTTCTTTATAAGGTCATAAGGAAGAGTAGAATTAGGCCATTTGGCCCATCTAGTTCAAGTTCAAGTTCACATTTATTGTCACATGCACCTATTGGTACAGTAAAATTTGAGTTACCATACAGCCATACGAATAAAAAGAACACATTACACAATAGAGTTTAACATAAACATCCACCACAACAGAATCAACGTTTCACACTGTGATGGAAGTCATCTTCTTCTTTGTTCACCCGTGGTCGGGGCCTTTGAGACCTCCGCAGTCGCCACTACGGATGGCCCGATGTACAGGCCCTCTCGCTGGGATGATCGAAACTCCGGCGTCGGAACGGAGGAACACACTCAGCAGCTTGGACTTCCAAATCGGCCGCTTCTTACCGGAGACCACAGCTTCACAAGTCCACAGGCCGAGCTGGACGGAGCTCCAACATTGGCGATCCTCAGCAAAAGATCCTAGGTCTCCACGATGTTAAAGTCGCCGCCCACGACTAGAAGCTCTGCAGACCACTGTTCCACGATGTTAAAGTCAGCAGGCCCAACACTCCGGAGCTCCAACACTGGTGAACCCCAACAAGAGTGCCCTGCTCTGCGATGGTAATTCAGAGGTGCGGCCGCTGCTGAGATCTGGGCCGGTCTCCGGTAAGAAAGGCTGCACCAATCCAGGTGGTAGACCGCGAGGAGGGGGGTGCGGTGAAGATGCAACACGGAGAAAAGACGCACCTCCGTCCAGGTAAGTGACTGAGAAACGGTTTCCCCCTATTCCCCGCCACCACCCCCCATATAACACATACTAAGATACATTAAGACATACATTTAGTCACACTAAAAATAACAAAAAGGATGAAAGGACCGAGCTGCTGACGAGACAGCCACTGCGGTGGTGCCACCCGATGGATGCATTCAATCACGGCTGATCTATCTCTCGCTCTAAACCCAATTCTCTTACCTTCTCCCCATAACCACTGACACATGTACTAATCAAGAATCTATCTCTGCCTTAAAAATATCCACTGACACCTCCATAGCATTTTGTGACAAAGAATCCCACAGATTCACCACCTTTCCTAAAAGAACCTCCTTTAATTCTGAGGCTATAACTTCTAACCCTGGACTCTCCCACTAGTGGAAACATCCTCTCCACATCCACTCTATCCTAGCCTTTCACTCTTCTGTATGTTTCAATGAGGTTCCCCCATCCAGCAAGTGAAGGCCAAGTGCCAACAAACGCTCATCATAGGTTAAGCTACTCATTCAGTGTTTGAATGTTTCAATTCCCTTCTTTATCCCTCCTTAATGAGTGCCTTACCCTTAATTCGATATCTCCTAAGTACAATACTTCGTAAGCACTTGATAGATTTTATATATTTGTTCTGCCTTGAATTATCTGTCTGCTTTGAACATAGCAGTATTAAATAGTGTGCTAATTTTCATACTCCATTAAACATATTAAATGTCATACATTTTTACTTAATTAACTGATATACTATATAGTGAGTTAAGATGTTTTTTTACTTCAAAAATAGATTTTATTCATAGAAAATATGCAGACAATACAAATCAATATGTGGTTATCAATAAGTTATTACATTCTATTTATAAGGCACTAATGCCATTCATATGGCCTCTTTCAGCACACACCCGTCTCATTTTTGAGTGGTGTATAAAAGAACTGCAGATGCTGGTTTAAACCAAAGATAGACACAAAATTTCGGTCTGAAGAAGTCTCGACCCAAGACATCACCCATTCCTTCTCTCCAGAGATACAGCCTGTCCTGCTGAGTTACTCCAGCATTTTGTGTCTATCTTTCATTTTTGAGGGACTTATACTGGACTCAGCTTCTCAAAGTCAAGTGGCAGCAATATCTTAAATTGCAGCTCTTCTCCACAAAGCCTTTCTGTTGACTGCACTGAAGTTCAATACGTTCCTTGGCATGTAAAGTGCCAGTCAGCAGTATTCACTTGCAGATATCTCATTGCACTGGAAGATCAACAGATTTCAGGCGGTCCATAGTGCATTGATCATCAAGTTGATGCTGTTTCCGCAGCACTTGATGCTTATCTTGATGTTTATCCCTAGGCACACCCTCTACATCAGAGTGTCCTCTGTTACATAACTGCTAGGGATGAACCTCGACAGGGAATCACATGTAACTTTAATAACCTTTTAAGACACTGGTCCATAAAAGTAATAATAAAACATCCACCGGCTGCAGGATGATAACAGCTGCTCATGATACATATTCTATGGTGTATTATATCTTGTGCATCTTGGACTAAATAATTTTACTCTAGCCCCACCTAATTTTTGTCTCGTTAAATGTATGTCTTGACTCTAGTTTTTATTATTTTTCTTTAGCTTTGTTTATGGCGGGGGGGGGGGGGGAAGAACCGTTAATCTCTTCCCTGTACGGGGACCCGACTTTTTCCCTGTCGGGTCTCCGATGTCGTTGGGCCTAACATCGCGGAGCCGGGGGCGGCCTCCGGCCGGAACTAACCTGAGGGCTCCAGTCGCGGAGCCTGCGGACCTGACATCGCGGAGCTGGCCGTCTTCAGAGCAGGACGAGCTGTGGTGGCGCGCAGCTGCGACCCGACTTTGGAGCTTCGGGGGCTCCGGCCGCAGGCCTGGTGGATGGGAACATCGGGAGCTCACAGGTCCCTGGTGGGAGACCACTTTTCGGAGCTCCCGCAACGGCAACTTCACCCGCTTGACTTGCGGTGTAAAGGACTCGGAGAGGGGCCTAACATCGCCCGGCGTGGCTTAAATGGTCACAGGATTTACCATCGTCCGCCGGGGGCTTTATCATTGGGAGCCCCAGTTCGCCTCAACACTGCAGTTGGACTACTGGACCACGGGAGGACAAAGGGAAGAGATAAGACTTTGCCTTCCATCATGTGAGGAGATGTTGGAGATCCACTGTGATGGATGTTTATGTAAACTGTGTTAAATATATAACATATAATATATAACAATTACAGCACGGAAACAGGCCCTCTTGGCCCTTCCAGTCCTTGCCGACCATTTGTTTTCCCCTAGTCCCATCTACCTGCACTCAGACCATACCCCTCCATTCCCTTCCCGTCCATATACCTATCCACTTTACTTTTAAATGTTAAAATCGATCCTGCCTCCACCACTTCTGCTGGAAGCTCATTCCACACAGCCACCACCCTCTGACTAAAGGAGTTCCCCCTCACGTTACCCCTAAACTTCTGTCCCTTAATTTTCATGTCATGCCCTCTTGTTTGAATCTTCCCTACCCTCAATGGGAAAAGCTTATCCACGTCAACTCTGTCTATCCCTTTCATCATTTTAAAGACCTCAATCAAGTCCCCCCTTAACCTTCTGCGCTCCAAAGAATAAAGACCTAACTTGTTCAACCTTTTTCTGTAACATAGTTGCTGGAACCCAGGCAACATTCTAGTAAATCTCCTCTGTACTCTCTCTATTTTGTTGACATCCTTCCTATAATTAGGCGACCAAAATTGTACACCATACTCCAGAATTGGTCTTACCAATGCCTTGTACAATTTTAACATTACTTCCCTACTCCTATATTCAATGCTCAATATTCAATTAAATGTGGGTCTTGTTTTTTTTTTTGTAATGTAAGACTGTAGAAAATGCAATTTCGTTCAAACCAAGCTGTTTGAAAGGCAATAAAAGAAATTCTATTCTATTCAACCATTGTTGAAATAAAGTGTTTTTTCCTAGAACTTAGGGTTTCAAAGCTAATATCTTATCAGAGTTCAATGAACAGTGTTGTAGTTCAGAATGGAAATGTACGAAGACAGAATGCATCATCCAAATTCAACTCAAATAAAATTCCATGGAAGACATTTTTTTAAACGGTGGAAGTACAAGTTATTTGACAAGGAATTTCTAGAATTTATTAAAACTTTTATTTTCAATGTAAAATTTCTAGTTACTGAGGTAGAAATGGTATTTTGAGAGTGATGGGGTAGGAGCACATTTGGATCTGAATCTGGAGGTTAGATTCTGCATGGGTTGTTGTATTTCCATTCCAAAGTAGCAATTATGTATCAGAATTTGTATTTAAGTTTATCAGCACAAGTAACAATTTCAGTGAAACGTGTAATACACACGATAAAGTTAACACAATATTTAGATAGGTTAGCATTGTGCTACACAATGACATACTGAGAATTTTAACTTTTCATCCACAGAGTGGTGAATCGGACAGACAGTACACTGGAACACTGAATTGTTTTCAGATGATCTATAAAAACGAGGGATTTACTGCTTTCTTCAGAGGAGCCTTTTCAAATATCCTGCGTGGAACCGGTGGTGCCTTAGTTCTTGTATCCTACGATGAAATTAAGAAGTTGATATTTATTTTGGAAAACAAATTTAGTTAAGAAAATACATTTGTTTGCAATTCAGCGCCTGTTAAACATTGTACCTTCAAATGAATGGATTCTTCCTTGGGCAACATCCAGAAAAATGAATTTAAAATTTTTCATTTCCTTTTATTTATAATTAGTTATGCTTGACTTTAACTTTTGATATCAATTTTCTGGATAAACATTATAGACATTGGATAAGCACTGTAGTTGCAAGTTATCAGAGAAAACAGTCCTTGCCATAACGCTTTTCTAAATAAAGAATAGCATATATCATCACAGGCCTGTAAAGTGGGATGACACGTATAATGTATGTCTTTGTAAATTGCCTTCCGACTCTTGTAACTGTCAAGGATGTTCTACTCATACATAGTTCTTAACAGACAGACCTATTCTTAATAAAACTTTTGCCACATTGCAGTAGAATTTTAGTAGAAATCATGCTGTGGCTGCCTCATGTCCTCTTGAACTCCACTACATTAAAATTATTTGGATTGTGCATTTTTTAAGTTTTATCAGTGAGGAATATCAATACAGCATTTAGGCAGGTTCCAGCATAATTACAAGAAAACAGAGGAAAAGATTTTACCAGAAAAATGCCCTCAAAACTGAATATACCAAGTTAGCAAAGTTATTTATTTTATCTTAGGTAGTTGTTATTCAAGCTATACAGTGCAAACAAAAAATGCTTTGTTCTATTGGAATAATGAACATGGAGTGTTAAATACTTTCTTTAAATTATTGAAAGAATTGGATTTTGTGTTTGTCCAGAAAAAATCTTGTAGATAACTAATAATTTAATACAATAATAAAACATATTCATACTGAAAGGATTATGGAATATTCTGGTATGTCATATCAACAAAAATCATTTAATTGCTAGCCAATTAGTAGGTATGTTACAATACTTACCTTCAGGGGCGCTGCAGTTCTGCCACTGGCCGTGTGCGCGACTTTGGTGCCTTTGGGGGGGGGGGGGGGGGGGGGGGGGTGGGGGGGGGGGGGGGGGGGGGGGGGGATTAAAATGCCGTTTTCTCCTGCCTGTCCGAGATATATTTTCTCGGGCTACTAGCTGATGCTGAAATATCATTCCGACTTCTGTTCTCGGAAGTTTTCCGACTTCCGTTCTCGGAAGTTTTAAAAAAAAATTGCGGGACAATTTAATCGCTGGAGTAAAACAAAAAAGCGACTTCTAACACCGACAATGGGACGGATCTCACGTAGGGGACAAAACATAAGGTTAGTCGTTTATTTTACATATAAACCTGCTTCTTAGGATGACTATAATCAAAATTGGCACCGGCAGTGTTTTTCCTGCCGACATGGGGTTCAAATTCACTGCAACCGCAAAGTTCCAATTGATTGCGTTCCAGAAAAACCCACTCGCAAGATGATTTAAATGGCCATTAATTTACGGGAATTAAATTCCTTCCATTTGGCCTATAAATTCATGACAATGAGATTTAAAAATCATGTTATATTGTGAATTATTGTGTGAATGTTATTTGGACACTTAGGCTATTTAAAAATGTTAATCTTAAGAAATGGATAGATGTTTAGATCTAGTAATTGAATTTTGTAATTAGCTACAATTAGGTAACTAACTAATTATATGCTTTAATTTCAGGTCATCCAAGTAAGATTGTTTCATTTTTGTTTCAGAATGCTTCAATCTATAATAACTGAAAATGTCTTTCAGTTCTCTTAATTTTTAAGAAAGTTATGGGTTTTTGACTGTCCTCGATCACAGCTTTTGTGTTAAGTCAATGGAAAAGTAATAGAGAACAAGATGCTAATTTCCGAGTATGAAAATGGCCAAAACATTTTTAATACTCAAGAGAAAGTGAATTAGGTGTCAAATTAAACTTCTTTTATGCTTTACTGATGGATAAATTGCAGACTTGATTTTTAAAATCTCAAAATTTTGTAACTAATCTACAATTACACAATGGACTGCTTTTTCCAATAGTGCTATCAAGACACATTTACTCTCCAGTAACCTGCTAACCAATATTCAGGTTCGATTTTTCCTGGACCACTCAGCTCCAGACCTCAAGCCAACCCTTGTCCAAATATGGACCGATTGAGACAGTATTTGACTACGACATCCAGGAGCCCTGATAAAACAAATCAATGAATGAGCGAGTAAATTTGCTCTCATTCATGGAGGAAGTCGAGGGAGGAGGAATAAGGTGTTGCATCGCCTGTGGTTGCAGGCGAAGGTACCTGGCAGTAGGGTGGTTTGGGTGGGAAGGGATGAGTTATTCAGGAATTTGTGGAACGGTTTCTGCCGAAAGGAGTGGAGATGGGAGGATGTGACTAGTGATGGGATCCTGTTGGAAGTGGCGAAAATGTTGGAAGATTATGTGTTGAATTCGACGGCTGATGGCGTATAAGGTGAGCACTAGGAGGACTCTGTCCCTATTACGACGGGTGGAAGGGGGAGCAAGAGCAGGAGGTACCGATGAGACACCTATGAGGGCCTCATCTATGATAGAAATGGGGAAAACCCGTTCCCTAAAGAATGAGGCTATCTCGAATGTCCTGGTATGGAACACCCCATATTGGGCGCAGATGCTCATACCAAATTGTCCACTCAATAGCCTACTTCTGAATAAATACACCTTTCCAAGCCATTCATTCTACATTGATTAAAACCAACATTCTCTGCAATAAGCACTTATGTTAAATCACCTTTAAATCTGTTTTCTAAAGAAAATACTCCAAACCTGCTTAATGTATCTGAGGAAGGGTCCCCACCTGAAATAAATTCTGTTCATTCCCTACACAGATGCTGCCTGACCCCCTGAGTTCCTCAGTACTTTGTTTTGCTCAAGATTCCACCATGTGCAGTTTCATGTATCCGTTTAATATTTTTTCAGTATCTATCTTGTAGCATCTCTGATACATATATGTGCTTTGTGGAAACTAGAATGTCATTTTTCAAGTGCAAGAAACCAGAAAGACATGTAAGTTTAGCATAAACATCATTTTTGAATGCAATATCTTTGGAAACAAATTTAAGCACTTTGTTAGCATGTTTACTTCTTAATCTGACCTTCAGTGCTTTTAATGATCTATGTATATTTACCCCTGTATACCTTTGTTTTACTATCCACTTTCATTGCCTACTTTATAAACATATAGAGAACTTATGGGTCTTAAGCCCCAAAGGGTGCAGGCACACCTATTAAACTTAACATGTTTCCAATGATTCTTAGCAATTTCTATACATGCATCACAGCTTGACAACTGCTCTGTGCAAGAACACAATACATTGTAATGAATTGCGAAGACTGCCAGTCCATCACATCTTCTTCTTCTGTCGTGTGTCTTTTAGACCTGCAGCTCCGTTGAGGCGAGTCAGGCCAACGAGGCCCCACCTCTTCATCGCTACTCCGTAGCGTCCGATGCCTGTCCTCAAGCGATTGAGGGTCGTCCACTGCTTTCGGGGCAGGTCCTGGCCAGGGACGTCCATGGGGTCATTGATGTACCGGTGTAGCCTTGATGGTCTCCACTGGTCTCTCCATCTTGTCTTGACCCAGTCCATCACATCAGCCTTCATCACAAGGCTGCATACTCTCCCCTCTCCTTTACTCTCTCTACACCAATGACTGCACCTCCACAGACTCCCTGTCAAGCTTCTCAAGTTTGCGGACGACACAACCCTGTTTGGACTGATCCAAGATGGGGAGGAATCTGCCTACAGACAGGAAGTGACACAGCTGGCGTCCTGGTGCCATCTCAACAACCTGGAGTTCAATGCTTTTTAGACGGTGGAATTGATTGTAGACTTTCGGAGAGTTCCCCCTCCCTTCCCCCCACTCACCATCAACAACACCACAGTCATATCTGTGGAGTCATTTAAGTTCCTTGGAACCATCATCTCCTTAAATGGGAGGCCACGATATAGTCAAAAAGGCCCAACAGAGGATGTACTTCCTGCGGTAGTTGAGGAAACACAATCTGCCACAGGCAATGATGGTCCAGTTTTATACTGCCATCATAGAGTCTGTCCCCACCTTCTCTATCATGGTCTGGTTTGGCTCTGCCACCAAGCATGACATCCAGAGGCTGCAGCGCATCGTTCTATCAGCCGAGAAGGTTGTTGGCTGCAACCTTTCCCCCCCTCCCCCCATCAACAAACTGTACACTGCAAGGACCAGGAAGCGAGCGGGTAAGATTATCTCTGACTCCTCTCACCCTGGCCCCAAACTCTTTGATGCACTTCCTTCTGGAAGGTGACTCCGGACTGTCAAAACCGCCACACCCAGACAAAACATATTTTTTCCACAAGTAGTAGCTCTACTCAACAGCCAAATGTCTGTAGCCTCCTTTTGCTCCGGTATTTTATTTCATTCTTCACATGTTTAAATTATGTTTTATTTTTAATTGTCTACTGTATATCGTGTTGCTACTTGCGAGCAAAGCAACAAGGCAAATTCCTTGTATGTGTACAAATAACATTTATTCAATTCAATTCAATCACTCCTAAAATGCGTAATTACTGCTTTTAATTACTAAATGTATTGTGTTTACTCTGAGATTCATCTGCACAAGAAATTTAGTTGCACCCCAATGTAAATGAAAAACTAATCTGAATCTGTAATCCATGAAATGTAATCACATGTTTGGGAATTGTAAATTATTGCCATCATTTTTTAACAGCCACTAAGCTGCCCAAGCTCATTGAGTAGCTCTCACTAGGGTTTCCATGATATCCCGCAGCTCCGCTCCCCTTACTTCCCCTCCCCTATTCGCAACAAGGACTGGGTCCCCCTTGTTCTCACCTTCCAACCCATCATCTATCGTATACAGCATGTGATCCTCCAACACGTTCGCCTCCAACAGTATCCCACTACTGGCCACATCTCCCATCTCCACCCCTTTCTGATTTCCACAGAGACCGTTCCCTCCGCAACTCCCTGCTCAACTCGCCCCTTCCCACTCAAACCATCCCCACCCCAGGCATTTTCCCCTGCAACCGCAGGAGATTCAACACCAGTTCCTTTAGCACCCCCCTCGACTCCATCCAAGGACTTAACAGTCTTTCCAGGTGAAGCAGAGGTTCACTTGCACCTCTTCCAACCTCATCTACTGTATCCAGGTGTCAACTTCTGTACTTTGGCAAGACCAAGCGCAGATTTTACTGAATACCTCCGCTCAGTCCGCCTTAATCTACCTGATCAGCACTTCAACTCCCCCTCCCATTCCAAATCTGACCTTTCATTCCTGGGCCTCCCACATTGTCAGAGTGAGGCCCAGCGCAAATTTGTCTACCTTCATATTTAGCTTGGATAGATTACACCACAGCGGTATGAACATTGACATCTCTAACTTCAAATAGCCCTTGCTTTCCCTCTCTCTCCATGCCCTCCACCTTCCCTGTTCTCCCACCAGTCTTACTGTCTCTGACTACTTTCCATCTGACATTCCCTGACATCAGTCTGAAGAAGGGTCTCAACCCAAAACATCGCCCATTTGAGATGCTGCCTGTCCTGCTGAGTTACTCCAGCATTTTGTTTACCTTTGATTTAAACCAGCTTCTGCTGTTCTTTCCTACACTCATTGTGTATAATCTTTGCTTCTCTCAACATCATAATCAAAGCTGTCTGGATCCTTCTGGAGCACTTGAATCACTATGAGGTAAATTAGCCCTGTCCTTTGAGTGGCTTTTATTGGTCACTTCTGACCAAAGATCATAGAGCAGAGCAAGATAGAGCACTCTTGCAAAATCCCATGCACCGAGATGTAGCACGGAGTGGAATGTCTGCCATTTTAGTATGCCAAACCAGCCTCTTGCAGTGTAATCAGTGTTGTGAGGGAACAGTATGTGTGATGATACCATAAAAATGCAGAATATAGCTCAGCTGTTAATTCACATATTTTTTTGGTATTTTGGGAATTGTAAGTGTTTTTAAATGTTTTCCTCGTTTAATCTCTCTTTATTCTTTTTTACTGTTTCTGCCCATTCCCCTCCATCTTTCCACCCCCCTCTTTAGTGCAGTTTCCCTTGTATTGCTCTTTGCTTCTGACACCACCATGCTTTCACATTGCAGCAATGAACTGAGCTCTATTGTGCCAATTCTACAATACCCGAGGTCTACTCTCCACATTACCATTTTTTTCCTTTCCCAAACCAAACCTCTGATCTACCAAGGCCTCACTGCTGCAGTTTTAAAATTTCCCCTTTCCCTGATCCTATTCACCATTCCTCTTGATCAATATGACCATCTGCACCCCGGAGCATCACACCATCCTATCTCCAGCTCAGATACATATTGTTGAATACCTCCCTTCATAAACCATCAACTGAATCCCCACCCTCTTCCTGGTCACTAATGCACTTGATCTTGATCACAGACTTGATCTAACCCAATCATTTAACGAGTAAATATGCATTCATTAAGCTTTTCTACAAATGGTTGTGTCTGTCATTTTCTTATCCTTCAATGATTTGGTACAAGAAAAGACCATTTGGGCCATTCTACATCTGCTAGCTCTTTAAAAGAGCTATCCAATCAGTCCTGGTCCCCTGACCTTTTCCTATGACTTCAGTATTTCATTTTCAAGTTTTCATCCAATTCTCTTTTCAATATTATTAGTGAATCTGTTTCTACTATGCTTAAAAGTAATGAATTCCAGATAATAATATATTTCCCTCATATTTTTCTAATTGCCCTACATTTATGGCTTTTGACCATCATCTCTGGGGCAAATAGGATTTTTTCCTTAATTATTACATGAAAACCTTTCAGAATTTTAACCCTTACAGCTCTATAGTACAATTTAACTGGCATTCTCTGAATCATCAAAGTGTCCATATTTAATTGTTGAACTTGTTGTTATCCTATTTGACATAGAAGCAGATGGCCATTCAGCACTTTATTTCTATTTTATCATTCTATATGATCTACTAGCCTTTTACACTAGTATCATTTTCTTATACTAACCCCACATCTCTTGACTCCCTTAATATGCAGACAACTATTGACTGAGCTCCTACAGCCTCTCTTGGTAGAGAATTCCAAAAAAGATTAACGATCTCCTTGTTCTGAATGGCTGACCCATTATTTTGAGAGTGACTGATGATTCTAAATATCCCAGCCAGGGAAAATGTTGTTTTAAATTAGTTTAATTACTTATTGCATTTGCCTTGTCAGTTCTCAACAATGTTGCACATTGCAATGATTCTTCTAGACTTTAAGAGTGCATAAGCCCAATCTGTTTCATCTCATTTCATATATCAAACCTACTATGTCAACTGGCAAAGTGGCATGACTAGTAGAGCTGCTGCTTCACTGCTGCAGTAACCTAGGATTTCCTGTAATGTTTGTACATTGTTTGCATGTTCTCCCCGTGGTGGGTCCTCTGGTTTTCTCCCACATCCAAAGAGATATTCCTTGATTGAATAATTGGCTCCAGAGGAAACATTATTTTGTTTAGTCTATTATTGTCATATGTACCTAGGTAGAGCAAAAAGCTTTTTAATACACGTTATCCAGTCAGCGAAAAGACTACATGATTGCAATCAAGCTGCCCACAGCGTACAGATGCAGGATTAAGGGTATAACGTTTAGTGCAAAATAAATTCAAATTAAAGATAGTTCGAAGGTCTCCAACGAGGTAGATGGAAGGTCAGCATTGCTCCTTAGCTGGTGGCGGTAGGATGGTTCAGTTGCCTGATAACAACTGGGAAGAAACTACCTGAATCGGAATGTATGCGTTTTCAAACTTCTGTACCTCTTGCCTGATGGGAGGAGAGAAGTTGGAGTGACCAGCATGAAACTGGTCCTTGATCATGCAGGTGGCCTTGCCAAAGTAGTGTGAAGTATAGATAGGGTAAATGGGAGGGGGTTGTTTTGCATGATGGTCTAACCCGCTCTCATAATTTGGCTCGCTTTAATATCCTAAAGATTATCTATGTACAGAGGCAGAGAACATAGCTGAGTGCTTAATGAATATTTACAACTGTCGGAAAGAATAGACACCAATTTTGTAATTAAGAAAATGCGTGAGATATTGGGTATGATATCCTGAACTCTGAACATCACAGTTGAGGAAGAAAACTTCCACGAGGGTTCTTAAGAAATTTACTAGTTGTAGGATTTAAAGGAAGACCTCAAGTGCAGGGTTTCCATTGTGGCAACTTTATACAGTGAATAAAGATAAACTTTTCCAATGGCATAAGCTAAAGGAAACATATTTAGGGTCACTGACAAAATAACCAGCAGCGTCAAGGAGAAACATTCACTCACTGTAAATTGCTAACATCCTGACTTCCTAAAGTGCACTTCCTGACAAAAATGGTAGAAATCCAAGTATTACATTCAGAAGAAGAAAAAGAGACCCATCTGAAGGAAAAGGAAATAGATATCATCATAGAAAGGAAAGTGGAATTAATTGGATAGTTCAGTTGTAACCACATTCCATGCCACATCATTATCTACTAAAAAGTATTTTCAGCATTGGAACAGGCCAACTTTCCCTATAGGTGTGTATTAGTGCACATGCTCTTCATCCCATCTTCATACCTTGTATTATATACAACATCCTTCTTCTTCCTACCCATTGGTATGCAACGCTTCTTTCGGTATTGATGTTCATTTGAAATTGATTCTTCAATGTGCAAATGATCAATATGAAATTGGAGAGGCACTTGAGGGAAAGAAAATTCCAGAGCTCCAAGGATAGAGAAGAATTAAACTGGAAGGATACTATGCAGTTTATATTAACTCAAATAGCCGGTTTCTGTTCCATAATACTTCAATTACTTGAAAATCGGTAAGCAGAAGGAAGAACTCATTACCACAGAGGGTAATTTTTTGAGAAAGGAATATGGGAAGAGAATGGATTGAGAAGGAAGATGGTTAAGATTGCTTCGAATAACTCATTTCTGCTGTACTCAGTAATTTAATATAAAATACCCACAGGTTTGAGGATTGGCCTCTGTAAATTGCCCCCAACGTGTAGGGAGTGGATGAGAAAGTGAGATAATGTAACCTAGAAAGTAGTTGTGCACAATTCTTCATTGGAAACCTCCCGTTTCCTAACCTGACCTTAAATTACCCCATGCAATGAGTGCTTTTCCATCCTCTCTGAAATACTATCTGCCTCATTTCTTTCAGTACAGCAACGAATGTCAATCTCGCTCTGTTGTGACATTGACGAGCAGGATCGTTAAACGGAAATCTTAATGTTGTTTCCCCGCCTCCGCATCCTCTGAGTATTTCCAGAACTTTCCATTTTCATTTCGGTTTTCCAGCATCTGCAGCGCTGTATTGGTGGGTTAATTTTTCAAAGTCTCACCTACAAATGAGGCGTCAGAAATTACCCTCGAACAATCTCGGTCGGCGTCCTTTTTCCGCTCTGCCATACAGCCGACTGTTAATAATTGCGCATTGGCCCGCGGCCTCCGCTGCTCTTTATGACTCAGCGACCAGCCTAACGTCACATGGCATTGATGTCTTCCACGGCCGCGGCAGCCAATGAGCCGCCTGTGGGCGGGCCTTAGCGGGAGCGGCGTGCGTCACGACTGCGGCGTTTTTCTGGAGCATTCTACCGGTCGGTGACTGCACAGAGCGGACGTCGTGCTGTTACTGCCGGCGCTCCTTGACCAACGGCTGGCGTGCTTTACCCGTCCACTTCTGCTTTTCTCCCTCCCTTCCCCTCGGTGTATCTTGTGCTGCTGCTGTTGTGAGCTGATAAACGGAGTGCTGTAATGTCGGTGGTCGGTTTTGATGTGGGGTTCCAGAACTGCTACATCGCGGTGGCGAGGAGCGGCGGCATCGAGACCATCGCCAATGAGTACAGCGACAGGTGTACACCGTGAGTATCCCCCACCCCCCCCCCCCCCCCCCCCCCCCCCCCGCCGGGGCCGATTGATGCGACGACGCCATTGCCCCCCACACCTCATTTAATAACCTGTCTAATAACCTGCGGGTGAAGTGGGGCTGGCGTGGAGAGAGAGTTGGGGTTGGTTTTGGGGGGGGGAAGGAAGAGAGGTGGCAGTGGTGCCGGTTCTCGCCGTGCATTTGCGGATGCTGGGGCTGGGCCTGCTCCAGCTGAGTCGGGTGTAGGGATGCGCGCCACCACCGACATCCAGGCTGTTCACCGCCGCATGCAGTGAGGCAGGTGTGGAGCGGCTCGTCTACGGTTTTCCCTCTGGGAGAGAGATCAAGGGTTACTTTGCATTAAATAATGTCGATTTGACGGGCTTTCATCGGCTTTGTGTGCCAACTCAAGACCGGGTACCTGACCTGAGACCTCCCTTGTCACTAATTCTGCGGTCTTCTCGAAGTGACAGGAAGGAACATGTTGTCCTCCATCCACGCGTGATCCTGTTTCTCAATCCTATTCAGCGCTCAAAAATGAAAATTCGTGATTGGGGAGTTTTCATTTTTTCAATTAATAAACTGTTTCTGGTATTCCCGTCGTTTTAACAGTGCACGTTTTCCATTCATTCACGTTGTGAGCCCTGCCGCGCACTATTAGTTACGCCCTTTCCAATGAGCCCCGCCCCTGATTGTTAAATAAGCCATTTTTAAAGCACTTGTATTTCAGTATTTTGAGATATCATTTTTTCATAGATTACAGAATAGGCATTATTTAATGAATGTCGAAAGGCTTTGTAGTTGACAAATTACCAATGTGCTACATGGTGCTACTTAGTTTCCCATAAATGTGTACAGGTAATGCGCAACATGCATTTTTGGAAGACACGTGTGCTGTCATTTTCATAATTTGATCTTTGGCGACTGTCTTGCACTTAACGAAAGTTCCGGATTCCCACGTGACATTTATTACTGAAAAGTTGCCCATTCATGTGTCGTGTTCAAGCGCACTACATTTTCCTGCCTTGACTTGTCATAAATGCTTTGAACATTACTAGCACTATATTGGGAAGAGTATGTATAGGAGGGGCATATAGAATACTTATGTGGTTTTGATAACTGCACTGGAACTAAGAAATACAACTGAAATTTCAGTATTTCATCGAGGGTAAGGGAAAGATTGCACTCTAGATAGATAAGTATTGCTATACTAATCTTACACCAGGGGGTGCTGTGATCGTCCAGGTTGTGGAGGAGGATATCTAGAATGTTCTGATGCAAGAAAACAATGTACTGGAAGAATTCAATAGCTGAGGCAGCACCTGGAGAGGAAATGGACAGGTGATAGTCATACAGTATGGAAACTGACATTTTGGCCCAATTTGTCCATGCTGGGCAAAATGTCCCACCTAGGCTAGTTCCACCTGACTGGTGTATGGTATATACTGTAAACCTGTACCTGTCCAAATGTCTTTTAAATGTTGTTATAGTACCTGCATCAATAAACCCCTCTGGCAGGTTGTTCCATATACCCACCGGCATCTGTGTGGAAAATGTTACCCCTCGGGTTCTTATTAAACCGTTCCCATCTCAGCTAAAACCTACTTCCCCTGGTTCTTGATTCCCCTACTCGGGATAAATGCACAGCGTCTTTGACCCAATCTATTCTCCCCGTGATTATGTACACCTCTGTAAGATCACCCTTCATCTTCCTGTGCTGCAAAGAATAAAGTCCTAACCTGACCAGCCTATCCCTTGAGTCCTGGCAACATCCTCAACTATTCTCCGCACTCTTTCATGCTGAAGAACATCCATTCTATAGCAGAGTGACCAAAGCTGAACACAATACTCCAAATGCCATCTCCATCAACATCTGGTACAACTATAACATAACATCTCAATTTCTAACCTCGGTACCCTGACTGACGAAAAGCCGCCGACCACCCTATCTACCTATGGTGCACTTTCAAGGAACTATTTACCGGCACTCCTAGATCCCTGTTCTACAACATTCTCCAAGACCCTGGCATTCACTGTGAAGGTCCTGTCCTGGTTTGACGCCCCAAAATGCAACACTTCACACTTGTCTGCATTATACCCCTATAATCATTCCTTAGCCCACTTGCCCAATCAATTGAGATGCTGCTGTAATTTTGATAACCATCTTTGCTTTCTGCAATACCACCCACTTGAGTATAATTTACAAACTTACTAATTATTTTCAACCAAATAATTTATATAAATTATGAATGGCAATGGGCTCTAGTGGCCCTAGTCACAGGCCTTCAATTTGAAAACTGACTCTTTTGATCCAATTTCTGTTGCCAAGTCCCACGGCATCTATGGAACCAAAGGGATTGTCAAATCATTGACAGTCCCTTTGCCTCCATATATGCTGCTGAAGTTGCTAAGTTTCTCTGGCAGCTTGTGTTAGTTTTGCTGCAGAATCCAGCATCTGCAGTCTGTGTATCTGGAATGTTAATTTTTATGAGAAAACATAAGCTAAAATTTAACTGAGGGAATCCACCCCTACATATGCCAAGACTTGGGTTCATGGGTAACAATTAAAATAACTAGCTGCAATATGTAGCAAGAAACATCCACTCTATATAATCAAAATTTTAATTTTTCGGTACAATACATGGGACTAACATTGATATTTAGTATAAAAATATTGGCTATGGGTAGACAATAACACAAAATATAGAATATTTAGATGCTCTTATGACATTGTCCCAAAAAAAGAGCATTTAAATCATCTTGCGAGTGGGTTTTTCTGGAACGCAATCGATTGGAACGTTGCATTTGCGGTGAATTTGAACCCCATATCGGCAGGAAAAACACTGCCGGTTCGTATGGGGCCCAAACCACATTTTCGCAATGTAAAATTTGATTTAGAGGCATCCCAAGAAGCAAGTTTTTTTTAATGTAAAATACACGACTTACCAGTTGTTTTGTCCCTTTCATGCGATCCGTCGCGTTGAGGGCGTTAGAAGTCGCTTTTTATTTTAATCAAATTATTAAATTGTCTCGCGATTAAAAGGAAAAAAAATCGGGAACGGAAGTCCGCCTCCGACATGGTGGGGAAAACTGCATTTTATTCCCCCCCCCC
This sequence comes from Okamejei kenojei, assembly GCA_035221665.1. Classification (NCBI taxonomy): domain Eukaryota; kingdom Metazoa; phylum Chordata; class Chondrichthyes; order Rajiformes; family Rajidae; genus Okamejei; species Okamejei kenojei. The sequence goes on along the minus strand of CM069131.1, from coordinate 33,787,637 downwards.
CCCTCAAAGGCGCCAAAGTTGCGCACACGGCGAGTGGCAGAACTGCAGCGCCGCTGAAGGTAAGTTTTGTCACAGCGCGACAATATGGGAGATCTTAACTTTCCATGACTCTTCAATAGTCTTGGCATTGCAAATTTCTCTACTGAACTTCGGGGAGAGGATATTGGTTTATTGTCATAAGTACTGTAATATAGTGGGAAAACATTTTGTGTGCTGCCCAGACAAATATGGGTACGTCCAGTAGCAAAAGAAGAGTATATAATATACTCCCTCTTTCCCTCTCCCCCAATATTACATCAAATATTTTCTGGAAGTGATGTCCAAAGCACTACTTCCTGCACCCAGGCAATGTTTTCAAAAGTGTGAGTGTTTTCCAGTCTTGGCTATATTTGCTCTTCAGTCAAAATTGGCATGTTATTATTTGCTGTTAGTGGGTCTTTGCTGTGTAATAAACAAATTTAATAAATAGGAGCAGGAGTGGGCTATTCAGCCCCTTGAGCCTATTCTGTTCTGCATCAAGATTTTGGTAGTCTGAAGAAGAGTCTCGACCCGAAACAAAGTCAAAGTCAAAAGAGTTTATTGTCATGTGTCCCTGACAGGACAATGAAATTCTTTATTTGCATAGCACAACAGAACATAGTAGGCATTGACTACAATTATATACTTAAATACACACATTAATTAATAAATTAATAAAGTGCAAATAACAGATGGAGGGGTATTAATGTTTTGCCCGAGCCAGGTTTAATAGCCTGCTTCCTCATAAATCTCCCTCCTTCCCCTCCCATTCCCAGCTCTCCCACAGCCTACTGTCTCTTCCTTTCTTCCCCCCACCGCCGGACATCAGTCTGAAGGAGTGTCTCGACCCCAAACGTCGCTTATTCCTTCGCTCCATAGATGCTTCCTCACCCCCTGATTTTCTCCAGCACAGTTTAGATGGTCATTTAAGACGGCTTGCATGACACGTGCGATGATGTGCTCGGACGAAATGCATAGTTACCAGTCATAATTATGATCAATGAAGCATTTGCGTATTATTTCTGCTTCAAATCAAGTCACAAACTAAACATTTACCAATCAAGACATGATATATACCACAATGACATGCAGCAAAATTACAATACGGTATCTCATCTCCTTTTACACGTTACAATGAATGCAATTTCTATTATTTCTTTCCACTACCAAACAAAATTCTGGTTGGATTATTCAGCGTTTGATCAACCTCAGTGAGACCAAGTGCAGGCTTGCCGATCGCTTCGCACAACACCTACACTCAGTTCGCAATAACTAACCTGATTGCCAGAGTGAGGCCCACCGCAAATTGGAGGAACAGCACCTCATATTTTGCTTGGGTAGTTTACACCCGAGTGGTATGAACATTGGCTTCTCTAATTTCAGGTAGTCCTTGCTTTCTCCCTCCTTCCCCTCCCATTCCCAGCTCTCCCACAGCCTACTGTCTCTGCCTCTTCCTTTCATTTTCCCAACCCCCCCCCCCGCCCCCCCTCCGGACATCAGTCTGAAGAAGGGTCTCGACCCCAAACGTCGCTTATTCCTTCGCTCCACTCCACGTCGCTTATGCCTCACCCCCTGATATTCTCCAGCTTTGTCTACCAACAGGATCCCATCACTGGCCACATCTTCCCATCTCCTCCCCTGTCGGCTTTCCGCAGGGACCGCTCCTTCCGTAACTCCCTAGTCATTTTGTCCCTTCCCATCCAAACCACCCCCTCTCCTGGCTCTTTCCCTTGCAACTGCAGGAAATGCTACACTTGTCGCTTTACCTCCCCCCTTGACTCCATTCAAGGACCCAAGCCGTCTTTCCAGGTGCGGCAGAGGTTCGCATGCACCTCCTCCAACCTCATCTGTTGCATCGCTGCTCTAGGTGTTAGCTGCTCTACATCGGTGAGACCAAGCATAGGCTTGGCGATCGCTTTGCCCAATACCTCCGCTCGGTTTGCAATAACCAACCTGATCTCCCAGTAGCTCAGCACTTCAACTCCCCCTCCCATTCCGAATCCGACTTTCTGTCCTGGGCCTCCTCCATGGCCAGAGTGAGGCCCACTGTAAATTGGAAGAGCAGCATCTCATATTTTTCTTGGGCAGTTTACACCCCAGCGGTATGAAAATTGACCTTGAATTTCAGGTAGTCCCTGCTTTCTCCTCTGCTTCTCAGCTCTCCCTCAGCCCACTGTCTCCGCCTCTTACTTTCTTCTTCCCACCCCCTCCACGCTCACATCAGTTTGAAAAAGGGTCTTGACCCAAACGTTGCCTATTTCCTTCGCTCCATAGATGCTGCCTCACCCGCTGAGTTTCTCCAGCATTTTTGTCTCCCAATTCACGCAAGTTCTGTTATCCCACTTCACTCACCCACTCCCTGCACGTTAGGGGAAATTTTACAGAGACAAGTTAACCTACAAAGCCAATGCATCTTTGGGATGTGAGGAAACCTACATGCTTGCAGGGAGAATGTGCAAATTCAACACAAACAGTGCCGAGGACAGGATCAAACACAGATCCCTGGCGTGCGAGGCAGCAAGTCCACCAGCTGTGCTACTATATTTTATTTTCCAACACACAACAAATTATACGTTGATAACTTTAGTTACTAAAAAAAAAAAGAAACTATCCATTTTCAGTCTTAAATCTCTAAGTGATGCTATGTCCCCCATTACAGCTACTGTATGTTTTAATTCAGTTCAAGACTATGGGACAGTACATTGGCCATAAAGTTGCTGCCTAACATTGCCAGAGACCCGGAATTGATCCTGAATATGGGTGCTGTCTGTATGGAGTTTGCTCCTTTTCCCTTTGATCGCATGGATTTTCTCCGGGTGCTCTTGTTTCCTTCCACATTCCACATGTGTGCAGGAACCTTTTTCAGACCCAACCCAAAACTTAATGTTTTCCTTTTGTCCAGATATTCTGTCTGGCCTGTTGAGTTACTCCAGCTTTTTGTGTTTATCTTCAGTTTAATCTAGCATCTGCAGGTCTTTCCCACACACACAATACTATACGATAGAACTTTATTAATCCCAGGAAATTGTATGTGTGTGTGTATAGTTATATATACATGTATAAATATACACTGTTTTGTTTTCTCGTTTATCAACATTGTTTACAGAGTACTATATTTACATATTCTGTTGTGCTGCTACAAGTAAGGATTTAATTGGGACATGGGAGAATAAAACACTCTTGACTCTTGACTTGCGTCGCTAATGTGTGGGATAGAACTAGTGTACGGGTGATCGGTGGTCGGTGTGGACTCAGTGGGCCAAAGGGCCTGTTTCCACGCTGTATGTTTAAATTAATCTAAAACACTAAAACCAAAGGAAATCTAAAGAAGGGTCTTTACCCGAAGCGTCACCCAATTTCTTCTATCCAGAGATGCTGGCTGCTCCATGGAGTTCCGCCGCACAATTAAAGCATGGAATAGTCTTCGCCCTACTATAGTTACCCAACCAGAAGCATTTAAAATTAAGGTAGCTCTTTTTTTCCCCAAGAACCCTTTTATTGTTTAAGTCCAAGTCAAGAGTCAAGAGAGTTTTATTGTCATGTGTCCCAGATAGGACCATGAGTATACACACACAATAAATAAACAGATAAAATGCAATAGGCTGTTATTTTCCAGAGTTTGGTGTTTAAATTCCATTCCGAATATTTTTGGAGGACCAGGAAACCAAGAAGCAAGAAAGTGGCCGACCATTTGCAGTGGCAGTGCGCATGTGCGAGGCGGCACATGCGCACAACCACAGCCGATGATGTACCGGGCCAAAGATCCTGAGCTATAGGATCTTGGTGCTGGACGAGTGGTTGTGCGCATGATAGACGGCCGGCGGACAAGGAGTGGGCGGAGATCCGCGACATGGACACGGATAGCGGGCAGTGACGAAGAGAGGAAAAAAGAAAGAGAGGGGGCCCGCTCAGAATTAAACGCTAGGTCTCCTCGTTGCTTGCCAAGCCAGGTAAAATGGTATGGCTTTTAGGTTGCCCGGCGGGACTGTGGGTTGCCATTGGCAACCTGGCAGCCGCTAATTTCGAGCCCTGCCATTCCTTCTCTCCAGAGATGCTGCCTGTCCCGCTGAGTTACTCCAGCATTTTGTGTCTACCTTTTGGTTTCAGGGCCATTAACTCTCACAAAAAATTTATTTTAAAATTAAATTCTTTTTATCCCTGTTGCCAGCCGGGCAACCTGTGCAGCTTTTTAGGTTGCCAAATGACAGCTTTTTGGTCATTTAAGACGGCTTGCATGACACATGTGATAATGTGCTCGGCTGAAGTGCATAGTTACCAGTCGGAATTATGGTCAATGAAGCATTCGCATATTATTTCTGCTTCAAATAAAGTCATAAAACTAAACTATATTCACCAATCAAGACATGTTATATACCACAAAGACATAGAAAAATAGGTGCAGGAGTAGGCCATTCGGCCCTTCGAGCCTGCACCACCATTCAATATGATCATGGCTGATCATCCAACTCGGTATCCCGTAACTGCCTTCTCTCCATACCCCCTGATCCCTTTAGCCACAAGAGCCACATCCAACTCCCTCTTGAATAGCGAGCCAATGAACTGCTCTCAACAACCTTCTGTGGCAGAGAAATTCCAGAGATTCACCACTCTCCTGTTTTCCTCATCTCGTCCTAAAGGAATTCCCCTTTATCCTTAGACTGTGAAGGAACTGCAGATGCTGGAAAATCGAAGGTAGACAAAAGTGCTGGAGAAAACTCAGCAGGTGCAGCAGCATCTTTCGAGCAAAGGAATAGGCAACGTTTCAGGCCGAAACCCATCAGTCTGAAGAAGGGTTTCTGCTTCAAATAACTCACAAAACTAAACATATTCACCAATCAAGAAATGATATATACCACAATGACATGCAAGCAACATTATACTACAATATCTCAAACTCTTTTACACATTGCAATTAATGCAATTTTCTATTAGTTCTTTCCACAATTCCCAAACAAAAATGTGGTTGGATTATTCAGCAAATGATCAACCTGTGTCAATAAATCCTGACCATGCACACATACAGATTGATGCAAGCATGTTTTCTGTGAAGGAGCCCCGGAAATTACCATTTGGCCATAGCATGGGGTCGTTTATTGCTATTGTAACACAGAAACACTGGCTTCCCACATAATTTATCCATAACCATAATATACAGGTTGCAAGGAAATTTCTAAAGGCATTTATGATAATAGCTGTTAAAACCGACATACCCCATCTGACAGTTAAACATTACACTAACTGACAAGAGATGGCCAAAGGACATAACTGCAGCAAATGTATTTTGGTAATATGTTTAAAGGTGTCAAAACAAATAATAACATTGGAATTATAACACATTTGATAGCATTACGTTATCAAACATAAGTCAATGTTCGCTCCGAAGACCACGAAGCACAATGGGGTCAGGGGTGTGCGAATCAGGTGGGCGGGGGGTGGGGGGGGATAAATGGGGGGGGGGGGGGGGGGGGGAGTCTGAGAAGGCAACCGGTGGCGGAATGGATGGATTGAGGCAGGTGAATTAGTACGTGTTGGTCGGAGTATGTAAAATTGTTGAGGGAGGAGCAAGCACGGGGATGGTCTTGAATGGGGGGGATCAGTACGGATGGGATGGGGGGGGGTCAGGGCAGTGTGGATCGGAGGGTCTGTGCAGGATGAAGGGAGATCGCTACAGGATGAATGGGGTCAAGTATAGGATGCATGAGGGGATCAGTACAGGATGAATGGAGGGTTTCAGTAAAAGATGGATGGAAAGATCACGACAGGAAGGATGGGGGGGTTTGGTGCAGGGAGTTAAATGGAAGGTGGGTCAGTACGGGATGAATGGAAGGATCAGTGCAGTATGGAATGGGAGGGGGCGGGGGGAGAACAGAATGTGCAGGATGGATGGGAAGAGGTCAGTAAGATGAATTGGAGGGACCAGTGTAGGATGGCCGGGAATGAGGGGGGTGGCATGGAGACTCAATGCGAGAGGGTAGGGTGATGAATAGATTGTGGTTGGGGGACGGGAGGGAGGGGTGGTTGGGGAGGGGAGCACAGGGGAGGTCAGTGAGATAATAGAAGGAGGAATGTGTTGTTATTATGTCCCCCCGCGCGATGTGTCGCCCCCCCCCCCCGTGGATTGGTGCGGGGTTAGGGGAGAGACAGAGAAGGGGCAGATGAGGTGGGGGGGAAAGGAAGAATTCAGCGCTCCTCGGACAACATCGGCCCCGCTGCCTTGGGCGTCCCTGTGAGATTCTCTCTCCTCTCTCTCTCTCTCTCTCTCTCTTTCTGTATCTGTTGTCTGTCTATTTGTTGTTCTCTCTCTCTGTCTCTGTCTCTCTCTCCCCCTTCTCTCTCCCTCCCTGACCCGGCGTGTGATAGGGGTTGTTTTGAGAAAGCGCCATTAAGCAGCGGCCGTTATCAGGGCGATAGCAGCCGCTGCCTGCAAAAATGCCACCAACAACCCCTCTCGCAGGCGAGAGAGGGAGGTTCTCCTTCGCCAGGCGGGGTGCGGGAGGAGCCCCCCCCCTAGGTGTTGGTGACCGCTATCGTGGCCTCTGTTGCCGCCAGTTCGAGGACCCGTTATTCGCTCGACCCGTCGTCTCCTCGCTCCAAATATCTTTGCCCTCGCAATCTAAGATACTAGAGGTCTAATACAGCCGTCGACCGAGACGTCAAGTTCCTATTCTCCAGAGTTGATGATGACCCGCGGAGTACTCGGTTTTTTTGTGTTCTATGGTATAAACCAGTATTTGCTTGCCAAGCCAGGTAAAATGAGTCGGCGTTTAGGTTGCCGTGGTGGCAGTTTGGGGTGGTCATTGGCACCCGGGCAACCGCTAATTTTGTAGGCACCAGCATATTACTGTTTGCAACTGCAGAAGAACTAAACAAATTTGTGAAAGACTTGACTACTTTAATGAAGATAGTGTGATTGTTTAATTGACATTACTTTATGTCCTTTTTAAATTGGTAAAAAAAATTAAATATCCAAGAAGTATCTTTTCTAGAATTATGAAGCTATTACTACTTTCCTTTATCACTCTGTTCCCCAATATTCGTTCTTAAGCTCAGCTGCCTAGTGAATGGTTGGTAGTGGGGTATTGTAGTTAACGCTTGATAACAATGTATTTTGTGGGTTGAGGTGGTGGGCTGCATAGAGGGCCAGCTGGTAGAGCTGTGCCTCGCCAGTGCCAAAGATCAGGTATGATTTTGCCCTTAGGTGTTATTGGATGAAGTAGTTTGTACTTTCCCTGTGCATGTGTATTTCCTCCCACATCCTATAAAGACATGGCTGGGTTTTGTAGGTTAATTGCCCCGGTGTAGTGAGTGGATGGTTAAGTGGAGATAATGTAGAAACTGTGTGACAGTGTTTGGTGGAAGGTGTGGAATCAGTGAGCTGAAGAAGGGCCTATTTCCTGCTGTGTACCTAAATATATTTCAAACTAGGTCTGAAATTTCGTAGTGCATTGCGATGCGATACATAATGCTTGGAGAACAAGAGAAGATCCTAATTTTGTTTTTCACATTATGAATACTTTTTTTAATATCACTTAATGAGGGTAATGTGATATA